>JAJLRJ010000004.1:39401959-39734459 GCA_024195265.1 Dendrophyllia cribrosa
ATTGACTAGAAAGTCTTTCAAATTGAGATACCCAATAAACACAAAAAAGTCAGTGATTTTTGCAGAATATCAGCGTTTGAATTTGGACAATAACAAAAATTACCGTTTTTAACGTCATAGAAAAACAACAAAAATCACGTTTTTGCCTTTAGTTTTTTTTATTCAAATCATCATGGCAAACCCAAAAATCAACATTCACAGCAAAATTCAGTCCTAGTCCTAGCTTAGCAGTGAATTTTTTTGCTCTTATTCGTTGCTCGGGCCGAGCTCTAGCCTCTCGTTCTAATGCATACTGACCTTGCCTCAATTTTCAATATCACCACCGCACTGCATGCTGGGAAATGGCCAAGAATTTTGACAGCGTTCGTTTCTTTCCGCACACATTTCATATTTATACTAAGTCCACAGCCACTCCGACCCACCGCCGAAATTTCACGCTTGTTGTGTTCTCCTGTGGTCGCAACTTCCAAAATATGCCGCAGTAGGTCGAGAAATTCATCCAGAGTCGAGTCCCAAAGCTGCTTCGTTTCCAGGCGGCCATTTTTCCAGTTCAACGAGCAACGAGCCAAATTCGCAAACGAAGTACAACAACTAACTCGCTTCATTGAGAAGTGGACTCTGAACTACCTCCAAGCTTAATGATGCTCACCAGGCAGCTACTAAAGATGAAAAATGGCTGTGAACTTACCAAAAATCGTAGATAATTCATATTGGACCCTTTATTGCAAATCAAGCAAGCAAAATGAGATCGTCACAATGACGTTTCCAGTAAACTCGAGCCTTCAGTGTTTTAGAACAGCAGCACTTTCAATGGTAACTCCAAATATGCAGTCACGAAATCCTATGGGGCGTGTGTATGCAGAAAATCACTCAAAAACGTAAAAATCCTCAGGTGTGAATGGGTTAATGAAGAAAAATAAAGGTCACGTGACCAGGGCTTTTGACACCCCCCGGCGAAAGTTAGGGTTAGGGATAGTTCAAATCTAGGGTTAGTGTTAAGATTCTAGGGTTAGAACAATTTCTAGGGTGAGGTGTAACTTGGCTCAGGGCCAGGCCTAACTTAGGGTTAGGTCCCAGGTTTGGGGTTGGCCAGGTCACGTGATAGGCAATAGTATCAAACTTGATCACCCAAGATGAACTGACCCTCGACTACTGACTGTCACCAGCTGTTCTAACTCCACCTCTTATGTCTAGTTTTGAAAATCACCACCCCTTGAAGTTGGCTTTCATGCAACTTTCACCTTTGCACAAAATATGGGCCAGCAACTAGTACCCTCCCCCCCAGATCTTGATGCATATGCCTGTTTTCAAATTAAATAGTGATGACATGTTCCTAGTCTTAAGGGTTTTTTGTTTGACTGGTTTAAGAGCCAAAACTATCAACTGTAAGAAAAATAGATTTTTTGATTAACCCATTGACACCTGAACCGCCCGTAACCGCCCGTACAAGACTCCACTGCTTTAAAAAATTGTAACTTTCTCAATCGTGCGAACATTGCCTTAACTAGCAGTTGTGAGCATTGACTAGAAAGTCTTTCAAATTGAGATACCCAATAAACACAAAAAAGTCAGCGATTTTTGCAGAATATCAGCGTTTGAATTTGGACAATAACAAAAATTACCGTTTTTAACGTCATAGAAAAACAACAAAAATCACGTTTTTGCCTTTAGTTTTTTTTATTCAAATCATCATGGCAAACCCAAAAATCAACATTCACAGCAAAATTCAGTCCTAGTCCTAGCTTAGCAGTGAATTTTTTTGCTCTTATTCGTTGCTCGGGCCGAGCTCTAGCCTCTCGTTCTAATGCATACTGACCTTGCCTCAATTTTCAATATCACCACCGCACTGCATGCTGGGAAATGGCCAAGAATTTTGACAGCGTTCGTTTCTTTCCGCACACATTTCATATTTATACTAAGTCCACAGCCACTCCGACCCACCGCCGAAATTTCACGCTTGTTGTGTTCTCCTGTGGTCGCAACTTCCAAAATATGCCGCAGTAGGTCGAGAAATTCATCCAGAGTCGAGTCCCAAAGCTGCTTCGTTTCCAGGCGGCCATTTTTCCAGTTCAACGAGCAACGAGCCAAATTCGCAAACGAAGTACAACAACTAACTCGCTTCATTGAGAAGTGGACTCTGAACTACCTCCAAGCTTAATGATGCTCACCAGGCAGCTACTAAAGATGAAAAATGGCTGTGAACTTACCAAAAATCGTAGATAATTCATATTGGACCCTTTATTGCAAATCAAGCAAGCAAAATGAGATCGTCACAATGACGTTTCCAGTAAACTCGAGCCTTCAGTGTTTTAGAACAGCAGCACTTTCAATGGTAACTCCAAATATGCAGTCACGAAATCCTATGGGGCGTGTGTATGCAGAAAATCACTCAAAAACGTAAAAATCCTCAGGTGTGAATGGGTTAAAAAGCATGCATTCTAGGTTTTATTAAGGTACAATTTTACATACATTTTATTGAAGCTCCCTTTACAGGGCTTTTTAGCCACAATATACTAATTAAGACTAATTACAAATAAAAATAAAAATAAAAATTATTCTAAGATCATATTTACAAGTCTCTTCTTAAAAATACTGCAGTCCTCTACTTCTTTAAGATCTTTGGGGAGTCTGTTCCAACATGTAGCGCCCCTATAGCCAAAAGATCTCTGCCCAGATTTTAATCTGCATCTCCGTAGATTCAAATCCTTCTTATATCGTGTATTTCTGTCATGAACATCTAGTCTATGTGTAAATTTTTGATTAAGATAGTCTGGCATGGCACTAGTCCATTTAGGCACTTGTGTACCATAATGGAGTCATTTAAAAAAAGTTTATCGGCAATGGGAAGCCATTTGAGCGATGATGATGTATGCCAGGTGATGATGTATGTCACAGACTCACAGGGTATATATTAAGGTATTAATATTGAAGAGCTGGATGCTTAATCACCTTATGTTGAATGTTAGTCCTTTTTTCGCTCAGATTTGCATTTTTTGCATGTCACCTACAAATTAATAGCAAAACATTGCTTTAATTTTTTTTGCTGGTTTTCACTTCTGGCCCTCACGGAGACGAGGTTGGTTATACACCCAGCCCTTCAATAATTATTAATGAAATTTATAGACACGCCATTAACTTTATTCCAGTGGAAACAGAAATCGTTTTGGGCATTTTTTTGATAAATGAAACAGTAAAATGTTCTGTTTCATTTATATGCTTTTCATAAAGTTATGGTTATGTAACACTTATAAAAGTTTGGGAGACATCCCCTTTGTTTTGTGTTTCCATAGCTTTCTTTGTACTTCCATTAGCTTTTCCACTTTTGTTGCTGTGATCCTTTAACGCATTTTCAGTGATCAGACTTGATTTCCATTTTGGTCGATAAACAATTCCTGTAAAGGACACAGTGCCATTATTGGCCTGATTGCTGGCCAACAAATGTGTGAAATTCTTGGTCAGGCATACAATCCCAAGGGGGATACTCAGCTATAATTATAGTGATGGGGAGGTGCAGATGAAACCAAATAGTTACACCCAAAAAAGTCCTATTGGGCTAAAACCAGACAATGACCCAGAACCTAACCCCTAAAAAGTCCCTTTTCTCTCTGCATAAAAAGGCTAGGTTTTTTTCTGACCCCCCAAAAATATCCTCATTAAAATCTTTCACCCCCAAAAAGTCACCACAAAATTTCTAACTCTCCCAAATTTTAAACCCCAAACAGTATTTGCACCTACCCATCGCTATTATACCTGAGTACCCACCCCCCCTCCTTTCCACTCCTCCACCTGGCCATACAGTCCAGGTTTGGACACCTGTTAAAAATTCAGTTCCAACTTTAAAAATCAAATCCTGTTTGGAGAATAAATCAGTTTTTGTGCAGTTTGCAGATCATAAACAAAATGTCTCCTGTCCTGTCTCCAGGTTTTTTCTTGGTTCAAAAAATGCTGGACATCGTGAAGAAGTCAGTGGTACAGAAGCTAGTCATTTAATTGAGAGACAAAATACTCAGGCTCAACTTAATTGGTAAGAACTTTAAATGAAAATTTCAACACTGTTTTCAGACTTAATTGGCTTACCTGAGTTCATTTAGATGTCTAAGAGCTTTGGTGATCTTGGTTTCAAAAAGCCATGTTTTTATTATGATAATAGACTGTTCATTTGCAGTCCCCTATTCTGTCATGTTTGCTGAGTTTGTTTGGCTGCCATCTTTTATAGTTGCATTCGAAGAACACAATCCTAATTTTGTGTTGGTTGTCCTGTGGTTTATGTTCAGTAAAATTTAAGATTTTGTGGTGGCCGGTCTTCCAAATGGCCGCCCCTATTGTTTTTTTTTTCAGGGGCTCATTTCTGCCGGAAATTCCTTTGAACGCGTCTCCATAATCTGTGATTACTGCTGGTATATATATATATGGTGACAATTCCACTGTGTTATTTTTCACTCGATTAATCAGTCGGATGTAAACTTTAAATATTTAATTTCCCAGTGTAACGTCATTCAGTAGTCTAGACAGCTTTGTTTCACACAATGCATATTTATGTCACGCTAAGATGTTTTGGTCATTTTAAATCTGTTTTACTCTTCAATCCTTTGACTTCAAACTTAGTATGGAAAATTAAAACCGATCTGTGGACTTAACCTTATGTTTTGTATTCACAAGATGGCTCTGTAGAGCCCTTTAATTAATTCATTTTTATCGTATATTTTTGTTTTAGGTTACAGCCAACTTTAAAAGCTTTTGGTACTGGCTATTTGATTCAACTGGTTCTAATGCTTGTAGGACAAATGAAATTCATATTTACAAACCCAGGTTTGCTTGAAATGCACTGTATTTTGTGATTTTTAGTGATTGTCTGTGCACTTGTTATCGTGAAACATTAATTTTTGTATGTAGTTAAAATTTGTCTTTGGTTTGAAAATTTTCAAACCAGTTTAAATTCTTATTTTCCTTTGTCTTGAATTTATTCTATTCATATTCATATTCTAAGACAAAGGAAAACAAAAATCAAACTGGTTTAAAAAATTTTCCAAAGAAAAATTTGAACCACAACATAAATTATACATTTCCCACACTGTTTAGGGAGGATATTAAGAACATTTTACCACAAGGATTGCGTTGGATGTGGCTTATTTCTTGGAAGTTTTGTAGCAATTTTTAAGGTTTGTATTTTTCAGACATCATGTTCTCAACAGTTGTTGCCTCCAGTATCGATACATGTATGTCTGGTGTTACAACAAGTAATACACTAATCAGCGACACTGTCTAACTGGGTACCAGCAAACATAACACTTTGGAGGGGGGGGGGGGGGGGGGGGTAGTAATATTCTCAGCCACTTCATGCTGTTACACTCTGTTGTGGGCCACTTCATTTGTGAAAACTTCTTATTAACTGGCTTGTCGCTCTGCGACGAGTCAGTTCTTAAAATACCCTTTTTTTTTTTTTTTTTCTGTCGTGTCACCTGCCCCGGGAATCGCTTTTGCTGCGGCCAACACCGTACCTAGTTTACTTCCGGTTTTCAGAAATGGCGTAATCAGTGATGTCAGCAACTGTAATTCAAATATTTACCGTTCTAATTTCGACGGAATTGTTAAAAATTAAATCTCTGTGATTTTCGGATGTGATCTATTTCTGGTAAAAGGAAAGCGGGTTGAATTTTTCTAACCAAATCAATTGTCAAACAGTCGAGTTTAGATCGAATAAATCGTTGAATATAACACGTCCCGGCACGTCACAGAACTGCTGTGTAAACAAATCTCAAGCATTACTCCGTGCAGTCACGTTCAAATTCCACACATCTCGTATTCATGTCACGCTATTTGATCGATCGTGTTGGTATTGTTAATTTATTTGAAACCCCATCACTGATTCTCCAAAATGCCTGTGTTTAAACAATCCTGATTCCTTGTAGTAGGTGGTTTCAAGGATTTTAAAGCGAAAAAAATATACAAAGTTCTAAACTTATGTTTTTTCTAACAATACCGAGCCGATCAGAGAAAAAAATATAGACCTGAATCTGTAGCCTACTAAAGGGGGTTGTGGGGTGGGGGGTGGGGGCAGGTGGCGGTGTTGGGCAATTTTTCTGATCATGAATTTTTTTCCGTCTTGATGTTGTGCAAGAATTTTTTTCGGGATTGCTCCATACCTTTTTTTTCCTTTCGCTCACTGTGCATTATTTTTCTTTCTTTACTTTTCCTGTGCAGGAATTTGTTTTTAGTATTTGCCCACCCCTCCCCCCCACCCCCTCTTAACAATAAAATGGTCCGTCCCTAAGGAGTGCTTGAAGCGGGCTGTGGAAAGTAAATGTGGACTGGACTGTGCATATTGATAGATTCTAGATTGTATATTGTGGCTTGCTAATATAAAACTCTAAAGTGAAAACCGGGTGGAAACTGAGGCCAAACGAGCCAGTTTCGAAGCCCATCGGGCTCCTTGTTACTGACTAAAAATAGGCAAAGCTGTTTGACTAAGCCAGTCAACCAACAAGCCTTAATTGGCCATTCAACTTGCTTGTTTCAATAGATTTTTCTTGTGTCAAGGCATGATAATGGTACGCCTTACAAGCGTGTTTCTGATGTTTGATGCTATTTTAGGTTGTTGAGTGGGTGCTTGGACTTCAAAGAAAGAAGAGAGATGAAATAAATGCCTTATTTGCGGGTAATTGAACAAAATAATAAAGTAAATACATTAATTTGTTTAAATAATAGCAATACTGTTGTAAAATACCACTTTTAGGCCCTAGGCTTTTTGTTGGCTGGGAAGCAAAAAAATTGTGTTAAGGAACCCTTATTTTAGATGATATTGGTGTAAATTTTTGTAGAGAATTGCTGCGAAGGAGCTGTGGTGTGCTTATAGGAGGGGGTATAACCAGAATTATATTTTGTTACCAAACTGGTAGGCCTATAACCTATAATGGACTAGCATCCTATTCAGGGGGAAAGCAATACTCTGGGTTGCTTTATGTTATATGGAATCTAGGGGTCAATTCAATGAAACATTTACTAGTGTAGCCATTGTTTCAGAGGTTGAAAACAATAGCTACACTTGTAAAAGTTTTATTGAATTGACCCCAGGTTAAACCTCATCTGAGTGGGTGGCCTGTGGCTTGTGGGTCACCTGTGGCTCATGTGCAACTTAACCTTTTGCCTTTTTTTTCATTTAAACCCCTCCCCCTCTGGAAATTTCATTTAAGTAATCATACTTTCCTTTGGAAACTCTGGCTTTTGAGACCCCTCCCCTCCCTCGGAATTTCCAGTGACCTTCCATGGATGTCGACAGGGTATGAACATTTCCTGGAACTTTACAATTTTAACATTATGATAAACAAGAAGAACAGCCAGCTGGTGTTGTTCTTTGTCACTACAAAGTGAACACTCCTCATTTACGTGTTGTGTTTCAGGTGGTTTAGCTGGTCTATCTATGCTGTTTTACAAAAGTTCAACTATAGCTTTATATCTGACTTTAAAAATTTCCGAGGTGAGATTAAATATTAAACATATGCCTCTTTTGAAAAAATTCAATCTATAACAAATTTATGTAATATTTAACATTTTCGAGTTATAATTTCATAAAACATATCATTTCTTCTCACTCTTCGTGGCAGGTTGTATACAAACAGGGAGTAACAGCTGGAATTCTTCCCTCTATACCTTATGCCGAGATTCTAACTTATTCATTTTCAACAGCACTCCAAATTCATGCGGTGAGAAATATTCCTTTCTTTTATTATTTGAGACAGCATTTTGGAGTGTGAATATGCACTAAAAATATGACACAAAATACTCTTCTGACTGCTAGGAAAAAGACTTTCAAAAACTTAGATTGCGGAGGAGATGATCTTCTTTAATAATAAACAATTTATTCAATGAAAAGTTGTGTAATACAACTGGACATTTTTACTGGTCAGTTTAATTTTTTTTGCCTAAACTTAGTCATAACAATATGCCTCTGTTTATTTAATATCAATTTATTTATTTGATAGAGCAGTTTTTAATTGAGTGTGAAAAGTAATTACACAATTGCTTTGGTTTTTCATTGCATTATGCTTTGTGATTAGCTAGAAAATCTTGCGCCACTTTCTCAACCAATCAGAAGTAAAACCAAAACCAATCGTGACTTGCTTGCACGCGTTTTCCCGCGCTTTTGGCCGCTGACATGTAATTGCTTCGAGCTCTGATTGGTTTTTTGGATTGTTTACGACTGCTGTGATTGGTCAGAGTAATTACTTTGGTTTTGGTTTTACCACACTCAATTGAAAACTGCTCAGACTATCTGCAATCACACTTTCTGATTGGTTACCTGACACAGGGCTTCCCCTGGGGGAGGGGTTTCTTCCGATAGTGGACTGTGCAGTTATGCCTGAATGACGTGCCCTTTTGTGCTCACGACATATGAAAGGCTTGGAAAAATTGTTGAGTTCCCTGAAATATGTTAAACATGTAAAGTGAAAGGAATAGTCTCTAAATTATTCTTACAATTAAAAAAATTAAAAATTATGGTAGGTTCAGCTATTGAATAAAGCTTTTTCTGGCAAATAATTGACTGTTGGCTTATCCTTGAGGTGTATAACTTACTCTCAGTCAAGGAAGGGGTACCTTTTTAAAAACAACTGAAGGACTTGGTTGAGCATTAGGCTCACTGGAGATTTGGTCTTTATTCTTTGCTAAGAACTTTCAACTGGTGTATGACTCGGCTTTTGTATAATACTATTGTTACGTGTGTTTTTTTTTTTGTGGCTCCTTGCCAAATTCTCGGTTTCAAAGATAGCGCAGAAAGGAAACCAGAGACAACAAAAATTAAAGTAGAAAGAAATTAATCAAGGACAAAAGATGAGATGAAACAATGTGGCTTACATGAAGGGAAAATTAAGCAGTTTCATGGTGTTGCAGACATTGCAAATGACGTAAAACATTAAAGATTCAAAAGATGATAAACAATACCCACACCACAACATAATTAGCTAGCGAACAATGGTTTCCGCAACACTGAGAAATAACCTAAAAATGTTAGGCAAGGGAGCAGCAAAGTCCCAAAGGAAATGTTGCTCAGGATCCCAAAGGATTTAGTTGTAGCACTTATGCATTAAAATTACAGGCTCACTAGGCTACTAACGCGAGACGATGTTCAATTATTGCACTAGTCCATTGCTCTTAGAAACCAAAATCAGCAATCCAGTTTGTCTTTAGAGCTCCAGGGACACCGGGAGACCCTTGAGATGCTCTGTTTTCATGGCTCCTGCCTAATGTAGCTACTCTTCTCATTTGTTAGTGTACATGGGAAGTTCACAGTGTCCGTCCTTCATATTGGCGTTACCTGAATGTTATAACAAACACAAGGTTGGAGCAAGCACATTATTCTCTTTTGTATCATACAAGTCAATTATCTGCAGCCTGAAATGCTATATCATGATGCAGTTACATCTACATGTAAAAGTGAAGCTACATTTCGCATCAAATTTAGTTGAGACTCTTTGTCCAAAATGACTTTTGGCTACCTTTTCTTTACCTTATACCATACGGTTATCTCAAAAACGTGATTTCCACCAGTCCCCACCCCTCCCCCCGACCGGACCAACACTCAGGGTCTTAAATAACTGAGGACTAAAGGCTGGTTTTTACAAGCGTCGGAGTCGGAGTCGGAGTCGGAGTCGGAGTCGGAGTCGGAGTCGGAGTCGGAGTCGGCGTCGGCGTCGGAATCGGAATCGGAATCGGAAGCGTATCTAGTGAAAATCAAACAACGGAGTTGAAAGCAGAGCTTCCGATTGCGCTTATGATTCCGTCGCTTACGATCAAGTGAAAACTAGATTGTCAGAGTCGTAAGCAAGGAATGGGGATTGCGATTGGTTAATTCGCTTCTGCTTACGACTCCGACAATCCAGTTTTCACTGGATCATAAGCATCGGAGTCATAAGCGGAATCGGAAGAAAACGGAACCGTTCTGATTCTCCCGACTCCGATTCCGTCGAGCTTATGACTCCTCTTACGACTCCGATTTTCGATATTCGCTAGGTCGGAAGCATTCTTACGACTCCGACTCCGACTCTGACTCCGTCGCCAGTGAAAACCAGCCTTTAGGTGCTGCTTTTGCTATGATATCAGCAAATGGTTATACCTTCGCATGTCTCAGATAGCTATGTAGAAATGGCGGTCCCGTCTCCAGTGATGGGTGGGAAACTGAAAATCGAGTCTAGCGATGAAGCGGCAATAAGAATGTTGCGGTAAATACGAATAAGAAGCGGTTTTTTATACTGTGCAATTTTATTGCTTCTAAATTCGAATGTTTCGGAAACCTCTAATTAGTTTTATTCGGTTATAAGATCCACAGCTTTGATGGTCTAGTGGTTAAAGATACTGCGTTGTGGCCGCAGTAACCCAGGTTCGAGTCCTGGTCAAGGCATGTTGTTTTGCTCTATGTCTATAAAGGATATCTGTGTCACTTGTGTTTTGTTTTGTTTGGGCCGGCCTATTGTTCCTATTGTTTCAGAATAACATAAAAGGAATAGGTATAGGTATTGGCAGTTTATTACATATGCAGGAAGGCACTTATGCATATTAATGAAGGGAACGCACACGGAACGCAAAAGGAATAGGTAATGACGTCATGATTAAGCATAGCTAATGAGGGGAATGCAGGGGAGTGCAGGGGAGTGCAGGGGAGTGCCGTAACAAGGTCAAATCTAATCACTATATACTACTCGCGTGTTTCTTTTCTATCTGTATGCAGGTTTTGTGAGTTAAACAGAGCGAAGGCAGATGAGCTGTTTGGCACAGACAGTGCCAGGTTATTTCCAAAGGATGATTTGTACCACTCATTAAACAGGAAAAGGTAGCTGTAAAGAACTAATATACGTATCTTTGCTGACATCATTGTCTTGACATGTATATAGTTTATTTATACACGAAGAGCTCAGGAGCCGTAGCTCGTTAAAACGCTCTCGTGAAACAAAAAGAAGATAAAGAATACAAATTAAAATAAAACATAAAATAAAATAATTATAGTTATATATAAATAAAGCAGTAGTTAGATGATATTTGTACATATTTACAATTTTCTTTGAGTATCGAAAGTAATTCCGCAATTGCTTTGGTTTTGCATTGCTACGGCTTGTGATTGGCTAACAAATCTCGCGCCACTTTTTCAACCAATCAGAAGTAAAACCAAAACCAATCGTGACTTACTCGCACGCGTTTTCCCGCGCATGGTGCCGGCTGCATGTATTTGCTTCGAGTTCTGATTGGTTCATTGGATTGTCTGCGTCTGTTGTGATTGGCCAGAGTAATTACTTTGGTTTTGGTTTTACGACACTCGATTGAAAACCACTCTAATGAACAGAACGAGCATTTTGTGTCATTTGCATACGCATTTTATAATTTTGCATACGCATTTACGTGGACTGAGAAGGCGTCGTGCCAAAAACGAATTGACTGCAAAAGTTGACAAGCTTGTTAAACTTAATATCAGCTATCAAAAACTGCAAAACTGATTGCTGGGCGGCAAAGCGCTATGAGCCCAACATTGTTTGTAAAATTTCGAGTTTTTAAAACAGCAATGCACAAAGAGCATCTATGTTCTATGCCCTTTCAATATTCGGAGATTTTTCTTTTTGTTGCTAGATTAGAGAATGTCTACACAATACCGGATAGCTTATCATGTCGACATGAAAAATACTCCGGCCTGGTGTGAACAGAAACGACCCAGAACTGGATATTTACTTCTTTTTCAGTGAGTTTCAATCCTCGCTCCTAGTTGTTGACTTCCGCTACGGTTCGGTTCGATTGCCTGTTCACACTGCCCCAGAGAGTAGCACAAGAATCTTTCCGATATGTGACGATTCACGTTAATCGGCGCTCCGGAATAAAAATCGTTCCGAAACTAGCGTTTCATGTGTGAACGAAAGGCCTATCCGGTATGGTTTTCGTGCCGACGCAAGAGCTATCCGGTATAGTGTAGACATAGCCTGAGGCTAATATGCTAATGAGGCAATGACTGTAAACAAAGATTCACCTATTACAGTGCGACGCGCCTTAAGGCCCGTTCACACAGGCGATTTTTTGTGCAATTTTTGTCGCGCGCAAGTTGCATCGTCAAATCACGTGTGTAAACTAGCGGCGATTTCAGTACGATTTGGGCGCGATTTGTCGTGCGATGTCGCAGAGGTTTCGAACATGTTCGAAACCTGATGCAATGTGGCGGCGAAAATCGCAACAAACATCGTACCCGAATCGCAAAGAAATCGCCGCCAGTTTACACTTGCGACAAAAGTTGCATTGGAGAGCGCAACAAAAATCGCATCAAAAATCACATGTGTAAACCGACCTTTACAGTGAATGGATGAAACAATATTAAGCACATGTGAAAGTGACGAAGACCTTGTTAAAGAAGAAATAGAAGAGTCAAATGATCAGCTATCAGAGTCAGATCAAATTTTAATACGGTGAGTATATCAAAAGGTATATCAATTCATGACAATGGCGGCCTGGCCCTTCCACATTTTCTCATGAAACGTAAAGACTTTTAAGGAACTCTAGTCAGAACTAACTTATCGAACTATCACCAAATAGTGACCTATTGGAACAGTTACTTTTGTAGAACTGTCAAGGACTGGAACGCACTACCAAATGAAATTGTAAACATTGAGTCCGAATGAATGTATTTAACGTGTGTGTATGCGTGTCTCACTCTGTGAACGTTAATTTTAATTTTATTGTTAGCAATAAATAAGTGTAGTATTAATTAATAAGTAACTGTAGTCTCTGTAGTGTTAATAAGTGTGTCTGTTATAAGCGTGATATGTAAGCGTATCGTATTAGTGTTTATAGCTAAAACATGCAATGAGTAGTCTAATACAGCAATAATAATTGTGTCGACGAAGGAGACGCTTCCTAATCTTGTCGGCTAAGCGGAACGAATCGAGAAATGTGTCGGTACCAAATCTGCGCCATTTTGAAACGTCACAATAGTGTCCAGCATCGCGTGGAAATCAGGCATCATCCTGGGGAGCTGGGGTTTCGAAGAAATGTCACATGTGAATAATCTATTTGTCTTGATTTAGTTTCGGATATTTTCCCGATTTTGGAATCGTACGGCTCAATATTTCAATGCCTAGTAAAAGTACGCAGTGGAAAAATTGGACGAAGGTTCTTATCCGGACCAAGTAAGTTGTTGGATCTCTTTGGAATCAAGCAAGAAGTTACAGATTTTCCTCGCTGCCGTTCTGGTATGTTTTGAATGTTCTATCTTGATTTTGCTGTGGTTCTCTGCCTGATTTGGGAAGCTTTCACCTAAATACCGACGTTGTTCTTCGCGATGTTCTACGGTACGGTGCAATTCACATATGTCTTGTAGCAATAATTCACTGACCGGCCGCGCCAGGCGAACGCAGATAATTTAACTTTACAGTGCTCGAAATTGCGCCTGTATCGGGCGCATTTGCGACTAAAGATTTCGCAGTTTTGTGACTAAAATTTGTCTAGCTAATAAAGGAATTATATTCAACAGTCTTGTGTCTTACTTGCAATTGGTAGTTGTAATTTTATCCGAAAAATCTTGCGAAATTTCACGTTGAATGTTGCGTGACTTAAACGTCGAAATTTCTCATTTCCGGTTCCGGTATTGGTACATGTACTGAGGAGTATGATTTCAGAATCGGAGAAATAACCGAAATGAAATCAAGACAAATATACTATTTATATGTCAACAGTGGCTGAATTAATTCATGAAACTGAGGTACTAGGCTAAGACGAGGTGCCACGGGATAAGGAGACGCACTATAATCTATGATTACTACTAGTAATAATAATAATAATAATAATAATAATAATAATAATAATAATAATAATAATAATAAAACATTGAGTCCGCTGACCAGTTCAAAAAGGCATTATTCGACTATTTTAATCAGTGATTTAATCTTAGCTAATTTTATTTTTAAACAATCTATCGTGGGATACCTATTTTATTATTATTATTACTTTTAATTTTTAAATTATGTCTTGCGTGATGGTCGCCCCTTGCAGGACTATGGAATTTTGAATAAAGGTTGAATAAAGGTTGATGCTTATCCACACACTCATATCATTTCCTAGCTTTATAAACATTTAGGTTAGGTTTTCTGGATATATATGTTCAAGGGCAGATTTTATTTCAATTTTGCTTTAATATAAAAAGCTCACACCAGTGTAAAAACAGTATTGGAGGTATTATCAGTGCACGGGGAGGGTCACGGTATTTTAGGCCAAGCCTAATTTGAGGGTTTGGAAATTTCATTCCCATCGCTGGGGAGGGCCACATCATTTTCAACGTTCAATTTAAAATCTTCACCGCCCACCCCCTGCTAATTTCTGACAAGTCCCTAAATTAGAGCTTTTCATTTTTCATTGTGGATGTATCACCTTACGCGATTTATACTTATATACTTCTACTTGCATCAAAACAGAAACTGTTTTGAAAAACTGTTTGAAACGTGAGAATGCTAATGGCCCGTTTATACAGGCGATTTTTTTGTGCAATTTTTGTCGCACTTCTCGATGCAATTTTTGTCGCGCGCAAGTTGCATCTTCAAATCGCATGTGTAAACGGGCGGAAATTTCAGTGCGATTTGGGCGCGATTTGTCGCGCGATCTCGCAGAGGTTTCGAACTTGTTTGAAATCTGATGCAACTTGGCGGCGTTTTTTGGGAAATCACAGCAAATCAAAGGAAATGTCACACCGGAATCGCAGAGAAAATCGCCGCCAGTTTACACTTGCGACAAAAGTTGCATTGGAGAGCGCGACAAAAATCGCATCAAAAATCGCATGTGTAAACGGGCCTTAACACATTTTCCATTAAGGTGGCCCGCGGCTATTTAATGGCGCGGAGGCTCCCTTTTATAAATGGAATTTTCGGCATATAAGCCATTCTCGTCCCCAGAGCCCGCGATCCTTCTGGTCTGCGCCAGGGATCACGGACTCTGGCTGGTTCCGATTTGTAGAGCATGCGCAGAGTGCTCAATTTCTATTGTAAGCCAATCAGATTTGAGAGGATTAAACTCTGAGTCTGCGCAGAACGACTTTCAAATTGGAACCGGCCAGAGTCCGTGATTCGTGGCGCTGGCCAAAAGGATCACGGCTCTGGGTACGAGAATGCATGTAAGCGTTAAAGGGATGGTTTAACGGTTCGGCGCATGTGCACAGATTATAATGCTTTATTCGCTTTCTTACCAATTTTATCGGTCAAAGACCACTCACATTTACTTCAATAATCACACACTAGTCCAAACAAAGTGAAGGATGACCAAAATTTACAGAAAATTTCAACGAATAACACCGAGAAAGTCAATACTGAATAAAACCTTTGACCCGAAGGATTTATTCTACGCTCTGGCGAACATGGGTATGTATAATCATCCATTCAATCAGCTGACTGACCGCGACATTTTCACCGGCAAATTTCCCGCCGGAGTTATCTACTCGCTTCCGACTGGTCTAAACAATGAAATTAAATGGGTTACGTCATAGCTTGCACATGCGCCGAACCGTGAAACCCTCCCATTTTTTTGTAAGTTTTGGTAGGATGATAAAGGAGTCTTCAAATTATACAGGACTTTAAATTTTAGTGCATATAAGATAAGCGATTAAAAGTTACAAACGTTTTTAGAAAACCCCGTTTATGAAGAAAACGCGAATATTTTCATAAAACGACGACAGATTTTTTTCTAATTAAGCTCAATAAGTTCCAAGACTTCAAGCTTTGCTGTGAGCAATTTCCACAAAATCGGCTGGACAGAAATTACTGCACAGTCGAATGCTGAATTTAAGCTTCCAAATGTTATGCTTGCGTATTCGCCTCAGCTGTTGCAAGAACGCTAAAATAAGGCTACAATCGCACCCTATCACTTGAAAGCTTGATACAACCGAAAACTTTGCTGAGTAACCGGAAAAGATCGGAAGCTCCAAGCAAAAACTATAAGCAAAGAAAGAACAAGATGTTTATAGTGCGTAATTTATGAATTTCAAGAAATTCAAGTTTGTTCGACTCGTGAAAAAACTACCGATTTGTTTTCTGGTATTTTTAAGTATGATAACATTCAGTATATGCCGGTACAAACGGCCTTTCCTAGTTTCATGTGTGTAGTCTAGACGAAACTCGGCGAATTCGGGTCGTCAAGATTGCTACTTCACGTCTTCCATTTTCTAAATGCTTTGAAAACCCCTCGTGTTTCGTAAATTATTCAAAGTTGCCGCATTCTGGGATTATTTGCCACATGGGAATCACCGATCATCGTTAATACATTAGGCCATTTGCACGATCGTGACGCCATCGTTTTGTTTGTTTTCACGCCAACGTATTAAAGCAGCTCTGTGCATGCAATTGTAGCCTGCACAACAGGCGTTATTGGGGGCGCTCAAGCGGGTTTTGGGGCGCGAGCGCGAGACACGCGCGAGACACGTGCGTATCTCGCGCTACGCGCTCGCGCCCCAAAACCCGCTTGAGCGCCCCCAATAACGCCTGTTGTGCAGGCTAATGCAATTGATTTCCTCTTCGATGACTGAGCTTCTACTGTCATCACTCCTGGTTTTCCGTGAACACGCATCAGTTTTTATGGGGTGGGGGGGGGGGGGGGGGGGGGTGGGGGGGGAGGAGGGGGGTTCGCCTGTCGTCCACACTAAAAGCAGAAACTTTGAAAACTCTTCAAAAATGTGGGCAGATGAAAACAAATAAGGGAATTGATTATTTGAACCGAATATCAAAGGGGGCGTTTTTTCGGATGGGGCTGGAATGATTTGACGACGTAAAAAAGTTGACTTTGCGAGACATCGATACGACAGAAACTGATAAAGTGGTCAACTTATTTACGTCGTCAGATCAGCCTTGCAGTTTATTGTATGTTTGTTCATTTTTTTGGCTGATTTGGTCTCTTGCAGATCCTACGTATCGTTAGCAGCATTGTCATTTGCAGTTCTTTTGCAGATTTTACTTTTATTTCAGGAATGACTATACGAGGGTTCTAGGGAACTGCAATAGTCCTTTTTACAGTTGTGTGCTTGGTGACCTTGCCTTTGAGTGGAAGCGAGGCTGGAGGTGACCTTGCTTTGATACGACACCGCGGCAGAACGCACTGCGCATGAGTAGAAAACTGAGCATCCGGTGAATTACGCATTTCCGGTGACATACTGTAATCCCATGTAAATGTTGTAGTTAATTTTTTTATCTCAGGTAATTTTTATTTTTCCATTGTTTTTGGGTATGGTAATATATGCTGATGAATTTGAAACAAAGGAAAAACAAAAATTACCTGAAATAAAAAATGAACTACAACATAAACAACATAAAACTCCCGTACCGCGAAGTTTGAAAACAAAAAGTAAGAGTTATAAAACAAAGGTAGAGAAAAAGTTTGTTTCGTTGAAAAGTTTTTTCATCGTTCAAGTTTCAAGCGTTTGCACCAAGGGGTTTGGTGTTTGCACCAACAACGAAATATGAACAAATAATTTTTGCATGGCATTTTTTCACAAAAAACAAGTCTTCACCCCATCTCGAAATGTATTCATGCAAGAACCGATCGTGTACGTACCATAATTTTCTTCGGTTTTGGTCCTTTCATCATTGCGTCTAGAAAATCTAGGTCTGTTGGTTCATGCAGAAGTGTTGTTTTATGCTGTTCGCATCGATGTTGACTGGTAGTTTAACGGACCGGAAGTGCTTGAAGTTTACGCATGCGCAAACGTTCTGCTGCGGTGTTCTTTGATACAAACCTTTCTGCCTTTCATATGTTAATAATGCTTTTCTCATGCTAACAGCTAAATTTACATCTGAAAAGCTCCAAGATCTGTATCAAAGCAAGGTCACCTCCAGCCTCGCTTCCACTCAAAGGCAAGGTCAGTTTTCCTGTTAACAGTGAATGATTCATAATCTATGTCTACTATAATAGGGAATAGGGGAAACGGACTATTTTTCGCTGCGTCCACGCGCAAATTCTAGGAAACCTTACGGCCATGGGGGCGAGGGGCACGAAATTTAAATCACGAGCCGTTCACGATCACATGAACAACACAACCAGTCACTCTTGTGCTGCCCTCACTCTACCCTAGAAGGGATAAAAATTCAAAAGCGCTATGCGTTCCTTTTGGTAGTTTACACCTTTCACTTCATTCTAGTTCTTAAACACTTTGCTTTAAATCAGTAGAATGCATTTATTTTAGTCCAGCATTCACAATTAATACGAGCAGCACCCCCCCCCCCCCCCCCCCCCCCCCGCTCCTCCTGCAGCAGTACAGGTAGTCCAGATAAATAAAGTAAATGCCCCTTTTGTTCTTACGGGGGAGGGGGTGGAGTGATTGGACTAAGTTCCAGCCCTCACACAACAGCGCCAGAGAAAATGGCGGACTGAGCGAGGGGACTGAGCCACATTCGTTTCGGATCTTAAAATATCCTTTGAAAATGACTGTTTTCTCCAAAATACTACCTTCCTTTTCCACGACGGTTTCTTGTCACGAGTTAGCGCATACATGGACTCCATCTTGCGCCGCTGCGTCCGCTGGCATTTTCCGATCGTGTTTTGTGGAATCCTTGAAGATTTACGGTCTTCTGTATTTGGTAAGCGGTACATAAATATAAGGTATGAGTATCCTAAGTGTTCAAGAACAGGCAGATCACGCAAGCGAATTGTTAATTTACTTAGCAAAAAGCTTTGTGAGAATGATATCTACAAGACCTGATGTAAAGCTCCGGCTACACGTTCTAACAGGTATATCCGTGCTAACATTGTTAATATAAAGCATTTGTTGGTCATTTGTTGGAAGAATGTTTTGATCGAAATCAAAACATTCATCCAACAAAAAATGTTAATCAAACATCATCTAACATGCCGGCTACATTTGTTGGACCAACAAATGTTATATAACAATGTTAGCTATTTATCAATATTTCATTTTATAAAGGGGCGGTGTCATGCGGATTTTGATTTTTGATTTTTAATTTAAACCATGCACAAGAGAACATAAAGCTAAGAGAGCGAATCCCCCATACATACCCTATTCCAATGAAAATGTGTCTCAAGTTATTTTTAGAACGTACCAGTCCTCCGCGGATAGTATTATCACGCGCGTTGCGTGGATGTTTTCGTGCATTCATTCCCACTTCGACCGACATCTTTCTCTTCAGTCACTCATGCGAAACATCCACGAAAATATCCACGCAACGCGCGTGATCATACTTTCCGCGGAGGACTGGTACGTTCTAAAAATAACTTGAGACACATTTTCATTGGAATAGGGTATGTATGGGGGATTCGCTCTCTTAGCTTTATGTTCTCTTGCCATGCAACAATACCTTTACCTATTTACAAAATAATACTAAGGGCCTCCTTATATGAGCCCAGTAATATAACCGGGCTGGCCTGGTAAGCAGAACAAATTCAGTATTTCATGTGTTTATATGGAAAATTTCAGCCCGGTTACTTGGATAAAATTGTGTCATGATAGTGACACAAAAATATTAAGTCAAGATTTCCTCTCCAGTAATTCTGAAAATTCTTAACCCATTGACACCTGAGAATTTGACATGGACAAACACTTAAAGGAAAACTGCTCCACTGAAATAAGAAAACTTCGCTTAGCTTATTTTCATGTTATATCACCAAATTCCACCAAACATACAACTTAGTTGGATAAAAAGGTTCTATGGAGCAAAACAAAAGCAGTAGTTTGGAGATAAAGTGCAAGATTGCAAGGATTGAAGTGGATTACAGTTCATGAAATTTGATTTATTGACAGCCGGTCAAGAAATCAAACTTGCCATTCTTGTGAAAATTTAACTTTTCTAGCCATTTAATTTTGTCTCTTTAGTTAATATTTCTTTGCTCCATCACTTTTGGTGATCTGTTCTTCCTAAGCAAGCCCTTGGCCATAATCATGAAAACACAATATTTCAGCAGGACTGTGCCCCTTTTAATACTACAGTACATGCTTCAATTTCTGATCAGTTACTACTTTTTGGATTTCAGGTTGGTGGTGTTTTACGAAAGGCAGGAATTAAATACTTCAGATACCAATATGTACTGGATGTTATAAGATCATCATTGTTTCTGGCTGTCAATGGAGGCGGATTTGTTGCTAATGTTTGCTTGTTAAGGTTTGTCACTATAATGTAACTTCGAACCTTTTTCTGTCACGCCAGTGCATGAGATTTTTTATGAGAATTAAATGTATTGTCTCGCACTGTTGGTGTCATGACACCAAGTTGCATAGATGTTTATAATAATGTTCCCTCACTGCCTCGCCAATTTACCTATTCATCATTTAAAGAATTGATTTTTGTGTGTTTAGAAAGATTAGGTTTCCTGTGTTGTCGAGGATCTGTTTCCGTATCATAAAGAATGGATGCCCTGTGTCTTACATGTGATTTCTGTGTCTTTGAGGATGGTTTTCCTTTGAATTTACTACCACGTGGTATTATTAAATTATTATCAGGTTCTACTTTTTGCATTTTTAGTGATCTTTTTGTAAGTCGCAAAAATAAGTTCCTGTGAAAAGAAAACTCCCCAAAACGTTTTTATACAAATATTTACTCAACCACTGTGACTTCAAGTGTCACCATTTTATTAAAAAATGCATTGATTTCCACAGACCCTGTAAGAGATTAACCTAAACCTACTGTATCCCATCCACTTGACTTACATGTATGACCACCATTACAAGACAAGATGCTGTTGTTTCAGAAAGAACAGAACTATTGTTTTAATAGCATTTACCTTGGTCAATGTACCGTCACAATAATTGTTATTAAAACGTTTTCAGAGTTTTTTATATAAGTTATACTCAACTTGCTACAAATCACAGAAATAAGCCGTCTTTCTTTCAGAAAAATTCATTCTCTCTAACTCATCTTTCTCGTTGCTTTCTCATAACTTTCTCATCTCTCTCTAACTTTTGTATTAGGGCGACAAGAAAAACTGAGTTTTTGCACATAGCTTATTATAACAGCTGAGCACCATAGATTTTATACTTGGACTCCCTTTGGGCTCCCTGTGGTGACTCTTAGAGCCAAGCTTTTAACCAGCAGGGTGTCCAGGCATCCTGTGGATGCCCACTACCTACATGTACTTTGTAAAGAAATTCATGAAAATTGCACCTGCTTCTTTAACCCTATTCGGCCTGGGGGTGGGGGCACAAAGTGCCCGCGGTAACTTTCAACATTCATAAGTTCTTCTTTAATATGTATTCAAACGCCATCAAACTTTGTGACTTTTCCTAAAATTTATCTGGCAACGTTTTCATGTGACAATTTTTTGATCACGTGACTTGACGTTTCCATGGCAACAAGATTTTGACAGCCATGTTTTTGGAAATTTGCATATTTATACCTTTGACTGAAGAAAAACAATGTTTATTGGTATAACTTTAGTATTTTTACCTCATTTAGCGTTTATTTATTGGTTTTGATTAATTTTGCGTCAATTTGGATGGTTTTTAAGAGGTTTTACAAAAATTCAGAAATCCAAGATGGCGGATCCAAGATGGCGGCCGTATAACTAATTACCTAATAACTACGTCATATGACGTCATCGTTCCATTGTGCGGTCCGCCAAGGGGACAGTTTGGGACGTACTATGTACCCTCTAGGTTTCATTGTCATAGCCTTAATGTTCTTGAAGTTACGAAGGGGGGGCACAATGTGCCCCCCCCCCAGGCTCAGGAACTCAAAAAAAGCCCAGGCCGAATAGGGTTAAAAAGTTATGACGGGAAATATTTTCAGGATGCCCACTATTCAATTTCTGGCTGAAAGCCTGCTTAGAGCACAGCCTTGTAAGAGTTACTGACATATTTTTAAATTATACTTTTTAACCTATGTTGCCTTTTTGGTATCATTACTTTTTTTGTTTAGGAAACTTCTGGGCTCTTTCAGCTACCTGTCAATGGTGTATGTCCCTGCTCTCATAGCATCTTACGCAGCCATCTTAATTGAGAAAAAAGGCAGACGAAGCACCCTTTCACTGTATATGACAAATATGGTAAGTGATCGACACAGGAACAGCCAAAGTCAAATTGAAGAAAAATCCTAAATTTCTAATTTTCTTAAAATAACACTGTCTAAAAACAAACAGTGTCATACAGAAAATGCAGGGAGGAGGCTGGGCATGTGTGGGACTTTAGATTTTTCTGAGGTGATTTTCTTGGTTAACCCATTCACTCCTGAGAATTTTTATGTTTTTGAGCGATTTTCTGCATTCACACGCCCCATAGGATTTCGTGACTCCATATTTAAAGTTACCATTGAAAGTGCTGCTGTTCTAAAACACTGAAGGCTCGAGTTTACTGGAAACGTCATTGTGACGATCTCATTTTGCTTGGTTGATTTGCAATAAAGGGTCCAATATGAATTATCTACGATTTTTGGTAAGTTCACAGCCATTTTTCATCTTTAGTAGCTGCCTGATGAGCATCATTAAGCTTGGAGGTAGTTCAGAGTCCACTTCTCAATGAAGCGAGTTAGGTGTTGTACTTCGTTTACGAATTTGGCTCGTTGCTCGTTGAACTGGAAAAATGGCCGCCTGGAAACGAAGTGGCTTTGGGACTCGACTCTGGATGAATTTCTCGACCTACCGCGGCATATTTTGGAAGTTGCGACCACAGGAGAATACAACAAGCGCGAAATTTCGGCGGTGGGTCGGAGTGGCTGTGGACTTAGTATAAATATGAAATGTGTGCGGAAAGAATTGAACGCTGTCAAAATTTTTGGCTTTTTTCCAGCATGCAGTGCGGTGGTGATATTGAAAATCGAGGCAAGGTCAGTATGCATTAGAACGAGAGGCTAGAGCTCGGCCCGAGCAACGAATAAGAGCAAAAAAATTCACTGCTAAGCTAGGACTAGGACTGAATTTTGCTGTGAATGTTGACTTTTGGGTTTGCCATGATGATTTGAATAAAAAAAACTAAAGGCAAAAACGTGATTTTTGTTGTTTTTCTATGACGTTAAAAACGGTAATTTTTGTTATTGTCCAAATTCAAACGCTGATATTCTGCAAAAATCGCTGACTTTTTTGTGTTTATTGGGTATCTCAATTTGAGGGACTTTCTAGTCAATGCTCAGAACTGCTAGTTAGGGCAATGTTCGCGCGATTGAGAAAGTTGCAATTTTTTAAAGCAGTGGAGTATTGTACGGCCGGTTTTGGCCGGTGTAGGAGCAAATGGGTTAAAAACACCACCCTGGCCATTACAATATGGGTCACTGATCAGATCAATTCTCCCCAACCTTGGGCAAATTAATTATCTTTGAATACATTATTTTGTTCTTTAATTCAAGGAACACATATTACGCATTAAAGTGCACCTAACCCCAAAATTGTTTTTTTCGCTTAATCAACTCTATGTAGTAAATTTCATACAATGTAGCTGCATGCAATCCTGGACATAAGTGCAAATCAATTGACAATAAACAGTTTTTATTAGTGTTTCTTAAATTGATTATCCTTAAGCTGTGAACTGCATATTGTAAATTGAAGTAGAAATAATGGTAGTCTTGATTTGACGTCATCTAATTAGCATTTTGTAAATACAAATCTCTATAACTCACTATTAAACCTGACATTAAAGACAAGAAATATTTCACTATTCGACTTTTCAACTTACATTGAGTTGATTAAAAGAAAAAAAAATTGGGGTTTAGATGCACTTTAATAACAATGTTTGTAACACTGAAAACGTTTCGTCACTTTTAAGCTTTAATACCTTAAATAAGAATTAAGTAGCAGATGGTTATAAAGTTAACATACTATTGTTTTGTTGATAAAGACAACTGCTTGCTTTCAGATTGCGGCCTGTGTGATTAATACACAAGTTGAATCCAAGACTCATCCAAGACTTATGAAAAATTCAAACATCCCCTCCTTGAAGCCAGTAATGAACCTATCAAAGCTGTGCATATATGGGACTTTTCAACTCTCACATTCATAAGGGTAGGGATGAAGACAGAGTTGAAAAGCCCCATATATGCCTTTGAGCTTTAATGTCATGAGTTCATTACTTAAAAAGTGTGACAGTTATTTTCAGTAAACATTTTAACATACTGTATGTTATTTCAGGCTATTGAAACAACATATAACATGCTGAAGGAAAGAAGACTTATTCAGCCAATTCCAAATGGGGAGGTACGTACTGTCTACAGTTTACATTAATTTTATCATATTGACGTTTTGTCAATGTCAATTTGTTGTCTTTGGGGATATTAAAGACTCCCGGGGGTTGGGTGGGGGGTTGTGGGGGGGGGGGGGTTACTTCCTAGTAATAGGCTAATGAGGATGTGCCGCTGGATGGGGTCGTATTTTCACAACTGGATTACCTATAATGGGATTGCATCTTCCAACAGGTCTAGTTACTGGATTGGGGTCACACATTTTCTGGATATTGGGAGTAAGAAAATTCTGGCAACTTTGGATTGTGAAGTTTGCATTTTCACAAAAGTGACTAAGATGGGGTCTATAATAAAATAATTGGCCACAGACTAGAATATAATGGGGTAGGGGCTCCTGAGAGGCCAGCAGCACATACCCAGCGGAAGTTGATCCAATTACCCTCCCCCACCCCTCAGGTAAAAACTATTAGAATTGCATCACCCCATTACTTTTAAACCTAATTCCCCTTCCCAACCCCCAACACCTGCAGATGCCAGTTATCAGTTATGTCTTGAGAAATGGGCCTCAGGTCTACATGTATCTTAGATGGATTGTGGATATTAAGTAAATATTTTGATCTACTTGTCTTTGTATTCTCTTGTGTTGGTAGATTATTTTATTCTGTGCAGCAGCAGCCACAATGATGTATCTTTATAGGTGTGTGAATTTTAAAACATATTTCACTTTATTCTGAGCGTGCAAATCAATGCATTTGTACCAAAAGCCTTCAAAGAAATAATTTCAAATAGCATGATTGTAGTTTGCTGTTCCTTCCCTCCATTAGGAAGAAGGATGGTCTCACAGATGGCCTCGTTAATGCTCTAATTAGGTAGGTATAAATTTGTTGATGGAATGGTATAAAAGCATGCATTCTAGGTTTGCTTAAGGTATATAAAAGATTATGTGATATGGTAGGTATGTAAGTGATATGGCAAGGTATTAATATTTGAAGAGCTGAGTGCATAACTGCGCTATGTTGCTCAGGTTTGTCTTATTTTTTGCATGTGACCTACAAATTATTGTATTGTAAAACATTGCTCTAATTTTTTTTGCTGGTTTTCACTTCTTTTTCAAAAAAAGAATGTATGCAAAAAAACTGTGTGTTTCCTCACAGTTTCTTTTGCCAAAAAGTATGGATATTTTCTGGAACAACACAATAAATGGAATTTACACACACTATTAAACTTAATTTTGTGGCATTTGTTTGATAAATAAAACAGAAAATGTGCTTTTCATAAGGTTGTTATGGTAAAACTTGTTTTGTGTTTCTATATTTTTTCTCATACTCCCATTAACTTTTCTGCTTTTGTTGCCATGGTTTTCTAAGGCATTTAAAGTGATCAGACTTGCTTTCTGTTTTGCTTGGTAAACAATTCCTGTAAAGAGCAAAGTGCTATAATTAATTTTGGCCTGATTGCTGTTCAACAAATGACTGTGTGAAATTCTTGAGATCTTTCATCCCAAAAAAGTCACCACAAAATTTTTTTTCGAACCCCAAAAAGGTCTTCACACCTCCTATCACTATTATACAGGGCCGAGTTGTTCAAAGCCTGATTAGCACTAATCCTGGATTAACTGTCAAGAGAACATATGAGTTGTCATGGTAATTAACCCTGGACTAGCGCTAATCGTCCTTCGAACAACTCCGCCCAGGGGTGTACATGTAGCTAAGAAAACACCTAGCAGGCTCATTAACAAGTTCAGCCGGTTTTTCTGGCTTTTGCACCTTTAAAATCTCCCAAAGTCTTCGTTTTCTAGTAAAATTTCAGCTGGTGATAAGTTCTCTTTCAGGTGGTGAAATTAGCTGGTAGCCTGCTCTTAGCTACATCCCTGATTATACCCAATGCCTTAACACTAAGCTAACCCTAACTCGAAGCTAACCAAAACCATAACACAAAACTAACCGTAACCTTAGCACAAAGCTAACCATCGCAGATAATAATGATAATCGCGTTCGAAGAACGCAATCCTAAATTCGTGTTGGTTGTCCTGTGGTTTATGTGCAATAAAATTTGAGATTTTTTGGTAGATGGTCTTCCAAATGGCTGCCCCTATTGTTTTTTCTCAGGGGCTCATTAATAATAATAATAATAATAATAATAATAATAATAATAATAATAATAATAATTACACCTCCCATCACTAAAAAATAAATAATAATTATTATTATTATTATATTAACCTAGTGAAAAATTAAATTTACCTGAAAAAAAAATTACCTGACTGTAGCATATACAAAATGCCTCCTTTTCTTTATAGGTTTTTTCTTGGTTCAAATAATGTTGGACACCGTGAAGAAGTTGGTGGTACAGAAGTTAGTCATTTAATTGAGAGTCGAAAAAGTCAGACTCAACTTAATTGGTAAGTACTTTTAAGTTAAAATTAACACTTTCAACACTCTATGTTGAGTCTAAAGAGCCCTTAACTGGCTGGCACTGACTTTTTGCTCTTCATTGGTTTCAAAGAGTCATGTTGTTATCTTTAAAATAGGATGTTCTCATGCAGTCCCCTATTTTCCCATGTGTTTGTTGAGTTCAATTGGTTGAGTTTGTTTAGCTGCCATCTTGAATGTCATGGTGCACTAAAAACTGGGGAGAGTACATGATTTTTGTACAAAACCAATTCAAGGGCATCTCTGGGGTACTCCCTTATATGACCTATACGGGGACGTACCACTGGTCACTGGACAGGGTATGATTTTTGGCCTTTTGTCCTGAACAGGGTAATATATAATTTAACATGAGTCTGTCCTAAACAGGGTCTGAATCCGTCTTGAACAGGGTACAGAGATGTCAACTCTCCCGGATTATCCGAGAGTCTCCCGGATATGGAACAAATCTCCCGGTCTCCCATACGGGTCACTAAATCTCTCGGATAAAAGTGACTTTGGATCTTTTCTCTACAATAGGCTAAGATTTTAACCAAAATTTTCCCCAAATCCAAAAACAAATGCAGTCTTTCACCATATCTTAACTTCACAAACGCTTTTCGGGTCTCAGGAATGCAGTTTTCCAGACCCCCCTACATGCTCACGACCCAAAAAAAAAAACGTCGCTCGATTCACGCCTTCAGCGCGAAAACATTTCACCCTCAGAATTCACCCTAAAAAAAAAACTCCCTATTTTCAATCTCCAGAGGTTGGCATCTCTGAGGGTATGGTTCCACTTATGGTTCCTTTGTCCTAGACAGAGTCCTAAAATAGCAGGTGTTGTCCTTTCCACACAGGGTAGGTATTTTTTCTGTCCCAAACAGGGTCACCGGCACCCCTATACCCAAATATTCGTTATAAAGTACCTCCCCCAGGCTCTCTTCACTTTCCCCCTACCCCTAAGCAGTTTTTACACTTTTCCCAATTGTTTTTCTAGTGTACGTGACATTCAAGATGGTGGCCAAATCATCATGGTCAGTCAAGGCATTTTTCTTTCTTGTATTTTGTATCTATCTTTGTTAGGTTACAGCCAACTTTAAAAGCTTTTGGTACAGGCTATTTGATTCAACTGGTTCTTATGCTTGTAGGACAAATGAAATTCATATTCACAAACCCAGGTTTGTTTGGAATACACTGTATTGCTGTTTGTGATTTGTAGTGATTGACTCTGCACTTGGAGACATTCAAATGAAACTTCTTTGGCAGTACTTTTGCATGGTACCATTTGTTCTAACTTTTGAGTCTGTGGACAAAATCCTATGGTGTGACCATTCAAATGAAACCTCTTCAGCAGTACTTTTGCATGGTACCATTTGTTCTAACTTTCGAGTCTGTGGATGAAATCCTATGATGTGACCATTCAAATGAAACCTCTTCAGCAGTACTTTTGCATGGTACCATTTGTTCTAACTTTTGAGTCTGTTGATGAAATCCTATGGTGTGAACATTCAAATGAAACCTCTTCAGCATTACTTTTGCATGGTACCATTTGTTCTAACTTTTGAGTCTGTTGATGAAATCCTATGGTGTGACCATTCAAATGAAACCTCTTTGGCAGTACTTTTGCATGGTACCATTTGTTTTACAATATTTTTACAAAATGAAATTTGGGAATTTTCTTGAATTTTGTTTTTTGGGGTTAAATTTTGTATACATTTTCCCACACTGTTTAGGGAGGTTATTAAGAACATTTTACAAGAAGGATTGCATTAGCTGTGGCTTATTTCTTGGAAGTTTTGTAGCAATTTTTAAGGTTTGTACTTTTCAGTCATATTTAAATTTTTAACAGTTATTAATCCTCCAGTATGGTGGTGGACAAAACACTGACCCCCAGTCCATGTACTACCCCGATGGACTACCCAAATGGACTACCCTAACCCTAACCCTAACCCTACCCCCTAGTACTAGTACTAGTACTCATTCGAAATAGTATTTTTAGGAGTAGGGTTAGGGTTAGAGTAGTCCATTTGGGTAGTCCATCGGGGTAGTCCATGGACTGGGGGTCAGTGTTTTGTCCACCACCCTCCAGTATCAATATTTCTAGTGTTACGACAAGTGGTACATGTATGTAGACCAAACACCACCCAGGGTGTAATAACCTGGACTAGAACCCTTCCAGGGAAGAGTAGTAATGCTCTCAGTCACTTCATGCTATTACTTTATTATTTTAATTTATTTTTTTCTTTGTTTATTTGCATCAATATTACAAGAAACAAGGATAATGTGAGAACATCTTTACAGACGCTAAAGAAGAAAAAACTTAAAAAAAAGAACAAAATAAAAAACACAACTATGGCGACTAACACCATTAATATTATAACAATCTACTGTATTCATTACAATGGTCGTATACACACACACACAAAAAAACAAAACAAATGTAGGCCAATGGGATGGCAGCACTCTTAGAGTCACAATCACAGAGCATGGACCATGCTCTTACACACACTCCAGCAGGTGTGGGCCATGTTCAGTTGTTTGTGAAAACATATTATACTGACTAAAAATAGACAAAATAGCTACTCAACTAACAAGCTTTGACCATTCAATGTGTTTGGTTCTAGATTTTGCTTGTCAAGGCATATTAATGGTACTCCTTACAAGTGTAATAGTAAGAGATGTTTGATTCTATTTCAGATTGTTGAGTGGGTGCTTGGACTTTTAAGAAAAAAGAGAGATGAAATAAATGCCTTATTTGCAGGTAAAGTGATAACAAAAAAATAAGTAAATACATTAGTTTAAATTATACCAATACCATAAAATACCGCTTATAAGCCCTGGACTTCTACAACTTCATAAGGTTTTTTCTTGGCTGGCAAGCAAAACAAAATTGTTATAAAGAACCATTATTTTTATTCGTTATTTGGTGTAAATGTTTGCAGAGAATTGCTGTGAAGGAGCTTTTGCATGCTAATATAATATTATAGAATGGGGTACAACCAGAATAATATTTCGATACCAAATTGGTAGGCCTGTAACCTATAACAGACTAGCATCCCATCCAGAGGGAGTAGCAATACTCCGGTTGCTTTATGTTACATGGAAACCAGGTTAAAAGCTTTATCTGAGTGGGTACCCTGTGACTTGTGGGCCACCTTTGGCTCATCGGCAACTTCACCTTTTACCTTTTTTGATTTAAGCCCCTCCCCCCCTCTGGAAATTTCATTTTTGCATCATTGACTTTCCTTTTTAAGACCCCTCCCCTCTCTTGGAATTTCCAATGACCTTCCATGGATAACAGGGTATGGACATTTCCTGTAATTTCACAATTTTAACATTATGACAAACAAGAAGAACAGCCAGCTGGTGTTTTTCCCTGTCACTATAAAGTGTAAACTCCCAAACTTCTCGTTTACTTGTTGTGTTTCAGGTGGTTTAGCTGGTCTATCTATGATGTTTTACAAAAGTTCAACTATAGCTTTATATCTGGCTTCAAAAATTTCTGAGGTAAGATTTAATAAACATTGGACTCTTTCGAACATATGCTATAATAAATTAATACAATATTTACCATTTATAACTGCTGAATACACGAAGTGTTGAACAAGGTAAAGCATACAGTGAAAAATTAATGTAAACATTGAGCCCGCAATATCTAATGGTCACCTGCCTTACCCATGAGGACAGCATTGAAAGGAGGGGAGGGTGGGGAGTCGGACACAAGGGGTTGTGGGTTGGTGGAGCAAAACAGCTAGGAGAGGGGAGGATCGGTGAATATTGAGCCTTTGTCGTGTATTGGTCACCACCCATGGGCATGGTATTGTAGGGAGGGGTGGGTGGGGAGTCGGACACAAGGGGTTGTGGGTCAGTGGAGCAAAACACCTAGGAGAGGGGAGGATCGGTGAACATTGAGCCCTTGTCATGTAATTGTCACCACCCATGGGGATGGTATTGGAGGGAGGGGTGGGTGGGGAGTCAGACACAAGGGGTTGTGGGTTGGTAGAGCAAAACAGTTAGGAGAGGAGAGGATTGGTGAACATTGAGCCCTTGTCATGTAATGGTCACCACCCATGGGGATGGTATTGGAGGGAGGGGAGGTAAGGGGAGGGGGAGTTGAATGCAATGGGTAGGGAGTCAGTGGAGTAAAGCACACAGGGGAGGGGAAGGGGAGTTGAATGCAGTGGGTAGGGAGTCAGTGGAGTAAAGCACACAGGGGAGGGGAAGGGGAGTTGAATGCAGTGGGTAGGGAGTCAGTGGAGTAAATCACACAGGGGAGGGGAAGGGGAGTTTGAATGCAGTGGGTAGGGAGTCAGTGGAGTAAAGCACACAAGGGAGGGGAGGGGAGGGGAGGGGAAGGGAAGATCCAAATGTTTCAAATTCATGAGTTGGCCAATAGGAGCTTTTGATCTAATTATAAGTTCATAAAACTTAATGGTCATTTCTTCTTGCTCTTCACTGCAGGTTGTATACAAACAGGGAGTATCAGCTGGAATTCTTCCCTCTATACCTTATGCCGAGATTCTAACCTACTCATTTTCAACAGCACTCCTTTTTCATGCGGTAAGAAATATTCCTGTCTTAATTATAGTCATTCTCTGGATATATGCAATCACACTTTCTCGTTGGGTGGGTACCTACCACAGAGCTTTCCCTTGGGGGAGGGGGTTCTCCCTACTTAGTGGGCTATGAAGCTAGGTTCTGCCTGAAAGGGGTGCTTTTTCATGCTCACAAGACATGAAAAGGTAGGGAAAATTGTTGAATTCCCCAAAACATGTTATAAAGTGAAAGGGATAGCCTCTAATTCTATGAATTCAAAAGATTAGAAATTATGGCTCAGCCATTAAATTAATTCAACTTTTTCTGGCAAATAATCTACTGTGTGGGATAATGTACTGTTTTTGGCTTGTCCTTGAGGTACAATATTTGCTCTATGTTATGGAAGGGGTACCTCTTCAAAAACAGTTGAAGAACTCTGAAGGTCAAGAATTAGGCTAAGTGGCCATCAGTTTGGCCTTTATTTTTGTCTAGGAACTCAAAACCAATGTATGACTTGGATTTTGTTGAATACTATTGTTATGCAACTATTGTTACATAAATTTAATTTTTTGTGGCTCTGTGGTGAGTTCTCAGTTGCAAAGATAGCCAAGAAAGAAATCAACAACAAAAAGTGGGAAAAATTAATTGAGCAAAAAGATGAGATGAAACAGTCCAACAGTCTGTGGCTTAAACGTTACTTACACAAAGGCAAAATTTGGCAGTCTTTTGGTGTTGCGGATGTTTCGATCACCAAATGACGTAAAACAAAAGATTCAAAACACACTAAACAATACCCACACCACAACACAATAGCTGGCGAACAATGGTTTCCATAACACCAAGAAATACCGCAAAATTTTAAGCAAGGGAGCAGCAAAGCCCCAAGAAAAATTGCTCAGGGTCCAAAAGGATTAAGAGTTGCAGCGCCCATGCATAAAAAATACAGGCTCACTGGGCTAGACCACGGCATAAGACAAGAAAGCAAAATCAGCTATTTGGTTCATCTTTAGGGTTCCATGGTCTCCTCAGGAAACCTCTGTGATGCTGCGTTTTCATGGCTCCTGCCTAATGTAGCTGCTACTTTTCTCATTTTTCAGTGTACGTGGGAAGTTCACAGTGTTCGTCCTTCATATTGGCGTTACCTGAATGTTGTCACAGCCAAGAGGTTGGAGCAAACACATTATTCTCTTATGTATCATACAAGTTAATTATCTGCAGACTTAAATGCTATGCCATGATGCAGTGTAAAGCTAGATATAGACTCCTAAGGCCTGTTTCAAATAGCATATTACTGATGCTATTGCTGAGCTGAATTCTATAATACCTGATTGAAAAAAATGGTGTCAGGTAAAAAGTTCAAATCATGAATGATACAATGGTTATCTGGGAAACAGAAAAAATTATCGTGTTCTCAGATAAATTGCACATCGTCATAACAATGAATGCTCAGAATTATCCTCAAAAAATCTTTTAGGAATGAATAGATCTTCTAAAACTCACGAATAATTTATTTTTTTATAATGCAAATCTCGTTGAAAGTTACAAGATTCAGTTACAAAATGGTACATATTACAAAAATAATATGTACAAATATAGTAGGTGACAGTGTTAACACTATAATAAAGATTTGATTGCATTATTTACCACATGCACACAGTTACACATGACAAGATACATGCACAAAAGACACACACGCACACCAACAAGGGATTGAACTAAGAAAGGCCTTCAATGCGAAATTTGAAGGAAATTCGTTGCTTAAATTCATCAACATTTGTTTATTGTTTAGTTTTTGACAGGCTGTGCGTCATTTTTCAACCCACTTCTCATTGTTTGGATATCCAGATGAAACACTCTTCCTTATGTTTGATATATTACTTCTAAGATTTTCCTGTTTAATAATACTAATAAATGAATGTTAACACTTTTTTTTTGCCTTCTTCCCAGAAGTCCATTGTGTCGTATCATTTATGGTTTGTGTTTTTTTCCCTGACAATGTTTTTTCCAATTAGCTGTATATAATTCAGTATCTGCAATAAAGCGCAATTATTATAGGCCCTGAATTGCTAAATAGCCAGGTTAAGCTGAATTCAGTTTGCAAATGATGTGCTTCTCTTGCTGAAATTAATTCATAAATTATATTATATTAATACATTTTGAAAGGAAGTTTTACTTTTATAGGATATTGACTGAATGAGTTTCAGTGATTAAAACCACTGTCATTCCACAGTCAAGCTAAATTCATTCTATTCCCAACAGCTTCCCTTTCTAGATAGCCAAGAGGATAAGCCAATTGTGTGAGTGATCGAAGTGAGGGAGGGGGGAAGGAGGGAGGAGGGAAGGAGGGAGGGGGAACTAGACCCATGTTTGGATATAGGGGTGCCACTGAGGGTTTGAAACCCCGATTCTGCTTAGGACAAAAATACCTAAAAAATACCTGCCCTGTGTAGGAGAACACTCTCTACTTTAGAACTCTGTTTAGGAAAAAGAAAAAAATATCCACTGTATTGTTTTACACAATTTTAAGCAAACGTCTCCAATATCAAATTGCTAAATACTGTAAAACCATATTTACCAAGGACAATATATCATACCCTGTCCAGGGGCATGTCCCCATATGGGTCATTTAAGGCAGTATCCCCCCCCCCTTCCCCGCCTGGGATCAAAGTTTATGTGAAGGAGTACGAACTGGAGGTTGTCCACTTGCTCCCATGATCAGTTTGGTCATTTTCCTGATTTTTCACCTGTTAATTATCTAGAAATGGACCATTAGCAGTCTTAATTAGATTGGGAGAAATGAAATAGACTGCAGAACTAAGAGAACTTAGAGGGCTGTTGAAGCGCATGTCTTCACAACAGCTTCTAGTTCTCTAAAATGTTCACAAATATGTTATAAGAATAACTAATAAGGAATAAGCATGAAAAGAAAGTGATATTCATTTACTGAAAATATGTAATCTCTCTATATAGGATAATTAATTATTGTATATTGTCTAGTATATATGTTGTGGTTCAAATTTTTCTTTGGTTTAAAATTTTTTAAACCAGTTCAATTTTTGTTTTCTTTTGTGTCACATTATGATAATGAATCTGAGACAAAGGAAAATCAAAATCAAACTGGTTTGAAATTTTTTAAACCAAAGAAAAATTTAAACCACAACATATATAATAATTGCTTTTTTGATTTACAACAGTGAATATTGTTTTTTTTATCAAGTATTCTATGAAACAATGTTGCTGTATCAAATATACATAGGTAGAAGTTAATATATATTGCAAGTTTGTCATTCTTGATAAAGAATGTATATCAAACTGTGTTATGACTTTAAGAAATTAGTTTTTGTTGACTTATAATATTGTTAATCAGTTTATCCGATAAACCTCAAAACTATGCCGCAGGGTCAGGTCAGTTGGTAGATCACGTGACCTGGGAGGTCGCGGGTTCAATCCTCGACCAGACCAACACTCAGGGTCTTAAAGGGGCTATGTCGCGAGGATGGCGGGTGAGTACTGGGTACTAACAACTTGAAAAACGTCCGGTGGCTTTTTATCAAGTTGGCGGCCATTACTGTCGAATTCGCTGCAATCCGTTCCATCCCGTCGTATTGCGTGGAAGGATAGATCTCAAGTTTACAAATTAGTTAGAGTATTTACTTGGCTAGATTTTTGTTAAATTATTTCTGCAATTTGTTAGTCATACCTTCGAAAAAATCTATGTCTTCCAGTAGTGGTGGAAGTTGGGGAGGAATTTAAAAGCGAAATCGATCGTGCGTTTGTTTACCTCGCGTGGTTCGACACGAGTGCAAGCGCGATAAAACTTGCCGCGATCCGGGAGGGAACAATAGAAATTTGACATGTGTGACGTCAGGTGACGTCACATGACAGGAACTCATTGCGCAGACTCACCTTGCGACATAGCCCCTTTAAATAACTGAGGACGAAGGTGCTACCTTTGCTGTGGTATTGCTATGATATCAACAAATGGTTAGACCTTTACGTGGCTCGGATGAAGAAGATTTTAAATTCGACATAGTCTCCGCTTCAACCGCGCGGTATAGAGATAGCGATTTTATATATATTTGATTATACTACGTTTTTTAGCATGGAAATATTTGTATATACACCAGATTTATTATAATTATTGACTAGCAGCATTTATAATTTTTTCACTATTACTTATTTTTATATTGTATTATTTTACTATTTATTTTACACACGTCCCCACAAGCTCTGTAGCTTAAATTTTTATCGTGTTAAAATAAAGGTTATCCATCCGTCCATCCATCCATCCACCATGTAGAAATGGCGGTCCCGTCTCCAGTAAAGGCTGGTTTTCACTAGCGCATAAGCATAAGCACAAGCCAACATACGCAGACTCAGTAACGTGTTGATCATTAGTGCCTATTGTTCTGTTTTGTTCAAACAATTGGAACTAATGATCAACATGTTACTGAGTCTGCGTATGTTGGCTTGTGCTTATGCTTATGCGCTAGTGAAAACCAGCCTTAAGGGACGTAAAAACAATGCCCTCCATTAGTACTTTCGTGCTAAATACACTGACACTTAGATAAAGTTATTTTTTTACACATTTTAAGTGAAAATAGTTTTTTATCAAAATCGGTTTTTATATAGATGTTTAGTTACGATCTAGAAGTTTTGTTAAACCAACATGCAGTAATGCATTCGTGTTAAACTAAATTTGGTTTGAAAATATAGAAAATAGATCGAGGGAGGATTGTCACTATCTATAAGAACCATTTTGCAACCTGATCCTGTTCGAGATAAAATTGCGAAAATGATACCAATTGGGATCAAAATGTTTAGCCACGGGTTACCATTCCTTATTTGTTTGGTGGGCTTTGTGCTCTTATAGATTTAGCCTTTTCTAAATGCGATATTTATGGCTTTTTAAATAGATTAAAACGAATTAAAAACGATGACTCGCTCAATCTTCAAGTTTGTAAAAATACATAACAAAGTTCATCATCATTTTTTTAGTTCGCGTTTTTTTCTAGTTAATTTTAAAGGCCCAGTATCACCCATTCGGCTTTGCGGTCGTTTGTTTTCAAATGACGAGCTCGCTCGTGATTGGCTCTTTCGGGAATTTTCGACTGCGTTAAATTCAATCGTCGAGGCATTGGACGCGTAATGCATTTTGGGTGATACTGGGCCTTTTAAATGCACAGTCCACCTCACCAACAGAGGATGGTAAGCCTGTGGTATAGCATGAGGAGCTTCGTTGTGAGGTGTATGTTTCTCTTTTATCTGTGTGCAGGTTTTGCGAGTTAAACAGAGCGAAGGTAGATGAGCTATTTGGCACAGACAGCGCCAGGTTATTTCCAAAGGATGATTTGTACCAGTCATTAAGCAGGAAAAGGTAGCTGTAAAGAACTAATATACGAATCTTTGCTGGTGTCATTGTCTACATTTTGTTTCATTAGCATATGTAATATTATGCAAGTAATATGAGCATAGTAATCTATGCAAGTTTTAGCTCTTTACATGTAATGTTTAAGGATATAGCAGCTATCGAAAACTGCAAAACTAATTGCTGGGTGGGAAAGCGCTAATGAGCCCAACATTTTTTGTAAAATTTCGAGTTTTAAAAACGGCATTGCACAAAGAGTATCTGGTATATCGGGCTGAAATTTCCAGAGAAAGCTAATAGGCCATTTCCGAGTTGCCTTTAGCCTCTCTATCATAGCGAGGCTAGGTGCGAACCCTTTCATATGAAAATGAGTTTTCATTCACATGTAAATAAAACTTATTTGCATGTGAATGAAAACTCATTTTCATATGAAAGGTTTCACACCTAGCCTCGCTTTGATAGAGAGGCTAAAGGCAACTCGGAAATGGACTATTGTGCTATGCCCTTTCAATAATCGGAGTTGATTTTTTGGTAGGTCGATTAGAGAACGAGGCGCATATGCTAATGAGGCAATAATTGTAAACACAGATTCGCCTTTAACAGTGTGACGCGCCTTACCCCCCCCCCCCCCCCCCCCCCCAACAAACATTTTCACAAGTTAGCCAATCAGAGAGCGTGAATTCAATTGACGGGCACGCCTCCTCGAAAAGTTGAGCACGATGGAATGTAATCTTGTTGCTTCGTGTTTATCACAGGACCTGGTTGTTCAAAAGGTGGATAGCGCTTTCCACCGGATAAATCACTATCCAGTGGATAACACAATGGATTTTGTTAATACTTATCCACTGGATAGTGATTTATCCGGTGGATAGCGCTATCCACCTTTTGAACAACCGGGGCCAGGAGTGTAAAGTGAGTTACAAAAAAAACGAAAATTTTATTCACTTTATTGCTTCCGCAGTTACGAAAATGATTATAAGAATTAGTTTGTTGGGTGCTCGCGGTGAGGCGCGTCACACCGTAAAATGAATTATCATTCAATATGAAAAATTATTTTTTTTAATCGGTATTACACAGAGCACTTCAATGCGATAAATTTTTCAGGTGACACAGTTATTTCCAAAGAATGACATACAATCATTAACGAAAAGTTAACTGTGAATAACTTATGAAAATGAACTGTGATCCAATATAAAATAAATGGCTATAAAGTTATTTTTAATAATCACTTCACATAGCATTTGTAGTAGATGATTTAGTCTGTTCGTTAGGCATTTCTAAAGGGTGACTTAAATGTAAATGGTGGCTGTGAAGTTCTATTAAATATCAAGAAATCTATTTTCACTAGTTCTCGGTCAGATGGTCCTGTGCGTACGCCCTGCGATTACAAACAACAGACCACTTCCTGACTTGTAATTCTAATTTTAAGTCTCTTCGCTTTGTTATTACCAAAGAATGTATTGAACCAGTCATTGCAAAGGAAAAGGTAGCTGAAATTCTAGCTTAGTGTTGTAAGTTCAAATAGTTATTATTTTGCCTGATACATTAGAGCTTTTTATTTTTCATTTTAGATGTATCCCATACGCGATTTATACTAATATATTTCTGCATACATCAAAACAAAAACTTTTTTTTAAACGTGAGAATGCTAACATGCACATTTGCCATTAACTAGTATGGGTGAATTTAATGAACTTATTTTTAGAAAACAGCGTCATGCTGAATTATCAATCTTTTTCATTTATTATAATTTATTTTTATTTGTTCACCGGTTAGTATGGCATGTGTTACAGTCAGAAATGAGAAAAAAAGCCTGTTCCATTTTGTTTAAACACCTACCTTTTGTAATTGCAAGGAGTGAAGTGAATAAAATTCATTAACATATTGTATATATTCAGGTTTCATTTACCATTTACTTTTGCTATGTCTCGCAAAACCAAAACCAAAGTAATCACTCTGACCAATCACAACAGACGCTGACAATCCAATGAACCAATCAGAACTCGAAGTAAATACATGTAGCCGGCGCCAAGCGCGGGAAAACGCGTGCGAGCAAGTCACGATTGGTTTTGGTTTTACTTCTGATTGGTTGATAAAGTGGCGCGAAATGTTTTAGCCAATCACAAAGCGTAGTAATGCAAAAACCAAAGCAATCGCTAAATTACTTTCGACACTCAATTGAAAACAGCTCTATGCAAAACATAATATTCGTTATTAAAAAGTCAGTTAGCGTGGTAATCATTTATTCACGACGACAAAGCAGAAACTCTTGCAATCCGCTGAAAAAAAGGTCAAATTAGTTTTTGTTCGTTTAAAAAAATAATAGAATTCATCGGTTGAAAATCGATGTTAGCGTACATATCAAATAAACATGTTCGCATATTGTACCATTTTCAACTTTTGTAACGGGAAATCTTACCAGTTCGTTTTAAGCCTTACTCTCGAAGCTAAAACAGTCATAAAAAGTTACCCTTTCAGCACAAAGTAAGAAAAAGGAGCCGTTCTCCTCTCAGAATCATACTTCCCTTCCCTTCCCTTTGTGGATGAAATCCTAAAGTGTGGTCATTCACTGATGAAAGCTATTGGACAGTACTTTCCTGTGGTACTGTTTATTACGCTGTACAAGGTGGTTCTAACTTTTAAGTTTGTGGATGAGATCCTAAAGTGTGGTCATTCAAATGAAAGCTACTGAGCAGTACTTTCCTGGGGGCCGTTTATTACGCTGTTTGAGGTGGTTCTAACTTTTAAGTTTGTGGATGAACTCCTAAAGCGTGGTCATTCAAATGAAAGCCATTGAGCAGTACTTTTATGTGGAAATTAATAACGCCGTACAAGGTGGTTCTAACTTTAAAGTTTGTGGATGAAATCCTAAAGTGTGGTCATTCAAATGAAAGCTACTGAGCGGTACTTTCCTGTGGTGCTGTTTATTATGCTGTGACAAGGTCGTTCTAACTTTAAGTCTGTAGATGAAATCCTAAAGTGTGACCATTCAAATGAAAGCTATTGAGCATCGTAATTTCCTGTGGTACTGTTTATTATGCTGTACAAGGTTGTTCTAACTTTAAGTCTGTAGATGAAATCCTAAAGTGTGACCCGATTCAAATAAAAGTTATTGAGCAGTACTTTGCTGTGGAGCTGTTTTCTACCTTGTAAAAGGTGCTTCAGTCTAACTTATCAGTCTGTATAAGAACTACCAGTAGTCGAATGACAGCTACTGGAGCTACTGAGCAGCACTTTGCTTTGGTACTGTTTACTATGCTGTACAAGGTGGTTTTAACTCCGGGTTTTAACTTTTAAGTCTGTGTATGACATAATAAACCTGACCTTTTCCGGCTGCCTTTCCTGCGTCCTTTTGAAGTGTGATTATTCAAATGAACCTATCGAGCCAATGGGTGCTTTCCTGAAATTGGAACTTGTCCGTTATCAGTCTCCTACGTCGCCTTTATTTGTGTATAACGGCTGTGTTTGAGACCAGGCCGTTACAGGAAGTGGAAGGAATGGCATTTTGTATTCTTTAAAAACTAATTCATTTTCGGGAAAAAGCTGCTATTTAAGTAGAGACAACAGATAACCTCATCTTCTTTCGATAATAGTTGTCGCCATTTCCCTGGCGGTGTTGTGTCTCACTAGGAAAAGCCGGAAAAGGCAAAAAAACCTTAAAACCTAAATTCGGAACTTGTGTTTCTTTCCGCGGTATTTAATCCAATTATATCCAGAATTATTTAGCCGCCAGCATGGAGACACGTAAGATTAGGTCGAATAAGTATTTCTGTTATTCTATAGTAATGTTGATTGTGTTTTCACACCAACGTATTAAAGCACCTCTGTGCATGTAATGGACGACTGTCTTCCACGACTGTCGTGAAACCAAATCTTTAATCTGCGGTTTGGCTCTCGTATTCCTCGACTGGGAAAGTCGGCTTTTCTTTTCTCTTGTTTTCTTCCTTTATCTTCTTTTGGGAAAATGAGAACCTGGACACAAGTTGAACCAAAATTGAAAATAGGTTATAACAACTTGCCAGTCACATCACAGAACATAATGGAACGGACTAATCAGAACGCAAAACAATAACACGAGTATCGAGCGCGGGAAAAACGTGCAAGCGCTAAGCTAAGTCCACCGGACTCACGAGTCACGATTGGTCATAGTTTTAGTTGTTCTTCTGATTGACTGATAAACATCATATTTGCTTTATTAAGAAAACATTGGCAATGTTTTTTTAATAAAGCAAATATGATGTTTTTACACGCATTTTAGAACGAATCGCATAGCGCAGCCAACGCAAAACTATTAAAAGCAATCATATACAATTACTTTTGACAATCAATTTAAAATTGATTATCTTGAGCCGGATAAAAAAGCCATTTTTCCGTCGCCACAACATTCCCGTTTAAAACGATATCTGAGCTAGGAAGGGCCGCAAAAATTACAAACCGGTGCTTCTTAACCACAGTAGAATCCCACGACGGAGTGGGAACGCTAACGAAAACCAGAAATGGTATTCGACAAAGCGATCTTGAGTTTGAGATAATAGTAAGTTTATGTAGAACAGTATTCAAGGAAAACGGGATTTTGTATAAGAAGACAGTCTGTATTAAAATTATTGTACAGCAGTACGGCCAAGGATAGGAAAATTACATTTTGTTTGAGATATCGAGTGGTTCGAGAAATTACTGAAGTTTATTGTTGTGTCTCTCGTTGTTCTTGAATATTGTTTCAAATCTATTTTAGCCAGTCGGAAACACTCAACCTCGTTCCTTACTTCATATGTGTGGAATTTTTGCGCTCCCTCCCAAAGCATGCTTTCCGCTAAAATTACAAAGCTTTGGTTACGTCACTCCCACATTACCAGAAAAGCTTTGTATGATTTAATTCTATTCGATTACGTTATTTATTCAAGTCTCCAATGCGGAAGAAAGAAAAATTGTCTTCATTGAATATCGCTGATAACTGGACACTTTGAGTCCAAGTATTAAATGGCAATCTACGAAAAGGAAAAATTACAAATGTCGTTTTGTTCTGAAAATATTAAAAATAATAAATAGCACCGTTAGAAAAATCTGATCAGTAACTTTCATTTGAATCGTCACACTTTAGGATTTCATTCACAAACTCAAAAGTGAGAACCACCCCCCTTGTACAGCATAATAAACAGCTCAACGGGAAAGTACTGGCCTCAGTTGTTCAAATGTTGGATAGTGCTATCCACCGGATAAATCACTATCCAGTGGATAACACAATTGGTTTTGCTAATGCCTATCCACTGAATAGTGATTTATCCGATGGAGAGCGCTATCCACCTTTTGAACAACCGGGGCCTGCTCAATAGCTTTCATTTTCATCCGCAAACTCCGGCTAAAGTTAGATTTACGTGACAAGACTCGAGCTTTGCGGCTCCAGGGGTAGAAAGGTTAAAAGGCGAGCGGAAAAATACAGATCGTGAGCAACCATACATGAACAACCATATTAACAGAAAATCGTTTAATAAAGACCGTTATTAGAATAAACGAGGAGGCGAAAATAGACAAGACTTGGTGGTCCTAACATGGATTTGTCATTAAATTCGCATCAGTGAATTAAGGTTGTTTATTTACCGGTAATAAACTTAACTTGCCTCGTTATTGTCTCGTTATCGTTTCATTCTTAAAAGTGATGAACGCTTAATTTCACCTAAACAAGATTGATACCTCGTGAAAGGAAGCTAACAAGGAGAATATAGAAATCGTTCACTCAATCCTGCCAAATTGTATAGACTGACATTTTAGTGAAACTTAATATGAAGCCTGGCTTTGGACAAAATGAGAGCTGATGAAAAACGTGTATCATCGTTATTATTATTGAATGCGTTCATTTTTAGTCGAGCTTTGGACTAAATGATGAAAAACGTTTATCATTGCTATTATTATGGAATCATTTTCGTTATTGTTCAGCCAATACGGAGATCCTAATTTTTTGTCCACTGTTTTAATAGTCCAACAATGCGTCACAGTTGTTGCGTCTTGAAAATAGAAAGCTTATGTTGTTCCTAATTTACAGCAATCGCACGGAATGGTAACCCTCTTTGCCCCCTTACGGTGCATTATTTTCTTTGGCTTTTTTCATATTATTCAAATGTATTAAGGTTCCCTTCGATTTCATAAACATCAGCGGTGCTGCGAAAAGCATTATCATAGATAGCAGTGACTTGTCTGACTTAACCACAAGATGAACTTTTAACACCCCCTTGTCTTGTTCTAATTGCGCATAACCGATCTCGCGTTTTCTTTTATGCATTTTACCCAAATTTGATGATAGTTTCATCGATAGTTCAGCGCCAATTCACTTCTTAATTGATACGATCTTAGCAAAACAAAGAACCAACAAAAATAATGGCGCCGTGTTTCCAAAATAAAGTTTGCCTCGGGGGTGTACTTTTTTGTGTCGGATAGATCCAGTTTAGGTTGAAGGAACATCCTTTGCACGTTGAAGACTAACTTATTTAAAATGCGACGGATTTTGCAAGCCAGCAAGGATTATTTTAGTTCTTAGATGAAAGCGGTGGCGAGAATATGATATATATCTGAATAATTATGAGAAGTATCTCAGAATCGAATGTTTCCGGGTGTTTTACAAACATCACGGATTGAAGAAAACTCATTTCGATCGATTGAAAGCGACTGTCATTCGCTTTATGTCAATTAGAGCAATATAAACTCTGGCATGGCGATGGCAGATGTTATAAAACTAATTTCTCTTCTTCGCTTAATTTTTTTGCAAAAGAACCAAGCCGCAGAAACGAAGCATGACGTATACCTTGTTTATTTTGCTCTCCTCCCGCGAAAGATATTGTGTGTGGTTTCCTGAAACTAAGTTCGTATGCGTGCAATTATTTACCTAGCTATCATGCAATAAATGTCGAAACTCGAGATATGAAAAGTGATAGCATAGGTCAGAAATGATGGCAAAGATAGGCGATAGTTCCTTTCCGAAATTACTCCTTTGTCAAAAATGTGTCTTATCATTTTCAAAAGAATCCAGAACAATAACTCCATAAATTCAAGTGTCTTTAATAGTCAAACGTTTGTCTTTTCCGTCCAAAATGTTATGGCTGTTTTTTAGTTCTCTTCGTCCTGGTGGTAAACAGATCATTTCGAGATCCGATCGGATTTCTATTGTTAGGCATTTCGGGCCTTTGTTAATTTATTGCCCTCTTTATTTCACCAAAAATAATATTGGGTTTTTATCGACGTACGACGCGACGCCATTGCCCGTTAAGGCAGGAAACCGCACACAACTTAAGACTTTATTTATCAGCTATTCAGTAAAAGTGTCCGGAAATAATCAGCTTTAGAAAAGTGCACTGTGGCAAAACGTCTTCCAGTTTGCCCTTGAGCGCGCACTTTAATACGTGTCTTTTTGTTGGTTTTAAGGGATCGATGATAAATTGGACTTCACTCTCAAAGAAGCCGTCTTTTTGAGTCTTTTTTGCATAGCACGAAGATAAGGTTTTGTTGGAAAAAGCCATTGCAAGGAATTAGTATTTTACAGTGATAATTTTCAGAATTGTTTTGTATTCAATTCGATACCGCGGTATGATAAGTTCGAAAAAAAAAAATGTGTCTATTTAGATTTCTATTTTCAGTGACAACCAGGTGAAACCAATAACAAAAGGGCTTTTATCGGAGATTGACAATGACATTGAAATTCAAACAGGCAAGACAATATAACTCGAACACAGGAGCGAGACGACAGTGCTTTAGTACGATTAAGACTTTATTTTCTACCATTTACAAGAATAAAATCCTTATCCAGACGAGTAATGAGAACCACAAGCTGTGAATGACAAATCTATGCGTATTAAATTGAAAGCACGATGAATTTTACATGTCAGATATAAATAGTGTTGAATAATTGCAGATAAAGCATGGTAATTTACAATTCGTTAGTTTGCGCGATGCATGAGATTCGAAAACTGCCTTTGCGCGGTTAAAGCAACTACTGTCAATGTATTAACGGATGGTTGGGCTTAACCCTTTAATCCACAGCAGCGATCATCGCAAATTTCTCCTTGTAATATCAATGCTTAATTAATCAGAGAGGTCATGAGAATCAAAGACATGATCGCCCAAGATGAAATCTCTTGATATTTGAACACCTTCTCCTCACTGATTCTATAAGAAATGTATAGGGACACAAGAGGAGAATTTGCATTTTGATCTTGCGGATTTAAGGGTTAAGATGGAAATCTGATGTGAATTGAGCATTCAAAACTGCTGACAACATTGCGAAAATATGAATTGCAAATACGCTCTAATGATTTACAACACACGGCCCCTCCTGAGAAAAAAAATCGCCTTGAAGAAAAGTTTAACAACTAACAACATGATTTCTCAGCATGGACCCCAAAACTTAAACCATTCACTGTTATCTTAAGCATTCAAAATTGTAATGTGCTAAAGTTTAAAGTTGTAAATGTTTTCGCTTATTACATTGTACTTATTGAAACTTAAAGCTTATCGCTTCACCGTGTTCAATTCATCGAACAATTCGCCAATAAAAGAAAGCTGTTTTACGTCCTCAGGCGATTGGTGTTTTCATCGCGCGAAACAAAATGTTTTAGTTCGAGCAATGCTCGCTTTTTCCCACGCATAAGTTGGGACGTGCGTTTTTATTTCTTGTGATCCTTCTTTCTATTTTGATATTCAACAAACCCTTTCATCAACACGATTCTTGTCTCAAGTGGAGGTAATTAAATCCACGGGAGATGACACGATTTCGGGTTTTAGCGCGCTGTCTACCGGAGAAATTCGACGCGCCGACGGAGTTATTAGTAAAAAAAACAGAGCTCTTTATTTCTCCATTGCGCTGTTTCATGTAACTTTTGTCTGAAAACAAGCGCGACCTTTTAATGTTCCTCAAAGAAGCATTGCGCTTGAATTCATAATCTTAATGAGGCCATTTGAAACGTGTGAAGGTGTCAAATGCGTAACATCTGTTTTCTTTAAGGAAAGAACTTTCCGAGAATCCATCCGCGGCGGTATTTTTGTTTTCCCGCAAAGTCAGACGAAATTTTAGCCTGTTTAGCTTCTCATACTGTTGCACCAACCGTCACACTGCTCGCTTTGCTTTGAGGCAAGCTAGGTGAGGGAACGGCAAGCGAAGTGACAGCTGTTGAAGCGCTTTGTGAATAAGGGACTGGTGCGTTAAATGCATAAGGGAAATGCGAGTTCGCCGCGGTCCGTCCCTGATTCGATTTTAAACTGTTTGCAGAGTTCTGTGGTGTCGGTGTAAGGGGTTTTGTCTCCGGAGATTTCTCATCCTCTCCTGCGCATCTTTTTCTGTAAAAGCTACGCCAAGACTGGCATGTTTTCGTGGACCAAATCCACATGTTCGATGTTATGCCCACCGCTAAAAGCATAAAGTATTTTACAGTAAAAAGTTCGACGCTCGGTCCTTGATCCTCCACGCAGCTTTCAACTCCCTGACAGCGCAAAACGTTTAACCGCCAACGTTCCATGTTGGCGTGTTCGTAAAAGTAGCAAGCAACAACGGACGTGACGGGAACCGTGTACAAAATGGAAAACACCCCGATTCGAACCATGAGCTTCTCGAGTTTATTCGTGTCCGTCTCCTTGTTCTTTAAAACCGTGCGAATACGGAACAGCGCGATAAAGCCCGCCAAGAGAAAAAGCGTTCCCACTATGAGGTAAAAGGATAAGGGTGCAAGCACGTACCCCCCCAGGTTTTTCTTATCGCTGTTACCGACGTAACATAGCCCGCTCAGTTCATCTGCGTCGACTTTTCTCAGGATAAGAACGATGATAGTTTGAACTGCGGGTACAGTCCACGCAACGATGTGAAAGTAGGTCGCTTTGGCTTCGATCGCTTCTTGTCCCCATTTCAATCCCGCGGAAAGGAACCAGGCAATCGTGAGGACAACCCACCATAGCGCTGAGGCCATTCCGAAGTAATAAAGCATGAGAAAAACAACAGAACAGCCAGCGTGATCCGCGATGTTCATGCCCGCCGTGACCACATATTGTTTCTCTTTGTCGCAAATAATTTTCCCCGTGCCTGCCATCGCGCGCACTATGTACGCAACCGAGTACAGGTTGTAGCACAGGGACAGGAATATAATGGGTCGCTCGGGGTATTTAAATCTTGTGGTATCAATTGCGAACGTAAAAACGGTGATTGCAGTCGAGATGAAACACAATACGGCCCAAACAGTGACCCACGACTCCACAAACTCTCGGTTGCTCGGAGTGAAGTAGACATCCTCTCCGCACCTGGGAACGCACATTTTTTCCTCATATTTTTCCACACTCATAAACTTCATAGCGAGCGCATTTCTCGTGTCGTTTCTACACATAAATTGCGCAGTGATCGCTCCCACCTCCGTCAAGTTGGGGTTTATTTGCCCCGTGTCGTACCCTGTAGTTGGAACTGCCGTTGACTGATCAGGGCCCCATGGACCGGGCAGTTGTCCCAATCGTTTCAACACTTCTTTATACTTGGGGTCCATAGTATCGAAGTTTTGCCACAATTCCGTCATGTTCATGGGCCGATGCTCCAGGTTGGGCGCAGCCATGCACAGTTTGCTTGTATCGCTCCTGGCTCGCGGGTCGCCTTGAAATGGCATTCGATTGCAGTCCAGAGTATCAGGCCAGTCAAAGCCGAACTTTTGCATCACGGGGGTACAACCATTGCGCGCGGCCTCGCACATTGATCTGCAGGAGTAAATCGGATGATCAAGATCATCGGCGCACATAGGCGCGAAAACAGAGCACAGAAAAAACCGTAACTGAGGCGCGCAATTCACCGCCACCAGCGGAGTAAACTCTTGGATTTTAGCCGCTGCATCTTCTTCATTCTCTTGCCCCAAAAAGTTGGGAAAGCGCGTCATATTGTAACCAATGTTCGCACAAAGCGGGATCGTGATTTTCTGACATTTTGCTTTTTTACCCTGTAAACTGGGCAAAAAGGCGAGAAAGATGAGCAAAAATCCCGTGAAACGACTCAAAACAGCCATGGATCTCCTTTGACGCTTCATTATTTCTTTGTTGGTTTGAGCTAACAAGAATCCCGTCCGTCACTTAACAGAGAAAAGCCGCAACTGCAAGTAATATCCATTGATTATTCTCATTCGTTATTTGCTTTGAAATTGGAAATGTCAAGCCCATCCGCGCGCACCCGTCTATCAAGCTGTCAATCACTCCTTTGTTTTCGAGACAGCTGGCTTGTTGCTATAGTCCATCCTTGCGCGCGAACCAATCAGACGTCGTAAAATCGTGATCAAAGGTTTCCGCTAGTAGGTAGAGATGAAAGCCCGACGGCAATGTTTGCGGTCTTTGTCGGGGCGTTCTAGTAGTAATAACAACACGTCCAGCGGAAATTGGTCTGATTTTACTGTTCAGGAAGAGCTTTCAGTGGGAGATTTCATCAAGTTATTAAAATGCATTTATGCAATGTTTTCCAATTATCACCGAGAAATGCTTTCCCTCAGGAATTCTAATTGAGCTCTGTTTTGGATTCTGTAAGAACGCGATAAGGCGATTTCATGCCCAACACGATCGGATACGATGTTCAATTTTTTTCAAGGAGCGAGAAGTTTAGAGGTTTATCGGATGAAACAACAGAATATTTAGCGAAAACCTCTCGTTAGTCTTGAGTTAAAGCAGGCTAATGAACTCTTCAGCTTGCGTTTAATGACGCGTGGAGCTTTCGAGATAAATTATTCTATTCTGCCATAGCACTTGTCATTATCTTTAGCCGGTTTCGTTCCTAGTTCTATTCTTGTCTGACAAGGCGTGACTTCAAAGACGGCTTTGAAAGAAAAAAAAGCCTTCCGCCTGAATAAACAACTAATATTCTTGAAATGATTCAACACAAAGTGCGTAAATGGAATCTGCGTGGTAACATTGTGATTGTAATTGTCCACGGAAAACAGTGCGATTAAAGGTTTTACCGCACGATTTCGCGATGAAACCTGCGTCGCTCCACAAGCGCAACAACCGTTCTGTGTAATGTTTTGGTATATCGGTTTAATTGAGACGTTACACTTGAATAAGAGCGCCTAGCCCGAACAAACAAGTATCCTTAATTGAATACCGACAAAGATCTCAAAGAATGATATTCGACTGATAAATCCATGTTGATTGAAATGCGCATTGCCTCACTGATAAAATTGAAAAGCGCCGGTGTCACGACCCCATTGAACCCATCTTCTGTGAAGTCGCGTTGTTCTTAATTTGTTTTGATTCAAAACATAGCTTTATCACTAAAAGGCTCCAGCAGAAAGCCGATGTTTTGCTTTAGGCCCTTATGTTGTGTATTAAATCTTAATATGTTTTTAAAACCATCGCATTGTTTGATTTGTTGACGACGATTAGGGATTCAAAATGGGTGATACTGGACCAGTAGCAAGTTTTTGCAACGGTAGAATTTGAATATCTACCTAAAATTACACTTGATTACTATTTTTATTCGTCAAAATTGAAGTGAAAAAGGACAAAAACACCGTAAAATTAGCGTAAAGTTATAAGCTATTCGTCCCCAGTTGCCTTGGACAATAAATGACCGCGAGGACTCTGGAACGAGCAGTTCTGGAAAAAACGTTCGGTTCATTGGAAGGTAATTCTACATTTTTTAAAACTAGAAATTCTCGGGAATGCTGTACATTTTATGTTTTGATCCTAGGATATTATTTTTTTTTTTTCGCTGAATCAATGGCGGAATTCAATGCCAGCTTTTCGTTCCACTACTTTTCTTGGACGTTTTATAACCAATTTCATGATTCCTATAAATGTAAACATTGGCCAAAACTCTTAATAAATAAATAACAATAAAGAACAATTTCATTGACGTTATCTCCAAGAACGAAACTATGAATACACCTCAAAGTAACTCAATAGCAAAGCAGAAAACTATGAGCTGGCATTGGTGATGATTGCTGCAATGCCGATGGAAACTGTCCCACAGAGCATTTGTAATCGTTTGAGGCTAAACAAATAAAATTATCTCTTTGGCCAATTATAAAAAAGACAATCTTACTATAGCAATAAATAAAAATCAATTAACACTGAGTTTCCTCCCGAAAGCGACTGGGGGGGGGGGGGGGGGGGAGAGGCTCCCCTATAAAAATGACGGGGGTGCTCATCGTACCTGTTAGGGGTTAAAATTTGTAGATTGGTACCACTTAGGGTGTTAAAATCTAAAATGATCGCCGTTAGAATTATCGGGGTACCTTTTCGTAGGGGTAAAAATCCCGGGGTGGGGGTACTCTGCAAATTTTTGGGTGGGGGTGTGCCGCTGGGACTCTGAGACCCTTAACCTATTCTAGACCATTTTAGCTGCATTTTGCAACCCTATTCTAGACAAATACTATAAGAAGCAAGGGCTGACAACTGCATAGAAAAAGTAACGCAACATTAGACCAAACCGAAAGTTTAAATGCAACTGTGGATAGCTATTTTGCCGTTATCCACAGTTGCATTTAAACTTTCGGTTTGGTCTCAATCATGCCATTGTTGCGTTCCTTTTTCTGCGCAGTTGTCAGCCCTTGCTTCTTATAGTATTTTGTTTATTTTTGGCTGATCAGATCTCTTACAGATCCTGCGTTTACGAGCAGCATTTTCGTTCACGGTCCCTTGCATTCTCGTTTTCTAGACTAAACACCGAAAAACCATACCCTATCCTAGACCTATTCCAGACTCGCTATTTTCCAGAAACTGATGAAGATGCCACTCATGGGTCAGTAAAAATGCCGTACTGCCCGCCGTACCGATTTTTAAATGCCATTTGCCAGTAAACCTCGTCTAGACTTAATTCTTCACGCAACTGATCAGTTTCGCGAAAAATGATACCCTTTTCTAGACCAAAAATCTCTTATTACTATACCCTATCCCAGACTTAACTGCCTGAAAATTCACAGCGGCACATACCTATATAGCTCATATATGGGAGTACCCCCCCCCCCAGGGGCCATCAAATGAGATTCTGTTCAGCACCTTTTTGGGTGTTTTCGAACATTTCCGACGAGCACCCGCGTCATTTTTACGTGGGAGTCCCCCCCCTCCCCCCCCCCCCCCCCCCCCCCCCCCCCCCTCCTTCCCTACCTCCCTCCGGAACCGAACGGCAAATTTCAAGAAACAAGCAACACCAAGTTCATTCACAGCCGGCGCAATAGTTTGAACCATACACGAGCAGAAGTTTGATTTTGGAAGTGAAAGAAGAATTTTATTTCTGTGAATGAAAGGCATCACAAGCCCATAAAAATATTAAATGGCCACAGGAGCCCATGGCCATTTATGTTGTCGAAATGATTTTCAGTTCTCTAATGGAAGAAACTAAAATTTCTGCTGAGAAATGGTACTGTTGTTATGACCGAATTCTGTTACAAAGGAAAGGTGAAGAAAGAAGGTATTACATCAAGCTAAATTCGTGTGCAGGTTTCCCGAAACAGGAGATTGTGCCCTAGGCAAAACCGATGTCTGCCCTCTAATAAGCCTAGGTCTAATAAAGGAAGTATTCACCCACACGAGCGGTCAGATATGGGATGATACAAACCACGGAGAACAGCCAGTACTGGTTTAACAATGTTCTGTAATCTAGTTCTAGAGTAACTGTGCCAGGACTACAAGTTTGAAGTGTGACTATTCATGTGAAGGCGTTTTAGCAGCTCTTTCTACTGTTGCTTTGTCGTGTTAGTTCAATTTTTCGAACATGGAAATATAAGAGAACATGTCATATCTATGAAGTTATTAACGGGTCAAAGAAGTTAATTTTGTGCTGTGGTTTATCTGCTATGATTTTTCAGCTTCGTTGAAAGATAACATACAGCAGAATGTGACTTTTTTCAGATAATGATCTCTGTATTGCATTATATTGCATCTGTTTTATTTTTAAAGTAATATGACGTTCATGATCGGCCTTCCCGGGGGGGGGGGGGGGGGGGGGGGGAGGGGGGACTCAATATAAAATTGACGGAGATGACCGTTGGAAATTTGGAAATAAACCCGGGAATTAACCCCTGAAAGGTATCACAAACCGGTCTTTAGTGGTACCCAGCCACGAGTGGGAGCCCTTCCCCCACCCCCTCTCCCGGGTGGCCTTGTTGCATTTTTTATTTCTTGCCGTTTCCCATTCAGGTCCAAGTATGTCGGAGAAATTCGTGCCACTTCAAAGTCTCAAAGTTGTATCCTTTTTTGCTGTTTGGGTCTCTTTCTTCCTGTTGATGAATATTAATTTTGATATTGATCTTAAAAAATCAAAATATAGGGAATTTTTCGAACATTTTCTGGACCACTGGCGCCATGTAGAAATAGATCCGATTGAATCTGTTTTTTAATCTCTGTGACTGAAACCGCCAAGTAACTAAGCCTTTCGGCTTTTTCCCCTTTGGATTTCGTTTGCCGTTTCCTTTGTGGGCAAGTCAGGCTTCCACCTCGAAGTCTCGTATAGCGCCCGGATCGATTGAGGCTTATATATAAATGCAATACAGTATGTTGCCCAGTTTCCGGCCACTTTAGTTTGTAATCGCTATAACTCCTTTGTTTTGCACGGAAAATTTCTCAATTTCCTTTCAAAGACAGTTCATTTACTTACCTTTAAAACGTTAAATGGTTGGCGACCTTCCCCAAGTATTAAAGAAATTATACCATTTTTCGCAAAACTAGTAAGTTGCCCAGTTTCCGGCCAGCTAGCCCAGTTTCCGGCCACCGACTTAAAGTAAATTTTCCTTGAAACCGCTCGACGTAAACCGACTTGTAAGTCCCTTGATAATAGTGGTCGCCTAGTTATAAATATCAGGTAAGTTTCAATATTAAGCTTTGTCGCCTACTGTTTTACTATTCAAAATACGTATGACCTTAGTGACCCGGAAGCGTGTCTTCCGCAGTTTGTTGACAGACTACTACAAAAACAAATCATGACTTACGTACTTTTAGTCACGCTATACATGCATAAGCTGTTGTTAATTCGTAATCTTTGTTACACTAACACATGTATCTTTAATTTCTCGACCAGGAAATTTTAATATTCGGTTCTTTCACTTAATAAGAAATAGGTTTTGAGCAATGTGTCTTTTAGTGGCCGGAAACTGGCACACTAGGTCGAAATCTTCGCTGAGAGTTGACTGCTAAAATTTCAGGAACAGCCCTATTCCAGCTGACGATGATAGATTCCCTAATCACTTTCATCTTTAATCTAATATTTGTCCAAAAATTATGAAGCTCCTTGAGATATTTCCTGTGAAACGAGCTATTTGTTTATCTACGGTAGTTTTGATGTGCAGTGAAACGAGCCAAAATTAATCGCTAAACGTTCAATCACCTGGACAAAACATTTCCTTCCTCAGCCGTTCCTTGTTCAAAAAGAACGCCAAAACCACCAATGTGTAGCGGAAATGTTCGTCTTTCTTTCGGAACGCTTCGGTGGACGAAAATTTAAAACTCCGACGAACATAACCGACGTAATTGTTTTTTGGCCGGAAACTGGTACTGGCCGGAAACTGGGCAACACACTGTATCTGATACTATCTTATGTTTCAAAAGCGAATCCGTCAACTTGTGCCGACATGCAGGTCATCTATAAAAAGACCTGCATGTAATGTTTTTAAAACATATTCCTCGCTTCCTCGCATATTTATTTTGTCGAAAAAACATGAATTTTGTAGTTCAGTTCTCATACTTGAAGGTCAAGTCAAGCAACGCTGATTTATTCAGAACATATAAAGTACAAAATAACAATGATTTGTTTTTCACCTACGGAAATAAGAGTTGGACAAGTAGCAAACAATTACGAGCAGTTTTTCTTAGGTCCCCAGCAATGAAACCAATGTTTAGTGCCTTAAAAGAATACTATTTGAAAGCTAAAATACAATTCTCTATTTTCGAATTGCCCATAATACACTTTATTTGCTCCCCAAATTTTGCATAAACTATATATTGTTTTGAAATGCTCTTGGGAATACGCAGTCCTCTCAAGAGCATTTACAAACAATAGTTTATGAAACATTTGGGGGGCAAACAAAGTGTGCTATGGGCAAATCGAAAATAGAGAATTTAAGCTTTTAGGGATTCTTTATTTATTTTAAGATGAAGTCGGTAGGGAAAGGAATCTTATCCCCATAATTTGCTAGCTGCAAGCTTTCCCCTTTCCGAAAATCCTAGCTGGCCTTATTTCGTACACAAAACGACATATTTTATCCCTCCAAAATTAAAAAAACAGAAGGCCTTAAATTCCGATGCTACGAAAGTTTTATTACGAATTTTTAAGCCTTCCGAACAGCTCTCCGCTGAAACGATTCGATTCTGTACATAGAGGGAATCGTACCATAAAAGAACATCCTTAAATTCTTCGTCTCATTGGCCCTACAAAAACGGAAAGTTGATCTTAAATTAAAAACGTGTGTTTCCTTATTGAGTTTCAGCCTTTGTCAACAAACTAATATAACTACCGTGTGAAAAAATGAAAACATGCAAACAATTAATTTGCAAATGAACAAATAAACTAATTTGTTTAAATGTCAATGTTGGGGCATTCAAGCGTTTGTTTAGCTTGTTTGCTTCATTCTTAATTATTAACCGGGCCAGGGTTTTTAGGCCCTCGTCAGGTTATTAATTCTTCTTCAATCCTTCAGATTGCACTTCTAATGTTTGCCTCACCTACGAAAAAGATAACAAAACTGGCTCTCGAAAAACAGATTTTCATTGTCGTTTTCGTGACACGACTTGGTTGTGTCTGTCATTAAGATTAATCTAGAATTTCCTATTTACCTGCGGATGATTTTATTAAATCAAGATTTTAATAATGCCTGGGAGCATATTCAAGTTCCTAAATCCTAATCCGCGACGAAAATAATTGAAAGTAATCACAGAAAACAACATTAAATTGATCATCTGTCAACTGGTTTTTGTGACCCTCATATGTAATTATATATAATTCCACATTGAAGTTATTTGCAGATAAATCACTTCCAGACAATCTTTAATTAATTTCTTTTGTTTCTCTTTACTCGACTTGAATGAGTACGAGTGTCACGTTGCTTAGCAACGTTTTCACGTGGTCCGCTGGCCAATTTGGTGGCACAAGGCTGTCACAATACTCCAAACATCGTAGATTCGGAACGAAAACATGCCAATATGTGTCATGTGACTAAATACTCCAAGCCGCCATTTTAAACGATGAGAAGGCACTGGGGACGAGGTTGCCAAGGTGACCACGGTCGCTGAATGAAAGAGTGTATGAACTGATGTCCACTTCGTATGTTAGATTACCAGCAGTTTTATCTCCCTTCTCCCATTCTCGTCCCCTGAGCTGCCTGACCCTAGGCTCCGGTGGCTTAGAGGGCCAGGCGGCTATGGGGAAGATAAAAGCGAAATCTGCAAAGCACCGCGAACGATAATGCTGCTAACGGAATACGTAGGATCTGCGAAAGACCTAACCAGCAAAAAATGAACAAACACACAATAAACTGCAGGGCTGTTCTGACTGCGTAAAAAAAGAGACTTTGCGAGACACCATCACGACAGAAACCGATAAAGTAATAGACACCCTATTGGTACAGAGGGTACTAATATTGGTACAGAGGGTACCAATATTGGTACAGAGGGTTCCAATATTGGTACAGAGGGTACCAATATTGGTATACTATCGTTCTACTATTGGTATACAGTGAAACTCGTCAAGACCACCACCGGGCTAAGGTAAAATCAAAGCAAGGATAGGGGTAGCTCAAAGTAAAATTAGTCACTCAAGAGGAGGGGGGGGGGGGCTTAACATTTTATTCCAAATGTTTATAGTTCTCAATAAAAAGTTTGATGATCTGTTCTGTGGCTGAACTGCAATTTCAGTCTGTTGTAATACGATTATCTAGAGACGAATATTGTGATAAAGCGTTTCTGGCTTTTAAAATGTGAATTGTCAACAACATTTGAACAGTAGAATATAGTTATACACCAGTGCAAATATTTTTCCCTGGTGAAAATATTTTGCTCCAGTTCGAAATAAATTTGAACCAGTGTAAACAAAATTGCACCAAAATCATAATTTCATTACAACATAGATAATCATATTGCAACAGATTGAAGATGTACCTCAACCAGCATGGTCTTAAGATCAGTGGAGGTAAAGTGGCACTGCATGCACAAGTTCTCCAGTACGCTCGGGGTGATCATTCTTGCATTCCACGAGAAACCCAAGAGAACGTCAACGAGGAAATGAGTTCCAGTGCAAGCAACTCGGATTCGCAATCAAGTGGTTCAGAAAAGGAATCGGATGGCTTTGTTGAACACTGCTTCGAGGTCATGTTTGTTCCAGATACGGATGACCAACAAGTAAACATGTAGTATTGCTGTATATCGATCCACGTCTGGAACAAACATTACCTCGTAGCAATAACAGGAGCATGGGTGTATATTAAGAAAATGCTGGGTATTTGTATATAAAAGGTGTGTGAAGGGGGGGGGGGGGGGGGTCATACAAAATTACTGACTGATCAGAGGAAGTGGGGGGGGGGGGGGGCAATAACTAAATTCACTCCTTTAGAAGGGGGGGGGGGGTATTACCTAATCGTTTCCTACTTGAAACCCATTTTCCAACCCCCCTCCTGATAATTATTGCACAGTCCCTAACGAGTTAGTAATGGAAATAACCGCTGATTCATAGCACCGAAGGAAAGGTTTTTTTGTGACGTCACTATTAGGCCGTTGTTTATTCAGTTAGGGAGCACCCGAGCTCGATTCAGGCAAGTATTGGCTTTATAAGTGCTTTTTTCGAGCCATTTGCCACTGCAGAAGCCCCCAGACTGGCATCATGAAGCTAGAATGGTGGGTAGAGGCGAGCTTCTGAACGAAAGCAGAGGTGAGAGACGATTTCACGATATTTTGAGCGCCGAAAGTGATCGAAACGACCCATGGCGGACGATGAGTGAAGTTGTCTCTCTGGCCGTTCTGTAGTTGGATTCCATGACCTACCAAGGCATGTAGAGCGAGTTTTCACTTGTAAAAAATGCAATCGGTGAAAATTTTTGCCAGTAGGAGTGGGTGGCTCAACACTTATAAAAAATATGTGAAATTGCAACCGGGGGAGTTCTACGCGGCCGGTATGGATGAATTACCCAGAATACCTTTCGGTCGTGAATCGGTCGCGAACAAGGGTTTACAGATTTGGCTAATCGAATGGCTGTTGCGTAGCACGCTGATGGATTCAGAAGGAAATGTTCACGAAAATACCAAGGAAAGAGATTGATTTTTTTCTGTGAATGTAGACTTTTGATCTTGAAACTAATTTTTATGCAAACAATTTGAAGAGAAAGGTGCGTGTTTTTTATTGTTGTTCTGGGACGTGGAAATAGGCATTGTTGTATTTGCTACAGAACAAACGGTCACATGCAGCCGAAGTTGGGTATTGCATTCAGCTTATCGGCTGCCAAAGTTTGAAAAAATAACCGGTTGGCACTATCAATGAGTCATTCTGATCGTGTGTTTGGATTTGACACAGCTACGTCTTTTTAAAGCAGCAACGGTATTTTCTAGGCCTATATGGCTAGTTGGGCTCACCGCAATATTGCGTAACGCGTTAGCATTTCTTATTCACGGGTGCCTTTGATTTAGTTTAGGAGCCCCGCCGAAAGGCAGGGCGACGAAAAATTAGTCTATAGACTCATTCTGTTGTTCTCCTCCACGGAAATCTTTAGTAAAAGGCGAAAGATTTGTTCGTGTTGAAGGAAAACCAGAGCTAATGTCTTTTGCGCGGATCGGGACTATGTTGAGCGCGACGCAGAGAGCCATGTGGGACAAACAAAACTGATTTTTGTACCATAGAACGCATGTTCCTCGAATACACTTAAAGAATTGGAGATAAAATTGTCAGGTTAGTTCTAATTTGTTTTACTTTCATTTTTTTTTTATTGAATTTTGAATTTCCTAAAGGTCTTCTAGTGATCATGCGCATTAGATGCACGCAATTTCAATATCTTTCTTTACGTAGTGTATAATTCTGTATATATTTTGGTAACATACTCAGTTGCGTTTTAAATGAAAGCCACAATAACATCAGCAGTTATGGGCTCCTGCTTGGACATAGTATCTAAGTTTCAGCCGGGGCAAATCCGTACGAGATAAAAAAATATGTGAAATTGCAACCGGGGGAGTTCTACGCGGCCGGTATGGATGAATTACCCAGAATACCTTTCGGTCGTGAATCGGTCGCGAACAAGGGTTTACAGATTTGGCTAATCGAATGGCTGTTGCGTAGCACGCTGATGGATTCAGAAGGAAATGTTCACGAAAATACCAAGGAAAGAGATTGATTTTTTTCTGTGAATGTAGACTTTTGATCTTGAAACTAATTTTTATGCAAACAATTTGAAGAGAAAGGTGCGTGTTTTTTATTGTTGTTCTGGGACGTGGAAATAGGCATTGTTGTATTTGCTACAGAACAAACGGTCACATGCAGCCGAAGTTGGGTATTGCATTCAGCTTATCGGCTGCCAAAGTTTGAAAAAATAACCGGTTGGCACTATCAATGAGTCATTCTGATCGTGTGTTTGGATTTGACACAGCTACGTCTTTTTAAAGCAGCAACGGTATTTTCTAGGCCTATATGGCTAGTTGGGCTCACCGCAATATTGCGTAACGCGTTAGCATTTCTTATTCACGGGTGCCTTTGATTTAGTTTAGGAGCCCCGCCGAAAGGCAGGGCGACGAAAAATTAGTCTATAGACTCATTCTGTTGTTCTCCTCCACGGAAATCTTTAGTAAAAGGCGAAAGATTTGTTCGTGTTGAAGGAAAACCAGAGCTAATGTCTTTTGCGCGGATCGGGACTATGTTGAGCGCGACGCAGAGAGCCATGTGGGACAAACAAAACTGATTTTTGTACCATAGAACGCATGTTCCTCGAATACACTTAAAGAATTGGAGATAAAATTGTCAGGTTAGTTCTAATTTGTTTTACTTTCATTTTTTTTTTATTGAATTTTGAATTTCCTAAAGGTCTTCTAGTGATCATGCGCATTAGATGCACGCAATTTCAATATCTTTCTTTACGTAGTGTATAATTCTGTATATATTTTGGTAACATACTCAGTTGCGTTTTAAATGAAAGCCACAATAACATCAGCAGTTATGGGCTCCTGCTTGGACATAGTATCTAAGTTTCAGCCGGGGCAAATCCGTACGAGATAAAAAAATATGTGAAATTGCAACCGGGGGAGTTCTACGCGGCCGGTATGGATGAATTACCCAGAATACCTTTCGGTCGTGAATCGGTCGCGAACAAGGGTTTACAGATTTGGCTAATCGAATGGCTGTTGCGTAGCACGCTGATGGATTCAGAAGGAAATGTTCACGAAAATACCAAGGAAAGAGATTGATTTTTTTCTGTGAATGTAGACTTTTGATCTTGAAACTAATTTTTATGCAAACAATTTGAAGAGAAAGGTGCGTGTTTTTTATTGTTGTTCTGGGACGTGGAAATAGGCATTGTTGTATTTGCTACAGAACAAACGGTCACATGCAGCCGAAGTTGGGTATTGCATTCAGCTTATCGGCTGCCAAAGTTTGAAAAAATAACCGGTTGGCACTATCAATGAGTCATTCTGATCGTGTGTTTGGATTTGACACAGCTACGTCTTTTTAAAGCAGCAACGGTATTTTCTAGGCCTATATGGCTAGTTGGGCTCACCGCAATATTGCGTAACGCGTTAGCATTTCTTATTCACGGGTGCCTTTGATTTAGTTTAGGAGCCCCGCCGAAAGGCAGGGCGACGAAAAATTAGTCTATAGACTCATTCTGTTGTTCTCCTCCACGGAAATCTTTAGTAAAAGGCGAAAGATTTGTTCGTGTTGAAGGAAAACCAGAGCTAATGTCTTTTGCGCGGATCGGGACTATGTTGAGCGCGACGCAGAGAGCCATGTGGGACAAACAAAACTGATTTTTGTACCATAGAACGCATGTTCCTCGAATACACTTAAAGAATTGGAGATAAAATTGTCAGGTTAGTTCTAATTTGTTTTACTTTCATTTTTTTTTTATTGAATTTTGAATTTCCTAAAGGTCTTCTAGTGATCATGCGCATTAGATGCACGCAATTTCAATATCTTTCTTTACGTAGTGTATAATTCTGTATATATTTTGGTAACATACTCAGTTGCGTTTTAAATGAAAGCCACAATAACATCAGCAGTTATGGGCTCCTGCTTGGACATAGTATCTAAGTTTCAGCCGGGGCAAATCCGTACGAGATAAAAAAATATGTGAAATTGCAACCGGGGGAGTTCTACGCGGCCGGTATGGATGAATTACCCAGAATACCTTTCGGTCGTGAATCGGTCGCGAACAAGGGTTTACAGATTTGGCTAATCGAATGGCTGTTGCGTAGCACGCTGATGGATTCAGAAGGAAATGTTCACGAAAATACCAAGGAAAGAGATTGATTTTTTTCTGTGAATGTAGACTTTTGATCTTGAAACTAATTTTTATGCAAACAATTTGAAGAGAAAGGTGCGTGTTTTTTATTGTTGTTCTGGGACGTGGAAATAGGCATTGTTGTATTTGCTACAGAACAAACGGTCACATGCAGCCGAAGTTGGGTATTGCATTCAGCTTATCGGCTGCCAAAGTTTGAAAAAATAACCGGTTGGCACTATCAATGAGTCATTCTGATCGTGTGTTTGGATTTGACACAGCTACGTCTTTTTAAAGCAGCAACGGTATTTTCTAGGCCTATATGGCTAGTTGGGCTCACCGCAATATTGCGTAACGCGTTAGCATTTCTTATTCACGGGTGCCTTTGATTTAGTTTAGGAGCCCCGCCGAAAGGCAGGGCGACGAAAAATTAGTCTATAGACTCATTCTGTTGTTCTCCTCCACGGAAATCTTTAGTAAAAGGCGAAAGATTTGTTCGTGTTGAAGGAAAACCAGAGCTAATGTCTTTTGCGCGGATCGGGACTATGTTGAGCGCGACGCAGAGAGCCATGTGGGACAAACAAAACTGATTTTTGTACCATAGAACGCATGTTCCTCGAATACACTTAAAGAATTGGAGATAAAATTGTCAGGTTAGTTCTAATTTGTTTTACTTTCATTTTTTTTTTATTGAATTTTGAATTTCCTAAAGGTCTTCTAGTGATCATGCGCATTAGATGCACGCAATTTCAATATCTTTCTTTACGTAGTGTATAATTCTGTATATATTTTGGTAACATACTCAGTTGCGTTTTAAATGAAAGCCACAATAACATCAGCAGTTATGGGCTCCTGCTTGGACATAGTATCTAAGTTTCAGCCGGGGCAAATCCGTACGAGATAAAAAAATATGTGAAATTGCAACCGGGGGAGTTCTACGCGGCCGGTATGGATGAATTACCCAGAATACCTTTCGGTCGTGAATCGGTCGCGAACAAGGGTTTACAGATTTGGCTAATCGAATGGCTGTTGCGTAGCACGCTGATGGATTCAGAAGGAAATGTTCACGAAAATACCAAGGAAAGAGATTGATTTTTTTCTGTGAATGTAGACTTTTGATCTTGAAACTAATTTTTATGCAAACAATTTGAAGAGAAAGGTGCGTGTTTTTTATTGTTGTTCTGGGACGTGGAAATAGGCATTGTTGTATTTGCTACAGAACAAACGGTCACATGCAGCCGAAGTTGGGTATTGCATTCAGCTTATCGGCTGCCAAAGTTTGAAAAAATAACCGGTTGGCACTATCAATGAGTCATTCTGATCGTGTGTTTGGATTTGACACAGCTACGTCTTTTTAAAGCAGCAACGGTATTTTCTAGGCCTATATGGCTAGTTGGGCTCACCGCAATATTGCGTAACGCGTTAGCATTTCTTATTCACGGGTGCCTTTGATTTAGTTTAGGAGCCCCGCCGAAAGGCAGGGCGACGAAAAATTAGTCTATAGACTCATTCTGTTGTTCTCCTCCACGGAAATCTTTAGTAAAAGGCGAAAGATTTGTTCGTGTTGAAGGAAAACCAGAGCTAATGTCTTTTGCGCGGATCGGGACTATGTTGAGCGCGACGCAGAGAGCCATGTGGGACAAACAAAACTGATTTTTGTACCATAGAACGCATGTTCCTCGAATACACTTAAAGAATTGGAGATAAAATTGTCAGGTTAGTTCTAATTTGTTTTACTTTCATTTTTTTTTTATTGAATTTTGAATTTCCTAAAGGTCTTCTAGTGATCATGCGCATTAGATGCACGCAATTTCAATATCTTTCTTTACGTAGTGTATAATTCTGTATATATTTTGGTAACATACTCAGTTGCGTTTTAAATGAAAGCCACAATAACATCAGCAGTTATGGGCTCCTGCTTGGACATAGTATCTAAGTTTCAGCCGGGGCAAATCCGTACGAGATAAAAAAATATGTGAAATTGCAACCGGGGGAGTTCTACGCGGCCGGTATGGATGAATTACCCAGAATACCTTTCGGTCGTGAATCGGTCGCGAACAAGGGTTTACAGATTTGGCTAATCGAATGGCTGTTGCGTAGCACGCTGATGGATTCAGAAGGAAATGTTCACGAAAATACCAAGGAAAGAGATTGATTTTTTTCTGTGAATGTAGACTTTTGATCTTGAAACTAATTTTTATGCAAACAATTTGAAGAGAAAGGTGCGTGTTTTTTATTGTTGTTCTGGGACGTGGAAATAGGCATTGTTGTATTTGCTACAGAACAAACGGTCACATGCAGCCGAAGTTGGGTATTGCATTCAGCTTATCGGCTGCCAAAGTTTGAAAAAATAACCGGTTGGCACTATCAATGAGTCATTCTGATCGTGTGTTTGGATTTGACACAGCTACGTCTTTTTAAAGCAGCAACGGTATTTTCTAGGCCTATATGGCTAGTTGGGCTCACCGCAATATTGCGTAACGCGTTAGCATTTCTTATTCACGGGTGCCTTTGATTTAGTTTAGGAGCCCCGCCGAAAGGCAGGGCGACGAAAAATTAGTCTATAGACTCATTCTGTTGTTCTCCTCCACGGAAATCTTTAGTAAAAGGCGAAAGATTTGTTCGTGTTGAAGGAAAACCAGAGCTAATGTCTTTTGCGCGGATCGGGACTATGTTGAGCGCGACGCAGAGAGCCATGTGGGACAAACAAAACTGATTTTTGTACCATAGAACGCATGTTCCTCGAATACACTTAAAGAATTGGAGATAAAATTGTCAGGTTAGTTCTAATTTGTTTTACTTTCATTTTTTTTTTATTGAATTTTGAATTTCCTAAAGGTCTTCTAGTGATCATGCGCATTAGATGCACGCAATTTCAATATCTTTCTTTACGTAGTGTATAATTCTGTATATATTTTGGTAACATACTCAGTTGCGTTTTAAATGAAAGCCACAATAACATCAGCAGTTATGGGCTCCTGCTTGGACATAGTATCTAAGTTTCAGCCGGGGCAAATCCGTACGAGATAAAAAAATATGTGAAATTGCAACCGGGGGAGTTCTACGCGGCCGGTATGGATGAATTACCCAGAATACCTTTCGGTCGTGAATCGGTCGCGAACAAGGGTTTACAGATTTGGCTAATCGAATGGCTGTTGCGTAGCACGCTGATGGATTCAGAAGGAAATGTTCACGAAAATACCAAGGAAAGAGATTGATTTTTTTCTGTGAATGTAGACTTTTGATCTTGAAACTAATTTTTATGCAAACAATTTGAAGAGAAAGGTGCGTGTTTTTTATTGTTGTTCTGGGACGTGGAAATAGGCATTGTTGTATTTGCTACAGAACAAACGGTCACATGCAGCCGAAGTTGGGTATTGCATTCAGCTTATCGGCTGCCAAAGTTTGAAAAAATAACCGGTTGGCACTATCAATGAGTCATTCTGATCGTGTGTTTGGATTTGACACAGCTACGTCTTTTTAAAGCAGCAACGGTATTTTCTAGGCCTATATGGCTAGTTGGGCTCACCGCAATATTGCGTAACGCGTTAGCATTTCTTATTCACGGGTGCCTTTGATTTAGTTTAGGAGCCCCGCCGAAAGGCAGGGCGACGAAAAATTAGTCTATAGACTCATTCTGTTGTTCTCCTCCACGGAAATCTTTAGTAAAAGGCGAAAGATTTGTTCGTGTTGAAGGAAAACCAGAGCTAATGTCTTTTGCGCGGATCGGGACTATGTTGAGCGCGACGCAGAGAGCCATGTGGGACAAACAAAACTGATTTTTGTACCATAGAACGCATGTTCCTCGAATACACTTAAAGAATTGGAGATAAAATTGTCAGGTTAGTTCTAATTTGTTTTACTTTCATTTTTTTTTTATTGAATTTTGAATTTCCTAAAGGTCTTCTAGTGATCATGCGCATTAGATGCACGCAATTTCAATATCTTTCTTTACGTAGTGTATAATTCTGTATATATTTTGGTAACATACTCAGTTGCGTTTTAAATGAAAGCCACAATAACATCAGCAGTTATGGGCTCCTGCTTGGACATAGTATCTAAGTTTCAGCCGGGGCAAATCCGTACGAGATAAAAAAATATGTGAAATTGCAACCGGGGGAGTTCTACGCGGCCGGTATGGATGAATTACCCAGAATACCTTTCGGTCGTGAATCGGTCGCGAACAAGGGTTTACAGATTTGGCTAATCGAATGGCTGTTGCGTAGCACGCTGATGGATTCAGAAGGAAATGTTCACGAAAATACCAAGGAAAGAGATTGATTTTTTTCTGTGAATGTAGACTTTTGATCTTGAAACTAATTTTTATGCAAACAATTTGAAGAGAAAGGTGCGTGTTTTTTATTGTTGTTCTGGGACGTGGAAATAGGCATTGTTGTATTTGCTACAGAACAAACGGTCACATGCAGCCGAAGTTGGGTATTGCATTCAGCTTATCGGCTGCCAAAGTTTGAAAAAATAACCGGTTGGCACTATCAATGAGTCATTCTGATCGTGTGTTTGGATTTGACACAGCTACGTCTTTTTAAAGCAGCAACGGTATTTTCTAGGCCTATATGGCTAGTTGGGCTCACCGCAATATTGCGTAACGCGTTAGCATTTCTTATTCACGGGTGCCTTTGATTTAGTTTAGGAGCCCCGCCGAAAGGCAGGGCGACGAAAAATTAGTCTATAGACTCATTCTGTTGTTCTCCTCCACGGAAATCTTTAGTAAAAGGCGAAAGATTTGTTCGTGTTGAAGGAAAACCAGAGCTAATGTCTTTTGCGCGGATCGGGACTATGTTGAGCGCGACGCAGAGAGCCATGTGGGACAAACAAAACTGATTTTTGTACCATAGAACGCATGTTCCTCGAATACACTTAAAGAATTGGAGATAAAATTGTCAGGTTAGTTCTAATTTGTTTTACTTTCATTTTTTTTTTATTGAATTTTGAATTTCCTAAAGGTCTTCTAGTGATCATGCGCATTAGATGCACGCAATTTCAATATCTTTCTTTACGTAGTGTATAATTCTGTATATATTTTGGTAACATACTCAGTTGCGTTTTAAATGAAAGCCACAATAACATCAGCAGTTATGGGCTCCTGCTTGGACATAGTATCTAAGTTTCAGCCGGGGCAAATCCGTACGAGATAAAAAAATATGTGAAATTGCAACCGGGGGAGTTCTACGCGGCCGGTATGGATGAATTACCCAGAATACCTTTCGGTCGTGAATCGGTCGCGAACAAGGGTTTACAGATTTGGCTAATCGAATGGCTGTTGCGTAGCACGCTGATGGATTCAGAAGGAAATGTTCACGAAAATACCAAGGAAAGAGATTGATTTTTTTCTGTGAATGTAGACTTTTGATCTTGAAACTAATTTTTATGCAAACAATTTGAAGAGAAAGGTGCGTGTTTTTTATTGTTGTTCTGGGACGTGGAAATAGGCATTGTTGTATTTGCTACAGAACAAACGGTCACATGCAGCCGAAGTTGGGTATTGCATTCAGCTTATCGGCTGCCAAAGTTTGAAAAAATAACCGGTTGGCACTATCAATGAGTCATTCTGATCGTGTGTTTGGATTTGACACAGCTACGTCTTTTTAAAGCAGCAACGGTATTTTCTAGGCCTATATGGCTAGTTGGGCTCACCGCAATATTGCGTAACGCGTTAGCATTTCTTATTCACGGGTGCCTTTGATTTAGTTTAGGAGCCCCGCCGAAAGGCAGGGCGACGAAAAATTAGTCTATAGACTCATTCTGTTGTTCTCCTCCACGGAAATCTTTAGTAAAAGGCGAAAGATTTGTTCGTGTTGAAGGAAAACCAGAGCTAATGTCTTTTGCGCGGATCGGGACTATGTTGAGCGCGACGCAGAGAGCCATGTGGGACAAACAAAACTGATTTTTGTACCATAGAACGCATGTTCCTCGAATACACTTAAAGAATTGGAGATAAAATTGTCAGGTTAGTTCTAATTTGTTTTACTTTCATTTTTTTTTTATTGAATTTTGAATTTCCTAAAGGTCTTCTAGTGATCATGCGCATTAGATGCACGCAATTTCAATATCTTTCTTTACGTAGTGTATAATTCTGTATATATTTTGGTAACATACTCAGTTGCGTTTTAAATGAAAGCCACAATAACATCAGCAGTTATGGGCTCCTGCTTGGACATAGTATCTAAGTTTCAGCCGGGGCAAATCCGTACGAGATAAAAAAATATGTGAAATTGCAACCGGGGGAGTTCTACGCGGCCGGTATGGATGAATTACCCAGAATACCTTTCGGTCGTGAATCGGTCGCGAACAAGGGTTTACAGATTTGGCTAATCGAATGGCTGTTGCGTAGCACGCTGATGGATTCAGAAGGAAATGTTCACGAAAATACCAAGGAAAGAGATTGATTTTTTTCTGTGAATGTAGACTTTTGATCTTGAAACTAATTTTTATGCAAACAATTTGAAGAGAAAGGTGCGTGTTTTTTATTGTTGTTCTGGGACGTGGAAATAGGCATTGTTGTATTTGCTACAGAACAAACGGTCACATGCAGCCGAAGTTGGGTATTGCATTCAGCTTATCGGCTGCCAAAGTTTGAAAAAATAACCGGTTGGCACTATCAATGAGTCATTCTGATCGTGTGTTTGGATTTGACACAGCTACGTCTTTTTAAAGCAGCAACGGTATTTTCTAGGCCTATATGGCTAGTTGGGCTCACCGCAATATTGCGTAACGCGTTAGCATTTCTTATTCACGGGTGCCTTTGATTTAGTTTAGGAGCCCCGCCGAAAGGCAGGGCGACGAAAAATTAGTCTATAGACTCATTCTGTTGTTCTCCTCCACGGAAATCTTTAGTAAAAGGCGAAAGATTTGTTCGTGTTGAAGGAAAACCAGAGCTAATGTCTTTTGCGCGGATCGGGACTATGTTGAGCGCGACGCAGAGAGCCATGTGGGACAAACAAAACTGATTTTTGTACCATAGAACGCATGTTCCTCGAATACACTTAAAGAATTGGAGATAAAATTGTCAGGTTAGTTCTAATTTGTTTTACTTTCATTTTTTTTTTATTGAATTTTGAATTTCCTAAAGGTCTTCTAGTGATCATGCGCATTAGATGCACGCAATTTCAATATCTTTCTTTACGTAGTGTATAATTCTGTATATATTTTGGTAACATACTCAGTTGCGTTTTAAATGAAAGCCACAATAACATCAGCAGTTATGGGCTCCTGCTTGGACATAGTATCTAAGTTTCAGCCGGGGCAAATCCGTACGAGATAAAAAAATATGTGAAATTGCAACCGGGGGAGTTCTACGCGGCCGGTATGGATGAATTACCCAGAATACCTTTCGGTCGTGAATCGGTCGCGAACAAGGGTTTACAGATTTGGCTAATCGAATGGCTGTTGCGTAGCACGCTGATGGATTCAGAAGGAAATGTTCACGAAAATACCAAGGAAAGAGATTGATTTTTTTCTGTGAATGTAGACTTTTGATCTTGAAACTAATTTTTATGCAAACAATTTGAAGAGAAAGGTGCGTGTTTTTTATTGTTGTTCTGGGACGTGGAAATAGGCATTGTTGTATTTGCTACAGAACAAACGGTCACATGCAGCCGAAGTTGGGTATTGCATTCAGCTTATCGGCTGCCAAAGTTTGAAAAAATAACCGGTTGGCACTATCAATGAGTCATTCTGATCGTGTGTTTGGATTTGACACAGCTACGTCTTTTTAAAGCAGCAACGGTATTTTCTAGGCCTATATGGCTAGTTGGGCTCACCGCAATATTGCGTAACGCGTTAGCATTTCTTATTCACGGGTGCCTTTGATTTAGTTTAGGAGCCCCGCCGAAAGGCAGGGCGACGAAAAATTAGTCTATAGACTCATTCTGTTGTTCTCCTCCACGGAAATCTTTAGTAAAAGGCGAAAGATTTGTTCGTGTTGAAGGAAAACCAGAGCTAATGTCTTTTGCGCGGATCGGGACTATGTTGAGCGCGACGCAGAGAGCCATGTGGGACAAACAAAACTGATTTTTGTACCATAGAACGCATGTTCCTCGAATACACTTAAAGAATTGGAGATAAAATTGTCAGGTTAGTTCTAATTTGTTTTACTTTCATTTTTTTTTTATTGAATTTTGAATTTCCTAAAGGTCTTCTAGTGATCATGCGCATTAGATGCACGCAATTTCAATATCTTTCTTTACGTAGTGTATAATTCTGTATATATTTTGGTAACATACTCAGTTGCGTTTTAAATGAAAGCCACAATAACATCAGCAGTTATGGGCTCCTGCTTGGACATAGTATCTAAGTTTCAGCCGGGGCAAATCCGTACGAGATAAAAAAATATGTGAAATTGCAACCGGGGGAGTTCTACGCGGCCGGTATGGATGAATTACCCAGAATACCTTTCGGTCGTGAATCGGTCGCGAACAAGGGTTTACAGATTTGGCTAATCGAATGGCTGTTGCGTAGCACGCTGATGGATTCAGAAGGAAATGTTCACGAAAATACCAAGGAAAGAGATTGATTTTTTTCTGTGAATGTAGACTTTTGATCTTGAAACTAATTTTTATGCAAACAATTTGAAGAGAAAGGTGCGTGTTTTTTATTGTTGTTCTGGGACGTGGAAATAGGCATTGTTGTATTTGCTACAGAACAAACGGTCACATGCAGCCGAAGTTGGGTATTGCATTCAGCTTATCGGCTGCCAAAGTTTGAAAAAATAACCGGTTGGCACTATCAATGAGTCATTCTGATCGTGTGTTTGGATTTGACACAGCTACGTCTTTTTAAAGCAGCAACGGTATTTTCTAGGCCTATATGGCTAGTTGGGCTCACCGCAATATTGCGTAACGCGTTAGCATTTCTTATTCACGGGTGCCTTTGATTTAGTTTAGGAGCCCCGCCGAAAGGCAGGGCGACGAAAAATTAGTCTATAGACTCATTCTGTTGTTCTCCTCCACGGAAATCTTTAGTAAAAGGCGAAAGATTTGTTCGTGTTGAAGGAAAACCAGAGCTAATGTCTTTTGCGCGGATCGGGACTATGTTGAGCGCGACGCAGAGAGCCATGTGGGACAAACAAAACTGATTTTTGTACCATAGAACGCATGTTCCTCGAATACACTTAAAGAATTGGAGATAAAATTGTCAGGTTAGTTCTAATTTGTTTTACTTTCATTTTTTTTTTATTGAATTTTGAATTTCCTAAAGGTCTTCTAGTGATCATGCGCATTAGATGCACGCAATTTCAATATCTTTCTTTACGTAGTGTATAATTCTGTATATATTTTGGTAACATACTCAGTTGCGTTTTAAATGAAAGCCACAATAACATCAGCAGTTATGGGCTCCTGCTTGGACATAGTATCTAAGTTTCAGCCGGGGCAAATCCGTACGAGATAAAAAAATATGTGAAATTGCAACCGGGGGAGTTCTACGCGGCCGGTATGGATGAATTACCCAGAATACCTTTCGGTCGTGAATCGGTCGCGAACAAGGGTTTACAGATTTGGCTAATCGAATGGCTGTTGCGTAGCACGCTGATGGATTCAGAAGGAAATGTTCACGAAAATACCAAGGAAAGAGATTGATTTTTTTCTGTGAATGTAGACTTTTGATCTTGAAACTAATTTTTATGCAAACAATTTGAAGAGAAAGGTGCGTGTTTTTTATTGTTGTTCTGGGACGTGGAAATAGGCATTGTTGTATTTGCTACAGAACAAACGGTCACATGCAGCCGAAGTTGGGTATTGCATTCAGCTTATCGGCTGCCAAAGTTTGAAAAAATAACCGGTTGGCACTATCAATGAGTCATTCTGATCGTGTGTTTGGATTTGACACAGCTACGTCTTTTTAAAGCAGCAACGGTATTTTCTAGGCCTATATGGCTAGTTGGGCTCACCGCAATATTGCGTAACGCGTTAGCATTTCTTATTCACGGGTGCCTTTGATTTAGTTTAGGAGCCCCGCCGAAAGGCAGGGCGACGAAAAATTAGTCTATAGACTCATTCTGTTGTTCTCCTCCACGGAAATCTTTAGTAAAAGGCGAAAGATTTGTTCGTGTTGAAGGAAAACCAGAGCTAATGTCTTTTGCGCGGATCGGGACTATGTTGAGCGCGACGCAGAGAGCCATGTGGGACAAACAAAACTGATTTTTGTACCATAGAACGCATGTTCCTCGAATACACTTAAAGAATTGGAGATAAAATTGTCAGGTTAGTTCTAATTTGTTTTACTTTCATTTTTTTTTTATTGAATTTTGAATTTCCTAAAGGTCTTCTAGTGATCATGCGCATTAGATGCACGCAATTTCAATATCTTTCTTTACGTAGTGTATAATTCTGTATATATTTTGGTAACATACTCAGTTGCGTTTTAAATGAAAGCCACAATAACATCAGCAGTTATGGGCTCCTGCTTGGACATAGTATCTAAGTTTCAGCCGGGGCAAATCCGTACGAGATAAAAAAATATGTGAAATTGCAACCGGGGGAGTTCTACGCGGCCGGTATGGATGAATTACCCAGAATACCTTTCGGTCGTGAATCGGTCGCGAACAAGGGTTTACAGATTTGGCTAATCGAATGGCTGTTGCGTAGCACGCTGATGGATTCAGAAGGAAATGTTCACGAAAATACCAAGGAAAGAGATTGATTTTTTTCTGTGAATGTAGACTTTTGATCTTGAAACTAATTTTTATGCAAACAATTTGAAGAGAAAGGTGCGTGTTTTTTATTGTTGTTCTGGGACGTGGAAATAGGCATTGTTGTATTTGCTACAGAACAAACGGTCACATGCAGCCGAAGTTGGGTATTGCATTCAGCTTATCGGCTGCCAAAGTTTGAAAAAATAACCGGTTGGCACTATCAATGAGTCATTCTGATCGTGTGTTTGGATTTGACACAGCTACGTCTTTTTAAAGCAGCAACGGTATTTTCTAGGCCTATATGGCTAGTTGGGCTCACCGCAATATTGCGTAACGCGTTAGCATTTCTTATTCACGGGTGCCTTTGATTTAGTTTAGGAGCCCCGCCGAAAGGCAGGGCGACGAAAAATTAGTCTATAGACTCATTCTGTTGTTCTCCTCCACGGAAATCTTTAGTAAAAGGCGAAAGATTTGTTCGTGTTGAAGGAAAACCAGAGCTAATGTCTTTTGCGCGGATCGGGACTATGTTGAGCGCGACGCAGAGAGCCATGTGGGACAAACAAAACTGATTTTTGTACCATAGAACGCATGTTCCTCGAATACACTTAAAGAATTGGAGATAAAATTGTCAGGTTAGTTCTAATTTGTTTTACTTTCATTTTTTTTTTATTGAATTTTGAATTTCCTAAAGGTCTTCTAGTGATCATGCGCATTAGATGCACGCAATTTCAATATCTTTCTTTACGTAGTGTATAATTCTGTATATATTTTGGTAACATACTCAGTTGCGTTTTAAATGAAAGCCACAATAACATCAGCAGTTATGGGCTCCTGCTTGGACATAGTATCTAAGTTTCAGCCGGGGCAAATCCGTACGAGATAAAAAAATATGTGAAATTGCAACCGGGGGAGTTCTACGCGGCCGGTATGGATGAATTACCCAGAATACCTTTCGGTCGTGAATCGGTCGCGAACAAGGGTTTACAGATTTGGCTAATCGAATGGCTGTTGCGTAGCACGCTGATGGATTCAGAAGGAAATGTTCACGAAAATACCAAGGAAAGAGATTGATTTTTTTCTGTGAATGTAGACTTTTGATCTTGAAACTAATTTTTATGCAAACAATTTGAAGAGAAAGGTGCGTGTTTTTTATTGTTGTTCTGGGACGTGGAAATAGGCATTGTTGTATTTGCTACAGAACAAACGGTCACATGCAGCCGAAGTTGGGTATTGCATTCAGCTTATCGGCTGCCAAAGTTTGAAAAAATAACCGGTTGGCACTATCAATGAGTCATTCTGATCGTGTGTTTGGATTTGACACAGCTACGTCTTTTTAAAGCAGCAACGGTATTTTCTAGGCCTATATGGCTAGTTGGGCTCACCGCAATATTGCGTAACGCGTTAGCATTTCTTATTCACGGGTGCCTTTGATTTAGTTTAGGAGCCCCGCCGAAAGGCAGGGCGACGAAAAATTAGTCTATAGACTCATTCTGTTGTTCTCCTCCACGGAAATCTTTAGTAAAAGGCGAAAGATTTGTTCGTGTTGAAGGAAAACCAGAGCTAATGTCTTTTGCGCGGATCGGGACTATGTTGAGCGCGACGCAGAGAGCCATGTGGGACAAACAAAACTGATTTTTGTACCATAGAACGCATGTTCCTCGAATACACTTAAAGAATTGGAGATAAAATTGTCAGGTTAGTTCTAATTTGTTTTACTTTCATTTTTTTTTTATTGAATTTTGAATTTCCTAAAGGTCTTCTAGTGATCATGCGCATTAGATGCACGCAATTTCAATATCTTTCTTTACGTAGTGTATAATTCTGTATATATTTTGGTAACATACTCAGTTGCGTTTTAAATGAAAGCCACAATAACATCAGCAGTTATGGGCTCCTGCTTGGACATAGTATCTAAGTTTCAGCCGGGGCAAATCCGTACGAGATAAAAAAATATGTGAAATTGCAACCGGGGGAGTTCTACGCGGCCGGTATGGATGAATTACCCAGAATACCTTTCGGTCGTGAATCGGTCGCGAACAAGGGTTTACAGATTTGGCTAATCGAATGGCTGTTGCGTAGCACGCTGATGGATTCAGAAGGAAATGTTCACGAAAATACCAAGGAAAGAGATTGATTTTTTTCTGTGAATGTAGACTTTTGATCTTGAAACTAATTTTTATGCAAACAATTTGAAGAGAAAGGTGCGTGTTTTTTATTGTTGTTCTGGGACGTGGAAATAGGCATTGTTGTATTTGCTACAGAACAAACGGTCACATGCAGCCGAAGTTGGGTATTGCATTCAGCTTATCGGCTGCCAAAGTTTGAAAAAATAACCGGTTGGCACTATCAATGAGTCATTCTGATCGTGTGTTTGGATTTGACACAGCTACGTCTTTTTAAAGCAGCAACGGTATTTTCTAGGCCTATATGGCTAGTTGGGCTCACCGCAATATTGCGTAACGCGTTAGCATTTCTTATTCACGGGTGCCTTTGATTTAGTTTAGGAGCCCCGCCGAAAGGCAGGGCGACGAAAAATTAGTCTATAGACTCATTCTGTTGTTCTCCTCCACGGAAATCTTTAGTAAAAGGCGAAAGATTTGTTCGTGTTGAAGGAAAACCAGAGCTAATGTCTTTTGCGCGGATCGGGACTATGTTGAGCGCGACGCAGAGAGCCATGTGGGACAAACAAAACTGATTTTTGTACCATAGAACGCATGTTCCTCGAATACACTTAAAGAATTGGAGATAAAATTGTCAGGTTAGTTCTAATTTGTTTTACTTTCATTTTTTTTTATTGAATTTTGAATTTCCTAAAGGTCTTCTAGTGATCATGCGCATTAGATGCACGCAATTTCAATATCTTTCTTTACGTAGTGTATAATTCTGTATATATTTTGGTAACATACTCAGTTGCGTTTTAAATGAAAGCCACAATAACATCAGCAGTTATGGGCTCCTGCTTGGACATAGTATCTAAGTTTCAGCCGGGGCAAATCCGTACGAGATAAAAAAATATGTGAAATTGCAACCGGGGGAGTTCTACGCGGCCGGTATGGATGAATTACCCAGAATACCTTTCGGTCGTGAATCGGTCGCGAACAAGGGTTTACAGATTTGGCTAATCGAATGGCTGTTGCGTAGCACGCTGATGGATTCAGAAGGAAATGTTCACGAAAATACCAAGGAAAGAGATTGATTTTTTTCTGTGAATGTAGACTTTTGATCTTGAAACTAATTTTTATGCAAACAATTTGAAGAGAAAGGTGCGTGTTTTTTATTGTTGTTCTGGGACGTGGAAATAGGCATTGTTGTATTTGCTACAGAACAAACGGTCACATGCAGCCGAAGTTGGGTATTGCATTCAGCTTATCGGCTGCCAAAGTTTGAAAAAATAACCGGTTGGCACTATCAATGAGTCATTCTGATCGTGTGTTTGGATTTGACACAGCTACGTCTTTTTAAAGCAGCAACGGTATTTTCTAGGCCTATATGGCTAGTTGGGCTCACCGCAATATTGCGTAACGCGTTAGCATTTCTTATTCACGGGTGCCTTTGATTTAGTTTAGGAGCCCCGCCGAAAGGCAGGGCGACGAAAAATTAGTCTATAGACTCATTCTGTTGTTCTCCTCCACGGAAATCTTTAGTAAAAGGCGAAAGATTTGTTCGTGTTGAAGGAAAACCAGAGCTAATGTCTTTTGCGCGGATCGGGACTATGTTGAGCGCGACGCAGAGAGCCATGTGGGACAAACAAAACTGATTTTTGTACCATAGAACGCATGTTCCTCGAATACACTTAAAGAATTGGAGATAAAATTGTCAGGTTAGTTCTAATTTGTTTTACTTTCATTTTTTTTTTATTGAATTTTGAATTTCCTAAAGGTCTTCTAGTGATCATGCGCATTAGATGCACGCAATTTCAATATCTTTCTTTACGTAGTGTATAATTCTGTATATATTTTGGTAACATACTCAGTTGCGTTTTAAATGAAAGCCACAATAACATCAGCAGTTATGGGCTCCTGCTTGGACATAGTATCTAAGTTTCAGCCGGGGCAAATCCGTACGAGATAAAAAAATATGTGAAATTGCAACCGGGGGAGTTCTACGCGGCCGGTATGGATGAATTACCCAGAATACCTTTCGGTCGTGAATCGGTCGCGAACAAGGGTTTACAGATTTGGCTAATCGAATGGCTGTTGCGTAGCACGCTGATGGATTCAGAAGGAAATGTTCACGAAAATACCAAGGAAAGAGATTGATTTTTTTCTGTGAATGTAGACTTTTGATCTTGAAACTAATTTTTATGCAAACAATTTGAAGAGAAAGGTGCGTGTTTTTTATTGTTGTTCTGGGACGTGGAAATAGGCATTGTTGTATTTGCTACAGAACAAACGGTCACATGCAGCCGAAGTTGGGTATTGCATTCAGCTTATCGGCTGCCAAAGTTTGAAAAAATAACCGGTTGGCACTATCAATGAGTCATTCTGATCGTGTGTTTGGATTTGACACAGCTACGTCTTTTTAAAGCAGCAACGGTATTTTCTAGGCCTATATGGCTAGTTGGGCTCACCGCAATATTGCGTAACGCGTTAGCATTTCTTATTCACGGGTGCCTTTGATTTAGTTTAGGAGCCCCGCCGAAAGGCAGGGCGACGAAAAATTAGTCTATAGACTCATTCTGTTGTTCTCCTCCACGGAAATCTTTAGTAAAAGGCGAAAGATTTGTTCGTGTTGAAGGAAAACCAGAGCTAATGTCTTTTGCGCGGATCGGGACTATGTTGAGCGCGACGCAGAGAGCCATGTGGGACAAACAAAACTGATTTTTGTACCATAGAACGCATGTTCCTCGAATACACTTAAAGAATTGGAGATAAAATTGTCAGGTTAGTTCTAATTTGTTTTACTTTCATTTTTTTTTTATTGAATTTTGAATTTCCTAAAGGTCTTCTAGTGATCATGCGCATTAGATGCACGCAATTTCAATATCTTTCTTTACGTAGTGTATAATTCTGTATATATTTTGGTAACATACTCAGTTGCGTTTTAAATGAAAGCCACAATAACATCAGCAGTTATGGGCTCCTGCTTGGACATAGTATCTAAGTTTCAGCCGGGGCAAATCCGTACGAGATAAAAAAATATGTGAAATTGCAACCGGGGGAGTTCTACGCGGCCGGTATGGATGAATTACCCAGAATACCTTTCGGTCGTGAATCGGTCGCGAACAAGGGTTTACAGATTTGGCTAATCGAATGGCTGTTGCGTAGCACGCTGATGGATTCAGAAGGAAATGTTCACGAAAATACCAAGGAAAGAGATTGATTTTTTTCTGTGAATGTAGACTTTTGATCTTGAAACTAATTTTTATGCAAACAATTTGAAGAGAAAGGTGCGTGTTTTTTATTGTTGTTCTGGGACGTGGAAATAGGCATTGTTGTATTTGCTACAGAACAAACGGTCACATGCAGCCGAAGTTGGGTATTGCATTCAGCTTATCGGCTGCCAAAGTTTGAAAAAATAACCGGTTGGCACTATCAATGAGTCATTCTGATCGTGTGTTTGGATTTGACACAGCTACGTCTTTTTAAAGCAGCAACGGTATTTTCTAGGCCTATATGGCTAGTTGGGCTCACCGCAATATTGCGTAACGCGTTAGCATTTCTTATTCACGGGTGCCTTTGATTTAGTTTAGGAGCCCCGCCGAAAGGCAGGGCGACGAAAAATTAGTCTATAGACTCATTCTGTTGTTCTCCTCCACGGAAATCTTTAGTAAAAGGCGAAAGATTTGTTCGTGTTGAAGGAAAACCAGAGCTAATGTCTTTTGCGCGGATCGGGACTATGTTGAGCGCGACGCAGAGAGCCATGTGGGACAAACAAAACTGATTTTTGTACCATAGAACGCATGTTCCTCGAATACACTTAAAGAATTGGAGATAAAATTGTCAGGTTAGTTCTAATTTGTTTTACTTTCATTTTTTTTTTATTGAATTTTGAATTTCCTAAAGGTCTTCTAGTGATCATGCGCATTAGATGCACGCAATTTCAATATCTTTCTTTACGTAGTGTATAATTCTGTATATATTTTGGTAACATACTCAGTTGCGTTTTAAATGAAAGCCACAATAACATCAGCAGTTATGGGCTCCTGCTTGGACATAGTATCTAAGTTTCAGCCGGGGCAAATCCGTACGAGATAAAAAAATATGTGAAATTGCAACCGGGGGAGTTCTACGCGGCCGGTATGGATGAATTACCCAGAATACCTTTCGGTCGTGAATCGGTCGCGAACAAGGGTTTACAGATTTGGCTAATCGAATGGCTGTTGCGTAGCACGCTGATGGATTCAGAAGGAAATGTTCACGAAAATACCAAGGAAAGAGATTGATTTTTTTCTGTGAATGTAGACTTTTGATCTTGAAACTAATTTTTATGCAAACAATTTGAAGAGAAAGGTGCGTGTTTTTTATTGTTGTTCTGGGACGTGGAAATAGGCATTGTTGTATTTGCTACAGAACAAACGGTCACATGCAGCCGAAGTTGGGTATTGCATTCAGCTTATCGGCTGCCAAAGTTTGAAAAAATAACCGGTTGGCACTATCAATGAGTCATTCTGATCGTGTGTTTGGATTTGACACAGCTACGTCTTTTTAAAGCAGCAACGGTATTTTCTAGGCCTATATGGCTAGTTGGGCTCACCGCAATATTGCGTAACGCGTTAGCATTTCTTATTCACGGGTGCCTTTGATTTAGTTTAGGAGCCCCGCCGAAAGGCAGGGCGACGAAAAATTAGTCTATAGACTCATTCTGTTGTTCTCCTCCACGGAAATCTTTAGTAAAAGGCGAAAGATTTGTTCGTGTTGAAGGAAAACCAGAGCTAATGTCTTTTGCGCGGATCGGGACTATGTTGAGCGCGACGCAGAGAGCCATGTGGGACAAACAAAACTGATTTTTGTACCATAGAACGCATGTTCCTCGAATACACTTAAAGAATTGGAGATAAAATTGTCAGGTTAGTTCTAATTTGTTTTACTTTCATTTTTTTTTTATTGAATTTTGAATTTCCTAAAGGTCTTCTAGTGATCATGCGCATTAGATGCACGCAATTTCAATATCTTTCTTTACGTAGTGTATAATTCTGTATATATTTTGGTAACATACTCAGTTGCGTTTTAAATGAAAGCCACAATAACATCAGCAGTTATGGGCTCCTGCTTGGACATAGTATCTAAGTTTCAGCCGGGGCAAATCCGTACGAGATAAAAAAATATGTGAAATTGCAACCGGGGGAGTTCTACGCGGCCGGTATGGATGAATTACCCAGAATACCTTTCGGTCGTGAATCGGTCGCGAACAAGGGTTTACAGATTTGGCTAATCGAATGGCTGTTGCGTAGCACGCTGATGGATTCAGAAGGAAATGTTCACGAAAATACCAAGGAAAGAGATTGATTTTTTTCTGTGAATGTAGACTTTTGATCTTGAAACTAATTTTTATGCAAACAATTTGAAGAGAAAGGTGCGTGTTTTTTATTGTTGTTCTGGGACGTGGAAATAGGCATTGTTGTATTTGCTACAGAACAAACGGTCACATGCAGCCGAAGTTGGGTATTGCATTCAGCTTATCGGCTGCCAAAGTTTGAAAAAATAACCGGTTGGCACTATCAATGAGTCATTCTGATCGTGTGTTTGGATTTGACACAGCTACGTCTTTTTAAAGCAGCAACGGTATTTTCTAGGCCTATATGGCTAGTTGGGCTCACCGCAATATTGCGTAACGCGTTAGCATTTCTTATTCACGGGTGCCTTTGATTTAGTTTAGGAGCCCCGCCGAAAGGCAGGGCGACGAAAAATTAGTCTATAGACTCATTCTGTTGTTCTCCTCCACGGAAATCTTTAGTAAAAGGCGAAAGATTTGTTCGTGTTGAAGGAAAACCAGAGCTAATGTCTTTTGCGCGGATCGGGACTATGTTGAGCGCGACGCAGAGAGCCATGTGGGACAAACAAAACTGATTTTTGTACCATAGAACGCATGTTCCTCGAATACACTTAAAGAATTGGAGATAAAATTGTCAGGTTAGTTCTAATTTGTTTTACTTTCATTTTTTTTTTATTGAATTTTGAATTTCCTAAAGGTCTTCTAGTGATCATGCGCATTAGATGCACGCAATTTCAATATCTTTCTTTACGTAGTGTATAATTCTGTATATATTTTGGTAACATACTCAGTTGCGTTTTAAATGAAAGCCACAATAACATCAGCAGTTATGGGCTCCTGCTTGGACATAGTATCTAAGTTTCAGCCGGGGCAAATCCGTACGAGATAAAAAAATATGTGAAATTGCAACCGGGGGAGTTCTACGCGGCCGGTATGGATGAATTACCCAGAATACCTTTCGGTCGTGAATCGGTCGCGAACAAGGGTTTACAGATTTGGCTAATCGAATGGCTGTTGCGTAGCACGCTGATGGATTCAGAAGGAAATGTTCACGAAAATACCAAGGAAAGAGATTGATTTTTTTCTGTGAATGTAGACTTTTGATCTTGAAACTAATTTTTATGCAAACAATTTGAAGAGAAAGGTGCGTGTTTTTTATTGTTGTTCTGGGACGTGGAAATAGGCATTGTTGTATTTGCTACAGAACAAACGGTCACATGCAGCCGAAGTTGGGTATTGCATTCAGCTTATCGGCTGCCAAAGTTTGAAAAAATAACCGGTTGGCACTATCAATGAGTCATTCTGATCGTGTGTTTGGATTTGACACAGCTACGTCTTTTTAAAGCAGCAACGGTATTTTCTAGGCCTATATGGCTAGTTGGGCTCACCGCAATATTGCGTAACGCGTTAGCATTTCTTATTCACGGGTGCCTTTGATTTAGTTTAGGAGCCCCGCCGAAAGGCAGGGCGACGAAAAATTAGTCTATAGACTCATTCTGTTGTTCTCCTCCACGGAAATCTTTAGTAAAAGGCGAAAGATTTGTTCGTGTTGAAGGAAAACCAGAGCTAATGTCTTTTGCGCGGATCGGGACTATGTTGAGCGCGACGCAGAGAGCCATGTGGGACAAACAAAACTGATTTTTGTACCATAGAACGCATGTTCCTCGAATACACTTAAAGAATTGGAGATAAAATTGTCAGGTTAGTTCTAATTTGTTTTACTTTCATTTTTTTTTTATTGAATTTTGAATTTCCTAAAGGTCTTCTAGTGATCATGCGCATTAGATGCACGCAATTTCAATATCTTTCTTTACGTAGTGTATAATTCTGTATATATTTTGGTAACATACTCAGTTGCGTTTTAAATGAAAGCCACAATAACATCAGCAGTTATGGGCTCCTGCTTGGACATAGTATCTAAGTTTCAGCCGGGGCAAATCCGTACGAGATAAAAAAATATGTGAAATTGCAACCGGGGGAGTTCTACGCGGCCGGTATGGATGAATTACCCAGAATACCTTTCGGTCGTGAATCGGTCGCGAACAAGGGTTTACAGATTTGGCTAATCGAATGGCTGTTGCGTAGCACGCTGATGGATTCAGAAGGAAATGTTCACGAAAATACCAAGGAAAGAGATTGATTTTTTTCTGTGAATGTAGACTTTTGATCTTGAAACTAATTTTTATGCAAACAATTTGAAGAGAAAGGTGCGTGTTTTTTATTGTTGTTCTGGGACGTGGAAATAGGCATTGTTGTATTTGCTACAGAACAAACGGTCACATGCAGCCGAAGTTGGGTATTGCATTCAGCTTATCGGCTGCCAAAGTTTGAAAAAATAACCGGTTGGCACTATCAATGAGTCATTCTGATCGTGTGTTTGGATTTGACACAGCTACGTCTTTTTAAAGCAGCAACGGTATTTTCTAGGCCTATATGGCTAGTTGGGCTCACCGCAATATTGCGTAACGCGTTAGCATTTCTTATTCACGGGTGCCTTTGATTTAGTTTAGGAGCCCCGCCGAAAGGCAGGGCGACGAAAAATTAGTCTATAGACTCATTCTGTTGTTCTCCTCCACGGAAATCTTTAGTAAAAGGCGAAAGATTTGTTCGTGTTGAAGGAAAACCAGAGCTAATGTCTTTTGCGCGGATCGGGACTATGTTGAGCGCGACGCAGAGAGCCATGTGGGACAAACAAAACTGATTTTTGTACCATAGAACGCATGTTCCTCGAATACACTTAAAGAATTGGAGATAAAATTGTCAGGTTAGTTCTAATTTGTTTTACTTTCATTTTTTTTTTATTGAATTTTGAATTTCCTAAAGGTCTTCTAGTGATCATGCGCATTAGATGCACGCAATTTCAATATCTTTCTTTACGTAGTGTATAATTCTGTATATATTTTGGTAACATACTCAGTTGCGTTTTAAATGAAAGCCACAATAACATCAGCAGTTATGGGCTCCTGCTTGGACATAGTATCTAAGTTTCAGCCGGGGCAAATCCGTACGAGATAAAAAAATATGTGAAATTGCAACCGGGGGAGTTCTACGCGGCCGGTATGGATGAATTACCCAGAATACCTTTCGGTCGTGAATCGGTCGCGAACAAGGGTTTACAGATTTGGCTAATCGAATGGCTGTTGCGTAGCACGCTGATGGATTCAGAAGGAAATGTTCACGAAAATACCAAGGAAAGAGATTGATTTTTTTCTGTGAATGTAGACTTTTGATCTTGAAACTAATTTTTATGCAAACAATTTGAAGAGAAAGGTGCGTGTTTTTTATTGTTGTTCTGGGACGTGGAAATAGGCATTGTTGTATTTGCTACAGAACAAACGGTCACATGCAGCCGAAGTTGGGTATTGCATTCAGCTTATCGGCTGCCAAAGTTTGAAAAAATAACCGGTTGGCACTATCAATGAGTCATTCTGATCGTGTGTTTGGATTTGACACAGCTACGTCTTTTTAAAGCAGCAACGGTATTTTCTAGGCCTATATGGCTAGTTGGGCTCACCGCAATATTGCGTAACGCGTTAGCATTTCTTATTCACGGGTGCCTTTGATTTAGTTTAGGAGCCCCGCCGAAAGGCAGGGCGACGAAAAATTAGTCTATAGACTCATTCTGTTGTTCTCCTCCACGGAAATCTTTAGTAAAAGGCGAAAGATTTGTTCGTGTTGAAGGAAAACCAGAGCTAATGTCTTTTGCGCGGATCGGGACTATGTTGAGCGCGACGCAGAGAGCCATGTGGGACAAACAAAACTGATTTTTGTACCATAGAACGCATGTTCCTCGAATACACTTAAAGAATTGGAGATAAAATTGTCAGGTTAGTTCTAATTTGTTTTACTTTCATTTTTTTTTTATTGAATTTTGAATTTCCTAAAGGTCTTCTAGTGATCATGCGCATTAGATGCACGCAATTTCAATATCTTTCTTTACGTAGTGTATAATTCTGTATATATTTTGGTAACATACTCAGTTGCGTTTTAAATGAAAGCCACAATAACATCAGCAGTTATGGGCTCCTGCTTGGACATAGTATCTAAGTTTCAGCCGGGGCAAATCCGTACGAGATAAAAAAATATGTGAAATTGCAACCGGGGGAGTTCTACGCGGCCGGTATGGATGAATTACCCAGAATACCTTTCGGTCGTGAATCGGTCGCGAACAAGGGTTTACAGATTTGGCTAATCGAATGGCTGTTGCGTAGCACGCTGATGGATTCAGAAGGAAATGTTCACGAAAATACCAAGGAAAGAGATTGATTTTTTTCTGTGAATGTAGACTTTTGATCTTGAAACTAATTTTTATGCAAACAATTTGAAGAGAAAGGTGCGTGTTTTTTATTGTTGTTCTGGGACGTGGAAATAGGCATTGTTGTATTTGCTACAGAACAAACGGTCACATGCAGCCGAAGTTGTGTATTGCATTCAGCTTATCGGCTGCCAAAGTTTGAAAAAATAACCGGTTGGCACTATCAATGAGTCATTCTGATCGTGTGTTTGGATTTGACACAGCTACGTCTTTTTAAAGCAGCAACGGTATTTTCTAGGCCTATATGGCTAGTTGGGCTCACCGCAATATTGCGTAACGCGTTAGCATTTCTTATTCACGGGTGCCTTTGATTTAGTTTAGGAGCCCCGCCGAAAGGCAGGGCGACGAAAAATTAGTCTATAGACTCATTCTGTTGTTCTCCTCCACGGAAATCTTTAGTAAAAGGCGAAAGATTTGTTCGTGTTGAAGGAAAACCAGAGCTAATGTCTTTTGCGCGGATCGGGACTATGTTGAGCGCGACGCAGAGAGCCATGTGGGACAAACAAAACTGATTTTTGTACCATAGAACGCATGTTCCTCGAATACACTTAAAGAATTGGAGATAAAATTGTCAGGTTAGTTCTAATTTGTTTTACTTTCATTTTTTTTTTATTGAATTTTGAATTTCCTAAAGGTCTTCTAGTGATCATGCGCATTAGATGCACGCAATTTCAATATCTTTCTTTACGTAGTGTATAATTCTGTATATATTTTGGTAACATACTCAGTTGCGTTTTAAATGAAAGCCACAATAACATCAGCAGTTATGGGCTCCTGCTTGGACATAGTATCTAAGTTTCAGCCGGGGCAAATCCGTACGAGATAAAAAAATATGTGAAATTGCAACCGGGGGAGTTCTACGCGGCCGGTATGGATGAATTACCCAGAATACCTTTCGGTCGTGAATCGGTCGCGAACAAGGGTTTACAGATTTGGCTAATCGAATGGCTGTTGCGTAGCACGCTGATGGATTCAGAAGGAAATGTTCACGAAAATACCAAGGAAAGAGATTGATTTTTTTCTGTGAATGTAGACTTTTGATCTTGAAACTAATTTTTATGCAAACAATTTGAAGAGAAAGGTGCGTGTTTTTTATTGTTGTTCTGGGACGTGGAAATAGGCATTGTTGTATTTGCTACAGAACAAACGGTCACATGCAGCCGAAGTTGGGTATTGCATTCAGCTTATCGGCTGCCAAAGTTTGAAAAAATAACCGGTTGGCACTATCAATGAGTCATTCTGATCGTGTGTTTGGATTTGACACAGCTACGTCTTTTTAAAGCAGCAACGGTATTTTCTAGGCCTATATGGCTAGTTGGGCTCACCGCAATATTGCGTAACGCGTTAGCATTTCTTATTCACGGGTGCCTTTGATTTAGTTTAGGAGCCCCGCCGAAAGGCAGGGCGACGAAAAATTAGTCTATAGACTCATTCTGTTGTTCTCCTCCACGGAAATCTTTAGTAAAAGGCGAAAGATTTGTTCGTGTTGAAGGAAAACCAGAGCTAATGTCTTTTGCGCGGATCGGGACTATGTTGAGCGCGACGCAGAGAGCCATGTGGGACAAACAAAACTGATTTTTGTACCATAGAACGCATGTTCCTCGAATACACTTAAAGAATTGGAGATAAAATTGTCAGGTTAGTTCTAATTTGTTTTACTTTCATTTTTTTTTTATTGAATTTTGAATTTCCTAAAGGTCTTCTAGTGATCATGCGCATTAGATGCACGCAATTTCAATATCTTTCTTTACGTAGTGTATAATTCTGTATATATTTTGGTAACATACTCAGTTGCGTTTTAAATGAAAGCCACAATAACATCAGCAGTTATGGGCTCCTGCTTGGACATAGTATCTAAGTTTCAGCCGGGGCAAATCCGTACGAGATAAAAAAATATGTGAAATTGCAACCGGGGGAGTTCTACGCGGCCGGTATGGATGAATTACCCAGAATACCTTTCGGTCGTGAATCGGTCGCGAACAAGGGTTTACAGATTTGGCTAATCGAATGGCTGTTGCGTAGCACGCTGATGGATTCAGAAGGAAATGTTCACGAAAATACCAAGGAAAGAGATTGATTTTTTTCTGTGAATGTAGACTTTTGATCTTGAAACTAATTTTTATGCAAACAATTTGAAGAGAAAGGTGCGTGTTTTTTATTGTTGTTCTGGGACGTGGAAATAGGCATTGTTGTATTTGCTACAGAACAAACGGTCACATGCAGCCGAAGTTGGGTATTGCATTCAGCTTATCGGCTGCCAAAGTTTGAAAAAATAACCGGTTGGCACTATCAATGAGTCATTCTGATCGTGTGTTTGGATTTGACACAGCTACGTCTTTTTAAAGCAGCAACGGTATTTTCTAGGCCTATATGGCTAGTTGGGCTCACCGCAATATTGCGTAACGCGTTAGCATTTCTTATTCACGGGTGCCTTTGATTTAGTTTAGGAGCCCCGCCGAAAGGCAGGGCGACGAAAAATTAGTCTATAGACTCATTCTGTTGTTCTCCTCCACGGAAATCTTTAGTAAAAGGCGAAAGATTTGTTCGTGTTGAAGGAAAACCAGAGCTAATGTCTTTTGCGCGGATCGGGACTATGTTGAGCGCGACGCAGAGAGCCATGTGGGACAAACAAAACTGATTTTTGTACCATAGAACGCATGTTCCTCGAATACACTTAAAGAATTGGAGATAAAATTGTCAGGTTAGTTCTAATTTGTTTTACTTTCATTTTTTTTTTATTGAATTTTGAATTTCCTAAAGGTCTTCTAGTGATCATGCGCATTAGATGCACGCAATTTCAATATCTTTCTTTACGTAGTGTATAATTCTGTATATATTTTGGTAACATACTCAGTTGCGTTTTAAATGAAAGCCACAATAACATCAGCAGTTATGGGCTCCTGCTTGGACATAGTATCTAAGTTTCAGCCGGGGCAAATCCGTACGAGATAAAAAAATATGTGAAATTGCAACCGGGGGAGTTCTACGCGGCCGGTATGGATGAATTACCCAGAATACCTTTCGGTCGTGAATCGGTCGCGAACAAGGGTTTACAGATTTGGCTAATCGAATGGCTGTTGCGTAGCACGCTGATGGATTCAGAAGGAAATGTTCACGAAAATACCAAGGAAAGAGATTGATTTTTTTCTGTGAATGTAGACTTTTGATCTTGAAACTAATTTTTATGCAAACAATTTGAAGAGAAAGGTGCGTGTTTTTTATTGTTGTTCTGGGACGTGGAAATAGGCATTGTTGTATTTGCTACAGAACAAACGGTCACATGCAGCCGAAGTTGGGTATTGCATTCAGCTTATCGGCTGCCAAAGTTTGAAAAAATAACCGGTTGGCACTATCAATGAGTCATTCTGATCGTGTGTTTGGATTTGACACAGCTACGTCTTTTTAAAGCAGCAACGGTATTTTCTAGGCCTATATGGCTAGTTGGGCTCACCGCAATATTGCGTAACGCGTTAGCATTTCTTATTCACGGGTGCCTTTGATTTAGTTTAGGAGCCCCGCCGAAAGGCAGGGCGACGAAAAATTAGTCTATAGACTCATTCTGTTGTTCTCCTCCACGGAAATCTTTAGTAAAAGGCGAAAGATTTGTTCGTGTTGAAGGAAAACCAGAGTTAATGTCTTTTGCGGAGATAGTATCTAAGCTTCAGCCGGGGTAAATGCGTACTTCCATTTTTTATTTTAGTTTACGAAAAAAAAAAGGAATCTATAGGCTCATTCAGTTGTTCTTCTCCAAGGAAAGCTTCAGTAAAAGGCGAAAGATTTATACTACGTGTTGAAGAAAAACTAGAGTTAACGAGTTTAGCGGAGACCGACCTATGTTTAACGTAATGCGCTGAATCATGTGGGGCAAGTGAATCTTATGTACTACATATCATCAAAACACATGTTCCATGCACCTGACTGCGTTTCATTTTCAGAAGTTTGATTGCGCGTTTGGTGGGTATTTTCCTTCACCTATTAAAAAACGAAACATAAATACCTCGTCAAATGCGTACACGAACACTTGAGTGGGGGAGGTGGGGATTGATTTTTCATGTACGTAAATGCCAGGGATAGAACTCTCCTAGAGTTTTCAGTCTATCGATAGCCGACGTCATTGGCTTATGTCTGCATTGAAAACGCTAACGAAGTATAACCAATCCGCCGCCGTTTTTTACGGCTGAAATTGCACCAAGAGTCTTAATACGGTCTTAATAGTCTAAATACAGTTTTCTTGTCAAAGGTAACAAGGCTTTCCGTTTTCTGTCTTCAACTGGTGATACAATTGCGGTGCGGCTTTATTTGAAATAACATGCACCGAGTGGATGTTGATAGCTGCCGAGGCCTCTGTCAGAAGTCATGTACATGATAATGATGATGATGATAAAGAGAATGACGATGGTGACACCAAGATATCGCCAATATTCGACTGACAAAAAATGCCAGTTAAACATCTCCCAACGTGGGGTGCTAAACCGACCGTCCAACAATGTTGGACCAACATTGTTTGACCAACATTGTTGAAGACAACTGTAAAGGAGATGATGACGATAGCAATAAATGGCGTGCTAAAGATTCATATATGATAACAATAACGACGATGATGATGATGATAATGAAGACGATATGCATTTAATTCTATGTATCGGTATTACACTCGAATTACTTTCGAACAGTTGTCACTAAATCCACGCACAATCTAATTGCTCATGCCGTTCTATTTATACAATTAGAAAAATACTAACATCAAACAGTGTGTTTACAACTAAATATATTTATTTTATTTTTGCCGAATACAGATGTAGATGTAGATACAGTAAGATTTCGTTGTATGCGAATTCCTTTGAATAGAAAGATGGGATAATTGTTTTGCTTTCTTAAGCAGTAACTGTTTATCAAGTAATTGGAATGGTGATATTTTTTATTGTATCAGTTGTAAGTATTTAAAGGGGCAATTCCGTGAAGTGAAGATTAGGCAGTGAGCGAACAGTCCATGTGTCCAGTGGATGTTTCTTCTTGAACATGCTCAACTGATTGGCCTCGAGTCTTTGTTTCAACCATTTTAACACTGCGAGCTTTTCGCGTTCCTTTAAATTCTGTCTGTGGACTTCATTCCTTCTGTTTTTAAAATTACTGTGAAGGAAAAAAGTCAACAATTTAAGGCTAAGTATATCTTTTCCTTTCGCTTGGATTTGTTGATGCAGTGGACTCAAATACGACTAGTGGTTTAATCAATGCGCGACCGACTGCTAACAAGCTCTCGAAATGCCCCCCCCCCCCCCCCTCCCCCCCCGTCTTCAAATCCCTCCAACGACACCCCACGCCTCCGAGCCCCAGACCCCGAGAGCTTGTTCGCAGGCTACCCTACCTAGATAAGTAATCACATGCACGACTCTTAAATCGTTTTCAAATGCACTGAATTGATCAGTCTTAGAACACTATCCAATTTGGGTATTTTTTGCCACAATACTGACTCGTAGAGAGATATATAGATAGATATCAAAACAATTCCTTACCATAAATTTTTGTTCAGTAACTCATCACATTTCTGATTATTATGGTCTAGCACCATTTCCTTATACGACATTTTTCGGTCCGAAGCTTTTCTTTCTTCGTCCATCTCAGTTGAACTGATCTCTAAATGAACTTCAGAAACCCTACAGGAAAACGCAGTCATTTAAAAAAAACAAAATCAGTTATAACGTCTATGTTATATGTTACCCAGTTTTATAAATATATACCATTTAAACGGCTCATGAAATGCACCCTATCCCACCAGTGAAAATTAATTAAACTTGCTATTTTGGAAAATCAGGATCGATATAGATCAGATCAGCAATTTGTAAGTTCAGTTGAGAAGTAGAGAAAGAGTCAGGCAATTAAATCATTAGTTAAAAAATAAAAACAAAACAACAACCCTGAATAATAACTAAAATCGCCTCCCCAAAACAAACAAACAAACAAAACAACAACAACAAACAAAAAATCAAAAGCATAAAACTTAAAACGAAACTAATAACAGCAAAAAACGTGTGGTAATATGTCTATTGATCGTTTTTATCTATGTAAGTAGTTTATTTTCTGGATTTGAGAGCAACATCAGAGCCGATAAGATGTTGAACAGAATGCAAAATGAGAGGACTTCGTCTTGGCAAAACTTAAAAGCCCGACGATCTTAATTAATTACAGAGTTACAGGGAAGATTATTTAAAAAATAGGTTCCTTCTGCATGTACCGGAGCACATGTTACGTAAAACAAAAGGAACAAAGAACGACAATAATACAAATGCAAAACCGCAAGACCAAAAATACAATACCTCACAAACAATAGAAGACAATGAGTGGTTCATGGGTACCGGTACATGCAGAAAGACCCAGAAAATACATAACTTTATATCGTCCGCCATTTTAGGTACTACAACATGGCGGCCGAATTTGCATTTTTAATAAATTCTTAAATTCAGCTAAATTTTCTTTAAATTTGTTTCATTTCAGTTCAAAGATTCAAAAGACCTCTGATTTGTATCCTCGCTTTGAAAAAAGTTGTTTACAAACTGAATGAAAAAAGACTTGTTTTTGTTTCGCACATTTATGCGCCGATCAATTCGAAACATCAACATCACCCCCCCGGGCAATGCCCCGGGCATTTGAACTTTTGAAGATCGACTTGTTCAAATTCCCGCCCCCTTGGGCGAAAATTGCATTCAAATACCCCACCATAGCACAGGATTTGATGGTCAAATGCCCCTCCTAAAGATCAAAAGTTTTTAGTGAGAATAAAAATTCAGTTTTTCTGATTTATTCTACCGAGTGTTTTCCTCGAGAATATACTCAACTGAACCGCGTATACTTTGCAACTGATATTTCACTGCACGGCACTTCCGCTGTGGCCACCACATCGAAATGAATTTGTTATTGTTTGGGGATTTACTTTTCGGTAATTTTTTTTCTGAATTGAGTAATTCCTCGTGTGATCAACAAATGTTGCAAAAAATATTTAGCAAAGCGGTTGTAAAGTTGGGTTTTGAACAAATCGTTTGCAAGCGTTATTCCACCAAGTGAAAATTTATTAATCTAAATGCATTTTATAGCAACTGACAAATGTTTCCTGAGAGAAAGGTTGTTGTTCATTCTGATTTGACAGTGTTTTTTCTTTTCAATTAATGGCCGTTTAAGATCTGCGGATCTGCGGACTGGCAATACAGTCAGCCACCTTGACAAGTTTCGAAATCTCTTGTACGCGTTGAATAGCAGTTGAAGCTATATTTTAAAAATCTACAATTTACAAATCTTCAAAAACATTGCAAAACTTTGTTAGCCCCTTTTTCACTTGCCACTAACAAAAACGATATTTTTTCCTTTAATAGGCCTCTACTAAAAAAAAAACGTATTTGGAACACTTTCGGTTCAAATTCCCCACCCCACCTGGGCAAAGTCAAATTCCCCACCCCCGGGATGGCCTTTCGCATCAAATGCCCGACTCCCCGGGCATAGAAAATGTTCAAATGCCCGGGGCATGCCCGGGGGGGGGGGGGGGGGGGATGTTGATGTTTCGAATTGATCGGCGCATTAGACGCTTAGCTGCACCGCCAAATATTTTAATATGCCATATCTCCAAAGAAATGAAATGTATTGACATGAAACATGGCACAACGATTACTATTGCTGATAGAGCAGTTCTCAATTGAGTGTCGTCAGAAACCCATAAGTGGGTTGAAACGTGTAACGCGCATTCACAGCTTCCGAATATTCATTTTTTGCTTAGTACCATATTTGGAAACCCCTCGGTCCCTCGTGATTGAAAGCAAGCTGTTCTAGCGAATTGATTGGTTAATATTTTTATCTTGATTTTCCAAATATGGCTGTAACAACGTCTTGACAAATCGAAAAATCGGAAGCCTGTTTTGAAGCGTACAGAGACAGTTGCACGTTTCAACCCACTTATGGGTTTCTGGTGTCGTAAAACCAAAACCAAAGTAATTACTCTGACTAATCATCGCAGTCGTAAACAATCCAATGAACCAATCAGAGCTCGAAGCAATAACATGTCGGCGGCGCCAAGCGCGGGAAAACGCGTGCGAGCAAGTCACGATTGGTTTTGGTTTTACTTCTGATTGGTCGAGAAAATGGGGCGAGATTTTTTAGCCAATCACAAAGCGTAGCAATGCAAAACCAAAGCAATTGTGCAATTACTTTCGACATTCAATTGAATCAAAACTGCTCTATAAAGAACCTGTTACTGAAAAGAGGGACCGTGTAGAATAGACTGTCAGAATGATGTCAGGTGAAAACGAAGACTATTATATTGCGTTATTTTTTTTGATTTTATCCCTCTTAAAACCCCGAAACTTCGTATTCGGAGTGTAAACTTACTCATTTTTCATGCGTTCGTATCGTTCCTGAAGAAGTTCAAGGACTTCCCCTGCTTCCTCTAAACGTTTTATCAGCTTTCTGTTAATTAAAAAAATAACAGATCCTTTTAATAAAGTTTGGGCCATTTGGAAGTATAATGAAGACTTCAACTTCAACGTGTACTTGCAGCCGACGCCAAGCGCGGGAAAATGCGCGTGAGCAAGTTATGATTGGTTTCTGTTTTACTTCTGATTGGTCAAAGAAAGAAGAACGAGCGTTTGTAACCAATCACAAAGCGGCGTAGTACAGTAAAAAACCCGCATTAAAGAAACTGCGGATTAAGAACCTCCAGGCTGAAATTTGACCAATTAAGCACCTAATATATAAGAACCGCTTCAGCCTGACAAATGAAGCACTTCGTTATTCGAAAAATTTCTAAAACACTGGTGCAAACCCAAGTGTGCTTTAAGGGTCACTGGAAACGCACAGTACAGTACAAAAACTAAATCCATGCAACATAAATACAGTAAAAACCCGTATAAGAAAACTGCGGATATCTTATTAATTATAATTATTATACAGTTAATGTTTAGTGTGATTATGACTATGAATATATGAAAATCATATATGTGAACTGCGTATAAACATGAATGAAATTTGTGATCCTCGCAATGTGCTTTCAACTTATTTAAGTTGAAAGCACATTGCGAGGATCACAAATTTCGTTCACGTTTAATGTGATTACTAGACCTGTCTCTAATTATATTATAGCAAATTTTAAGTAGATACACCATCAGAAATAATTTTTTTCACCCTATAAGTAAGAATCTGTTTAAGAACCGCCGTCCTATTCAGCCTGATTTCTCACTACCTATCTAATATATAAGAACCATTTTAGCTTGTCGCAGAAAATCACGGGTTCTTTTATATAGGTTTTTTACTGTAATGCAAAACCATAGCAGCCGCGAATTATTTTCCGGACACTCCATTAAAAACTACTGATAATAGAGAAAGAGAAGGATCAGCCCTATTTTGTCTCCTTCAGAAGCCAAACTTTTCATATACTTCTAGGGAACAAACGAAAAAAACTGACACAATTTAAACTGACAGTACCTAACTCTTGAGAAAAATGCATTGTAAAGACGGTTTCTGAAAAAGGCAAAACGGCGTTAACTGACGACTTACCTTTTAGAACGGGCTTTTTCTTTTCTCTCCAACATATACGTGCTATACGTTTGTCCCATTTTTAAAACGTATTCGCGTGGTTCAATTTAACGAAATACTGGGTTTCCGAAGAGGCGTTTTTTTTTTCGAGTTTTTGCATTAATTATGACGTAAATAAGAGTGCCAACAGCGCGCGCATGATATAGTCAAATCTGATTCAGTTTGGACGGCTTTTATCCTTTCGTCTGACACTCACTCGAGCAAAATAGTTTAATTTAATCAGAAACCCATAAGGGTCCTTATGAGTTTCTGATTTAATTTCATTACAGCACTTCTGTAATGAACCGCTAATATAACCGGGAATCTCTGGTTTGCCGCTCGTGTTATGATCTTTATACCAGTTGATGGTTGACCTGATTATGAGCTATACCTGATGCGAGGAGTCATTTGCGCTAAGGGTTATAGCTAAGTCGTGGGGGGGGGGGGGGGGGGGGGGGGGGGGGGGGGGCAGGCGGGAGCCCGGGAGAATAGGGGGCGGGATGAGTACGGAAGACGGGAGAGGAAGGATTGTTATGATTTTACATGATTTATTGTGTGTCCCCAATTAGTGCCATTTAGGCGCTAGAACGACCAGACACTATAATAAAGTTTATGTATGTATGTATGTATGTAAGGGGCGGGATGCGGGAGTTCTAACAGGGCAGTGGAAAGAATTAATTTACAGGGCGGCGGGAGCAACACGTAAGGGCTGGTTCCAACTAGCGACGTAATCGGAAGCGGAGTCGGAGTCGGAAGCGTAAGGATCCTTACGTTCTAGTGTAAATTAAAAAACGGAGTAAATATTATATTGTAATTAAATGAGGAAATTAAAAAAAAAAAAAAACGGAGTCGCAATCGGAATCGGAAGCTCGACGGAATCGGAATCGGAAGGATCAGAAGGTTTCCTTTTTCTTCCGATTACGCTTCTGCTTCCGTCGCTTATTATCCGCTTACGTCGTTTTGATTTCCACTAGATCGTAAGGTTCTTACGATTCCGATTCCGCTTACGATTCCGCTTACGTCGCTTACGTCGCTAGTGGGAACCAAGCTTTAAAGGGGTGGGAGAAAAAGATACGGGAAGCGGGAGGTTCTGACTCCCCTCCCCCCCCCCCCTGTCCCCCTTCCCCTAAGTCGACGTGAAAGACTTTTCTTAGAAGGTGTGGTTGCCGGAAGGAATTCCTTACCCATCCAAGTTCCTTACCTGGGTCTGCTCTGTGATAGCACAGATGAATGCCCTAGAATAAATAAACAGCTAAACCTTATCTTCTGTTTACTACTCATTGAATCAGTGAACAAGACAAAGCAAATCGCGGTGATGGTCTCGATATTTTGGTTAAACAAGGGAAGTCAAAATGTTAATTCCTATTTAGCAATGTTCTTAAATGCGCCCAACCTCGGCACATTTAGTTCACTTTATAAATTGAGTAACCTTGACCGTGCTGATCAAGAGATCAACACAGGTGGGCACATTTCAACTTTTCCCTGGGAAACCGGATATTGATCTCGTGATCAGCTCAGTTTTATTTATAAACAAAATGTGCCGATTTAGTACCAAAATAACAAGGATTTCACTTGATAACACTTCATTCAAAGTGCTCTTTATGTTAGCACTCCATGTTTATATATTTATTACTTCCTTTAATAGTCATACATGCAATGCCTATACATGTAGGCCCGGTACTAATCAAAATCTATTTTTCCAGAAAAAAACTAATGTTGGACGTCAAATAAGAGCACGAATTTTAACTCTGCTTTATCATCATGAATATTTTAAACAACAGATACTGGAATATAACCTGACCTGTGAAACCAAAAATTTTATCTTTATGATTCATGTAACCACTGCAATTTACAATACATCGGAGAGAGTAAACAATGCTTAAAAGACGGATTTAAAGGCCTTACCATCGATAATTCTAACACCAAATCTAAACCTATAACCCTATAATCCCCATTGAAAAAGTGTTTTCCAAATGAGACTCGTAAGGCCAGGTAACATGAGGTAAGCCTTTTTAATCTCAAAGCGGCCGGAACACTTGAACCTTATGGCCTCAACATCCGAGAAGCAACATACTAGATATTTAGTTTCCTTTTTTATTATTTAATTTAATTTTATGTTATTTTCCTAGTGTCAATCTATGTCACCAGTCTTACGTATTTCCGAATACACAAAAGCTATTACTCTATAACACGTATACCAATGTAAATTTTCCTCATTCAGTACCTGTAGAAAGCTGGTTTGGCCAGCCGGAATATACTCTTAAAAAAAAAAAACTAAAAAAAATCTATCTGCATTCGTACCCGGGGGGAGAATGGGAGGGGGGTGACTCCCATTTAAAATTGACGGGGGTGAACGTAAAAAATTTTGAAAGGAAGCCCTAAAGTTACCAGAAGTCATTTTGTGTGTTTGACTCACATGAATTTTTTAATACCCCTAAGAGGTCCCAAGTCTGTCTGAAAAATTGTTCGTTACTGACCCCGATATCAAAAGAACTCTGATGGTGGTCGTTTTCGATTAGGTATGACCATCATTCCGCTCACTTTTGTATGGGAGCCCCCCGGGTAAGTCTCAACTGTACATGTGGTCGACGAGATTTGGTCACGCTAGGTTGCTTTGATTTCGTGACATAGGCGAATTTGGCTGTCTTGCGGTTTCCTGTGTGTTTGTTCTGTCGTTGTAGGGTGGGCTTTTGTGGTCAGTGTAATTGTCTGTGACAACCATCCTCTTACGTCTGCCAAGCGCGTGTTTTGAAAGGAACGTAGAACGTTTATGCCTTTTAATTCATGTGTGGACGATGATAGGGAAGCACTGTTTTAACCGTGCAGTTTTGTCAGTGTAGAGGGATCATTTTTTCGCGCGCCTGCCGGGATCAAAGACGCTCGATGAAAAAGCCAAAATCTGTCTTTGCTTTATGCGTCACCGGTAATTTGGTAAGTAAGCTCCAACTTGTTAAATGTTTTTCTCGCAGTCATGTTTCATTTACAGGAAGTCGATTTGTTTAAAAGGACTTCCAGCTTGGAAAGGCCCATATTTATCTCAGTAAGAGAGAGTTTTGTTAAGTCATGCCGAACCACATGTCGTGTTCGATAAAGCCATTTTGCTGTGTTTACATTACGCTGAAAACATGGCAAATAAAACCCTGAACTCGTTTCTTTCATAATACAAACGCGATATAAGTTTATATGATCATGCTAAGTGGGAATCAAAATTTGCTGTTGACTTCATGAACACAAGCAATATGAAATATAAGCTTAAAACCTTTATAGGCTTAAATCAGATCGAAAACCTATTATTGTTTTCCTTTCACGTATCTTTTTGAAAGCGTCCTGCAGGTTCAAAGCTTGAATTGAAGCATATATTCTTTGGGAAACTTATCACTTTCGACCGCTTTAAAACTCCTTTGGAACCCTGAGCTAATCCTAACGAAAACATGTAAACGTCTTGTTGTGCTGCTAATTGTCTGCGATGAAAATTGTACAACTAATATCATGGGATAATATGGTTGTCGTAAGTTCAACTTGTCAGTGAAGCGATCAGTTTCAATTTCAATAATGCTTAAGAAATACTTTGCACTTTTACACGCTCTCAGAGCTGTAGAAAGCCTACGAGTCGCTTATTTTCCAGCTAAACACGCAGTATTCGTTTATTCACAGCTTCGAGTGTAATGCGGCATTCTTTAATAATTAGCTTAATGAAAAATGCACGCAGCGTCAACTGCAGAAGGAGATTAGATCGAGGAAAAATATGGGCATATTTGAAATTTGAGCTGATTACCGAGAATTCTTTTCAAGTATCCCATGGAATCGGAGAACAGAACTGTAGTGGAATCCCAATGTTTCGAACCTTCCGATTTATATTCGAACTAAAACTCGTTTCCCTTGTATTTGATTTCAGTCGATCGATGTCACCTTCGATTTTTCGAACTCTCAATTTAACTCCCGATTTTTCCGACCAATTTCCGTTTCCTTAGGAGGTTCAAAAAATCGGAATTTCCACCGAAAGAGTTTTTCGTGTTAACGTAATACATTAAATTATCCTTTGATAATTAGTTTATTAATATAATGGCGACAGTAATTAAATTGATAATAATTTTAAAATTCAATAACACATCCATGGAGGTGTGAATTTTGGGTCACAGTCGGACAATAAACTAATAAAACTTTGACATTTGTGCTTGAATCTGATAAGCTTTAAACACTGACTAGTGCTGCAATATACTTTGAAGTCATAGGGACCCCCTTGATCAGGAAGTAACAATAATATTTGGTTGGCATTGATGATTGAAGGATCATCTTAGCTGAAGGGGGATTATCCAAGTGTGTCGCGTTTTATGCTTTCAGTTAACATGCAAAGCAAAGGGGTGTAGAGATTAGTACTTAAGTCAAACAAATTCCCTTGCATGTTAACTGAAAGCAGAAAACAGTACCTAAGAACTAGGGGGAGGAGGGGGGGGGGGGGGGGGGAGGGGGGAGGAAGGAGGATTCTAGCACTAGGATCATCCTAGACAGTGGATGGTCCCAGTGCAAGTAATGTTTTCTTCTTTCTGTTAACATGGAAAGGGTTGTAGTTGGCTGTAGCGCTAGGTTTGTCCTAGCCTTAGTGTCATCCTAGATGAGAGGTAGGAAGATCCTACCTGCATGGAAACAACCTATGCTAGGATGATCCTAAAACAAGGGACATACTCTTGTTGGTATAAGTCGGCAAAATGCCAGCAATTTTGATGTTCTTGCCATACAAAACTGCAGATGACATTTCTGAGGGGCTACAATGTTCGGATTAAAACCAAAAATAAGGTAAAAGGTAGGAGTTCTGGAGAGCGTACAGTTATACCTCATTTTAAATACCAGGGTTATAAGTCCTAACTATAAATAGTGTATGTATAAAGCTGAATTGTTAATTATTACTATAATAATTTATTATTTGCCTTTCTTGTAGAGAACAAATTGAAGCCAATTGTGTAATCCATTTATTGCTTGTAATGCAGTGAGTGAGTGATTGTGTAACACTGAAGAACATTGGAGCGAATGTTCAAGAAGAGTAATGCAGGGGATCAGCTTCTCCTTGCTGTCAAGCTCAATAAAGTCACAGAAATCTCTCGCCTGGTTGCTTTGGGTGTCAATGTTAACTCAAGAATAGATAAAGTAAAGTTGATGTTCTTACTGTCCATGCTCTGGTTGTTCAAAAGGTGGATAATGCTATCCATCTGATAATTTACTATCCAGTGGATTAAAGCATTAACAAATCAAATTAATTGTGTTATACACTGGATGGAGATTTATCCAGTGGATTGCACTATCCACCTTTTTAACAACTGTGGCCAGTTCCCTGTTAACATCCCTAAACTAATTGATATAATTTGTAGGGTGGATAGGGTTGGGAGGTCATGGTTAGGGGCCGACGCCTTTGCGTTGTTGGGATTTTTTAGGTATAGGAGTAGTATGGCGGGGGTGGGGGGTGGGTGGTATGGAACTGGGTGAGCAGAAGCTGTCCTTTTCTTTTAATATTAAGTTATCAGTTGGCTAGTAGTTGATCATAATTTCTTTTCTTTTGACAGAATGGCAAGACAGCACTCCATTACGCAGCATACAAAGGTCTGTTGTCATCTGTGAAGGCATTGACAGAAGCAGGAGCTGACTTAGATATAGCAGATGAGGTATACAAAGTTACCTGACTTCTTTATGCCCAGTGATACATCAAGCTTAACTTCCCGAGGGCGGAGGGTACTCTCATATATAAGCTATATGGATATGTGCCGCTGTGAAGGGTATGATTTTCAAGCAGTTTAGTCTGGGATAGGGTATAGAAATCAGAGGGTTTTGATCTAGAATAGGGTATCATTTACAGAGAAACTGACCAGTAGTATAAAGATAGAGTTTCTTAAAGATATTGAGTCTGGGATATGGTAGGGATCTTTGGTGCCTATAGCTACATGTAATCTAGAATAGGATTAAAAAATGCATGGTCTGTTATAGGGTAAGGGTTTCAGAGTTCCAGTGGCACACCACCCAAAAATATAAAGGGTAACCCCCCCCCCCTCCCAGGCTTAGTCTGTCTATTGTGTTGCTTTGTTTGATGACTCCAGTCTAGAAACATTTGAAATATATTAATTGTCATTGATTTTTGCATACAGAATGGAGTGACAGCTCTCCATCGAGCAGCCATTGATGGCCATACAAATGTTGTCCGTGCTTTATTAGGGGCTGGTTGCTCTATAGACAAGAAAGATGAGGTAACCAATAGTAACAGAAGACTTGGGTGGCTGTGGAAGAGAGGGTGGGTACAGTAAGCTGCGATCGATCGGGCCTCTTTTTTCTTAGCGAAAGTTGGCGGAAGTGCGGGGTAGAAAACGTTTGCTCAAAAAAAGAATAACCTGATCGTAGGTTAGGGGAGTGGTTGTTATTGAGGCATTCAGCATTGTAATGTAACAACAACAACAACAACATACAACAACAATTTATTCAGGTATTCTCATTTCTATACATGGTATTACCAGATAATAAAAATTACAAAAAAGAAGTTCATATGTACATTACTGTATCAGGGTTAATTATAAATGAAATAAATAGAGGAAATAACAGTATTGTGTATAAAATATGGAATTAATTCTTATGTGTAATTTTAAAAGGTATCTTCATTTCTCTTATTCATTGCATTAAATATAATTTAAGCAGCCATAGATCTACAAATAAAAGGATCGACACAGTGAGTGAGACTGGGGAGAGACACTAAAAAACATGGACTGTCTTGGTTCCTGCATACAGTGAATTTGTTCTGCATTACCTGTTTCACCAGAAATGGCAATTACCGTTGGCAGTCGGTTTTCCCCTTGTCTCACCTTACGCATGAAAATCAAAGTAGCTTGCGTAGCAGTCATTTCCTTTTCCTAAAGCCACAGAGATGCACATGTAAAGGAACAGGGCATGTGAAAAGGAGCAATAAAAGTTTTTTGCTCCTTTTCGCTGTTCCTTTATGCGCGCGCCTCTGTGGCTCTAGGAAAAGAAAACGACTGCTATGCAGGCTAGAATCATAGCTTTGTGCCTCTCCTTGTGAGTGTCGGCACGTTGCCCCTACCCCTGGAACTTAAGAAGGGAAAACTGACTGTTTTGCAGTCTACATGCTCGATGTTTTGATATCCTAATGAAACACTCTTCAACCATGGCTGTGTAGTTATATTAAATACTAATTAACTGCTCCAACTGAGTACATCTCCAACTGAGATGTACCAACAATAATTGAAGGGCTCCTGGCAATAACATCCTAAGTACGTTTTTGGAAAATTTTCACTGAAATCTTGGACTTTTAGCCTCAAAAGGGACTCGCTTGCCAAAATTATGACTGGATCATGTAAATATGACTGAAAGGATTTAAACCAGGTCAACAATTTCTTCTATCTTCGAACAGAATAATTTTTTTAAAAAGATACAAAGGGTGTTCTGGGGGCCATAGGGTGTCATAGGGACCCAAAACATTTTCTCAAAGATGTGGATTTTCTTCCCCATTTTGGATCTGTTTTAAGTACCTTAACAATAATAAATCATTAGTTTGACAAAACTGTGCTTTTTAAAAGGCCTAAAACATACAATTTTAGTGAAAGTTACCAAAAACTTACTTAGGACGTTCTTGCCCGGAGCTCTTCAATTATTATTAGGTATGAACAAAATCATTCAAAATTATAAAATAATATATTTCTTTTAAGAATGGGAACGCAGCTCTACATGAGGCATCCTGGAATGGTTACAGTAAATGTGTCGAGCTTCTGGTGAATGCAAAATGTAATGCAAACCTTCACAATCGGGTAAGTTTAGGCCACCTCTCTATCTACATGGCTAGTTTTTCTTGTCTTACCTTCTCATTCACTCACTCAAATGCTCTACTCGATAACCTCCCCATAATGGCCACCTCTCTACAATGGGCAAAAAGGTCTGTCTGAAGGTAGCTGTTGTGTAGAGGTTCAATTGTATTTGTATTCATTTGTCTTGAATTTTTCCCACTTTCAGACAGGTTACACGAGCCTTCATCTGGCTGCACAAAATGGTCACTGTAAATCTCTGGAAGTGTTGTTAAAAGGAGGAGCTAATCCGCTGGCAAAGAATAATGTATGTTTGTTTGACAACCCTTTTTCCTATGTTTGATTGAAGAATTTCATTGTTTAAGTTTATGAGAGGCAGCCATTTTTGAAGGCATTGTTTTACAACTGATAAAGTTGTGAGAGTTATTGCTGAATATTTATTTCTTTTAATAGTATGGCGACTGTCCTCTGCATATTGCAGTACGGTATGGTCATAAGGATGTGTGCAAAATTCTGTTGGCAACGTCCCAGATCAACATCTCTGAGCAAAATAATGTAAGTTGCTACTGACCGCTAGAAGCATCTTTAATTTAGCGATATTAAGTTGAGGCAGTTGGGAAAGTGTGACATGAGCTCAATTCCAGCCTGGCGTCATGGTGTGATAATTAGTTGAGACTTTGGAAAAGAAGACCTTTCCAAACAAAAACAAGATGCCACCTATCTGATGAACTTCGTGTACAAAACCCATTTGCTTGATGGAGATGAGATTTGAATATTCTGTAAAAGTATGAAGCTTAAAGTATGTTGCATGGCTAGTAAAGCAGAACTAAGAGGTGAGAATTTTTTTTTCAGATTTGATAGAGTGGGGCTATAAAATAAAGACACCATCTTTAAGGTGGTGGATGGTATTTCAGTACAAACGGAAACCCCCACGCCTCAAAACGAGATTATTGTACCTTTAAGAAGCTTCACAGGGCTTGGGATATCATTCCTTTAAAGGCTGTTTTAAAGGGAACCTCCATTGTCAGATCAAATTGACGTTAAATTGTTGGAAATAAAGTCGAAATTTAAAATTAAAAAAAAACAGGTGCAAATATAATTTTAGTGTACAAATAAAATGGATATAAATATCGCCTATTTTAGCTTTTAAATTTCCCGCGCGCCGCCATTTTGAATATTTATGACGTGTTACGGTTGTCGCTTTTGTTAAACAAGGACACTGACTATAAAAGGAACCTTGGCCAGGCCAAGCCGCCAGTCATTTCACACTTGACACCGAACTGTCAACATCACGTGCATCCGCTCGCCAATGGAGAACCGTTTATACCGCGCAAAATTCAAATTTGGAAAGCTAAAATATTATATTCATGCTAAAAGGCGCATAAATTCAAATAATGTTTTTAGTTTTATTTTCGTGAAAGATAAATCCTATACAAGATTGAACTAGTAAAGGTAGAATTAGACCTATTTCTTGGGGCAACGGTCTTCCTCCGTGTTGCTCGCAGTCAGCCATCTTTGATTAGCCGTTGAAGCAGTGATGGTGTGACAAAGAGGGGGCGGAGCTATCCCTTTTATAGTCAGTGTCCTTGTTTAAGAATCGAAGTTCTTTTGTATGCAACAATAAGACAACCGTAACACGTCATAAATATTCAAAATGGCGGCGCGCGGGAAATTTAAAAGCGAAAATAAGCGATATTCGTATCCATTTTTTTGTACACTAAAATTATATTTGCACCTATTTTTTTTAAATTTTTAATTTAGACTTTATTTCCAATAATTTAACGTCAATTTGTTATATAACAATGGAGGTTCCCTTTAAGAAGGGTCTACAGGGGTTTTGACCTTATTTGGTCAAAACCATGCTACACTATCTTTACTTATTTACAAAATAATACTAAAAACACAAAAAACAACCAAAAAGAGAAACAAATCATGGTCTGTTCTAGCCTATTTTGGAAACGAAAATGTGCAATTCGAGATATCCATCGCCATCCATCGGCAGTTTTGGTACATTCTGTGGTAATTTGTCACAAAACTGGACCATTATTTTCGGTTCCTGTTAATGCAATAACATTTTTGGTTTTTGAAATGACACCCGGAAATCTCTGTGACGCTCCCAGAGTCAATTATGGAGACATGTAATGTAGATCTAACTTTTGAGTCTGTTGACGAAATCCTATGGTGTGACCATTCAAATGAAACCTCTTTGGCAGTACTTTTGCATGGTACCATTTGTTCTAACTTTTGAGTCTGTTGATGAAATCCTATGGTGTGACCATTCAAATGAAACCTCTTCAGCAGTACTTTTGCATGGTACCATTTGTTCTAACTTTTGAGTCTGTTGACGAAATCCTATGGTGTGACCATTCAAATGAAACCTCTTTGGCAGTACTTTTACATGGTACCATTTGTTCTAACTTTTGAGTCTGTTGACGAAATCCTATGGTGTGACCATTCAAATGAAACCTCTTTGGCAGTACTTTTGCATGGTACCATTTGTTCTAACTTTTGAGTCTGTTGATGAAATCCTATGGTGTGACCATTCAAATGAAACCTCTTCAGCAGTACTTTTGCATGGTACCATTTGTTCTAACTTTTGAGTCTGTTGACGAAATCCTATGGTGTGACCATTCAAATGAAACCTCTTTGGCAGTACTTTTGCATGGTACCATTTGTTCTAACTTTTGAGTCTGTTGACGAAATCCTATGGTGTGACCATTCAAATGAAACCTCTTTGGCAGTACTTTTGCATGGTACTATTTGTTTTCAATATTTTACAAAATGAAATTTGGGATTTTTCTTGAATTTGATTTTTGGCACTCTTGAAAGTTTAAGGGTTAAAACTATTATCTTGAGCGTGTTAATGTTGGTATTTTACATTTAGGATGGGAATACTGCTCTTCACATTGCCACCGGGATGGGACACGAAAAAGTCGCTGACATGTTGCTGAAGGCAGGAAGTCCTATCACTACAAGAAACAATGTAAGCGTCTTCTCGTTTAGTTTTTGTCACCGGGGTAAAACACTTAAATGGTTTCTGCGTTCGGTGATAGGCATTTTGCAAAGTAACCCTGCCATCCAGCTTCAGGAATCTATGTTATAATAGCCTGGCTAAACATGTTTAGCGGTAAACCAAGTTTTGGGATGCCGTAATTTAATAAAGTTCAGTCCTTTTAGCCTTTTTCACACCAAATATCGCGGAAAGTTTAGTGATATTTTTCTAGACTTGTTTTACTAAACAACATTCAAAAAAATTTGTTTAAGCGTTGATGTGAACGAGACAATAGCGACCTTCAGATTGGACTACGAGTACGAGATTGAGTACGAGTACGAGTACGAGTTTTCAAACCAAATTCGTGTGCCTCATATACTTAATTATCACACCAATCTTATCCCTAACGTTTATTTACGTGTTAGTCAGCAACAGGAAGGAGTTACAGTTCGGTGGATATAATTATCTCGAAATTCCAAAGTCGTACTCGTACTCGATTTCGTACTTGTAGTCAAATCTGAAGGTCGCTATTATTTTGAAATTTAGTTCGAAATCGTTTGTTTCTAGGACGGCACAACCTAGAACATCTGTAAGTTTCTATACCATTGAAGGCGACTGTTACACGTTTTCTCGCCATTTTCACAAGGCAGGAATTAGGAATTGAATAAGATATAACCGAATGTTACTTGGGTACGAATTGAGAGTACAAATCACATGTATTTAGCCGACTTGGATGCGAAACGTCCGTAAACCCTTGAAAGGATTCGCTCACTATGAAATCAATATGGCGGCGTAGTTTGCACTGAGCAGTTTTGTCTTGCCGTATTTTGGATTTCATGCAATTTTTAGTCTGTTTTTATGTTTATTTCCGTTAGGTTGGAGATACTGCTCGAGATATAGCCATTCAAAATGGATTTAAAAAGATTGCAAAGTTATTCGCTCCAAGCAGTGGTGACTCATGGAAGGTAAGTTGCGAAAGAGGAACGTGAAAACATCAGGCTCATAAAACGGTGATAAGGGTGGTCGTCGTGCTAAATTAATGGTTTGGCACCACAAAGGGTGTTTGAATCGAAGATGGGGAGGGAGAGGAAGAGGGGGAGATAGACGGCGAAGAGGAAGCTCACTTTGAAAAGCCAAAAGACATGTTTGTATGAAAGGAAATCTAAACAAAATGGTCCAGTTTTGTTAACAATTGCTCTACAAGTGCACTGAAACTATAAATGTGTGGTTTAAGCAGCGGATAGCCAGGATGGAAATGGTTGCAACTTGAAAAGTTTAGCCTAATTATTTCAAGTTCTCCCCCCTTGTCGTTGAAAGATCTATAAAAATGGTCGTGGTTCGTTCTCCCTTTAAGAATTCACTTTACATCTTGTATTTTTTGTTAGGTTCAAAGAAAATTTGGTGAATGATTGAAGCTATTTATCGTTGTGACTAAAAATCAGGCAATGTGACATCTGAGTCCTTTTAACTTGATTCCAAGAATGATCACGTGGGGATATTCTATTCTAAACGATTTCATTCATGTTAGCGTCGTTAAAGGGCACTTGTGTTTTACCTTCATGCGTTAGCATATTCTTCTTTCTCATTTTTCAGTTGTTTAAAAGAGGCAGAAAAGAAAGGCCTCGTAGTGTTGAAGTGTCTAGTATGTTTGTTGAGTCTATAGACTCCACACAAGCTACTACTGCAACTCAGTTATGGATACCCAAACCCATGTCGCTGGACCACGACTCTAAGGTAACCTCGCGGGATGTGCCGCTTTGTGCTCCATTCCCCGGGGTAGGGGCTACTGTAGAGATCCAAAAGTAACGATCCCCCGAAAGTAACGTCAAAGCTTTGTGGCTGCTCATAAATCCCAAAATTAGCGAGCCCCCTGAAAGTAGCGAGCCCCCCCCCCCCCCCCCCAAAAAAAAGAGCGAACCCCACCAAAAAAGGAGCGAACCCCACCAAAAGAAACGAGTCCAAGTTTTTTTTAAAATATTCACAACACAATCGACTGACCGTCGAATTTCGTCTCTCTTTCAACAACAATTATTGTTGGGAATATCTGCCTTTTACTTCATTCGGGCTCGCACCAGTTTCAACGGTTTTTATTCCTCGAAAGTAACAAACCCCCCAAAGCAGCGAGCCTCAAAGGCTGCTTATTTTGAAAGTAACGAGGGTCGTTAACCTCAGTTCGGAACGTTACGGCGTATAGGTAGGTGCGGCCCAAATAAGTATGGTGTTTGAGCCGTTTTGGTCTAAAAAGGGATACACAATTTGACAATTGAATCCACCGGTCCCGAAAGACCAATAAAATATGTTTCATTGTGAATGAGGTAAAGGGTTCCCCTTCGGGCGAATGTTAAATAAAGCTAACGTACTTTTTTTCTGCTTTAGAAACTACCGCCCAAACGAGAAAGTGAGAACCCCCTTGCATGGCGTTCGAAAAAGAAAGATGAAGGCAAATTACAATCGAAAGTGCTGACCATTAAGCCAAATGAGATGTGTTCGATTGAGAGAGAATACAGCGCCTTTTTGAAGAAACGGAATGCAGCACTGAGAAAGTCTCGCCGGAGCAAGAGCGACAGGAGTCATTCAAGAAGTACCTTAAGGTCACAGGTAGCTGGAATTCTTGTTTATCCAAAGAATGTTTTAAGCCTTAAACTCCAAAGGGTGCCAAAATAAAATTCAAGAAAAATCCCAAATTTCATTTTGTAAAATATTGAAAAACAAATGGTACCAAGCAAAAGTACTGTCGAAGAGGTTTCATTTGAATGGAAAACACCATAGAATTTCGTTGACGGACTCAAAAGTTAGAACTACACTACATGTCTCCATTATTGACTCTGGGAAGGGTTAAGGGTTTCGATAAAGGAGGATATCCCTTGGTCTAGATTTAACGAGCGACGCGAAAGCGAGTTGCGTCAAGTAACTTAAAAGTTAGAAGGATACAACATACATAGCGTCACCCAAAGTTTGCCTTTGGGAGTAAAAAATTAAGCTCAAGTCTAACGTGCATGAAAAGGTGAAAATTGCATGAAAATTCTTGCTCATGTGTTTTTGCGCCACTTCGAAGATATGGCGTGTTACCGCTGCGTAGCGCGGAAAACATCGCGCGGCAGGCGAGTCCGCAGATTACACCTGATTGGACAAAAACATAATTAAACTTATTTAAAATAATTAAATACAGCGCTTCATTATATACATTAACTGTCCCAAAGCGCATTACAATTAGTATTACCATGAAACGTGCAACTGTCTTTTTTACGCTTCAAAACAAGCTTCCGATTATTCAATTTGCTAAGAAGTTGCTACAGCCATATTTGAAAAATCAAGATAAAAATATTAACCAATCAATTCGCCAGAACAACTTGCTTCCAATCTCCCTGGACCGAGGGGTTTCCAAATACAGCTATTTCAATGAAAGTGCCCCTGTGATCAAATTTTTGATTTTCATTTTTTTACATTTTCGTGTACAATTAGACTTTCTTACTCATCTTGCCATATTTCAATTCATTACGAACATCAGAAGTCATTTTATTTTAACATTTATTTTCGAGAATTTACGGCCGCCATTAATCAACCTTGTTCCAAGGCTTGGTTGCGAATGGGAGAAAGTGACGTCAAAGACTCAAACATACCTCACGGGTTGAAATTATAATAACAATAAGTATTGGAAATCACGCGAAAAGCAACAAAAACTTTGGACTTGTTCTTCGTGCATTTTTCTATGCCGATTGTTATTATAATTTCAACCCGTGAGGTATGTTTGAGTCTTTGACGTCACTTTCTCCCATTCGCAGCCAAGCCTTGGAACAAGGTTGATTAATGGCGGCCGTAAATTCTCGGAAATAAATGTTAAAATAAAATGACTTCTGATGTTTGTAATGGATCGAAATTTGGCAAGATGAGTAAGAAAGTCTAATAGTACACGAAAATGTAAAAAAATGAAAATCAAAAATTTGATCACAGGGACACTTTAAGGTTGTCGGGTGAAATCTCAAAGCCTACAAGACCGAACGAGTAAACCGAGCGCCTGTTCAAGGCATGCAGATAGTTAGAAGCGGCGAAACGAAAAGAAACGGCGCGAATGAGCGATGCGACGAGCGGGAAAAACATTTATTTTGCGCCGATCCCAACTCTCTTGGCTTGTAGCTTTGAGCTTCCATCCGACAACGTTAATTGAAATAGCTGTATGGTACTAAGCAAAAAATGAATATTCGGAAGCTGTGAATGCGCGTTACACGTTTCAACCCACTTATGGGTTTCTGGTATTACAATAGAAAAAATAAAATCACTCACAGGCATAAAACTAATACGTGAAAATAGCTATCCGAATGGTTAGAACAAGTATAAGAGATTTTTTATTATTTTTTTTGTTCAGGAAGAAAAACATCGCTCTGACCCAGGCATTCATGTGGAGTCAAAGAGTTCTCATTCACGTGCCAAAGAGGGTAAAAGGAAAAGGTGAGAAATATAAGGATAGACACAACAACAACAGAACGGTTTTCAATTGAGTGTCGAAAGTAATTACACAATTGCTTTGGTTTTGCATTGCTACGCTTTGTGATTGGCTAAAAAATCTCGCGCCACTTTCTCAACCAATCAGAAGTAAGACCAAAACCAATCGTGACTTACTCGCACGTGTTTTCCCGCGTTTCGCGCCGGCTGCATGTATTTGCTTCGCGTTCTCATTGGTTCATTGGATTGTCTGCGTCTGTTGTGATTGGTCAGAGAAAACTGCTCTAACAGATTATCCTTTCAGCTTAAGACAGTGAAATGCACAGTGCCATTGTTACTGACTTAAGGTATCAATTTATTTCTGACATCTTCCCGTTGGTTTCGTAAACTTATTATCCAATGACAAGGGTAAGAACTACAAATGCAATTTATCGGGATGTGGCTTCTCTGAGGTCTTTTTTTCTCAGGACTGGGTTTTCATTGGCCAGCTAATGAAAAATGCTAACATGCACTGAACAATGTGACTGATGTGTTTAGCCTTTCGTACCTAATATAAAAGTTCAAACTTAAATATTAAGTTCCAAATTCTGTAAAATAATTTGTAAAAATACTATAAAAATTTAATAGAACTAACCATATGTCACAGTCATTAGCTTTCACTTGTACAGCATAATAATAAACGACACTATAGGAAAGTAGCTTTCATTTGAATCGTCACACTGTAGAATTTCATCCACAGACACAAAAGTTAGAACTACGTACCTTGTACAGTATAATAAACAGCACCACAGGAAAGTACAGCTCAACAGCTTTGATTTGAATGGTAATACTTCAGGATTTCATCCAAAGACTCAAAAGTTAAAACCACCTTGTACAGCATAATACACAGCACCACAGAAAGTACTACTCAATAGCTTTCATTTGAATGGTCACACTTTAGGATTTCATCCACAGACTCAAAAGTTAGAACCACTTTGTACAGCATAATAAACAACACTACAGGAAAGTACTGCTCAGTAGCTTTCGTTTGAATGGTCACACTTTAGGATTTCATCCACAAACTCAAAAGGATAATAAGCAGCACCACAGAAAAGAACCGCTCAATATCTTTTGTGTGGTCACTGTAAAGAGTTTCATCACTGATGCATTTACATGCAGACACAAAAGTAAGAACCACTTGTTGTATGGCATAATAAGGCGGCAGTCCCACGGGAAACTGTAGACCTAGAGCAGTCTGTTAATTGTATTGAAAGATAGTGGGGTAGCTAGCGCGATGCGAAAGAGTACAAGTTACACCGACTAACGATCGCGAAGGGTTACTAACCACTATCTTTGTTCGCAATCTAAAGAAACTGCTGCTCAGTAGCTTTCATTTGAAAGGTCCGCACTCTGTAGGATTTCATCCACAGACTCAAAATTTCGGAGTGCAGGGGTTAGTGTCCCGTTGTGAGCGAGCTTTCAGACTTTCAGCCTACTTCCTGTGAAGGAATGCCCGGAGAACACAGCAGGTTAACTGGATACCTGCACGCAAATTAAGCTTAAAATTAGGCGGCTTGTCTATGTTTTCGAATGCCTCTCGTATCCTTGTACCGTTTCGTAACATTTGATGAAATTTTTGGTTAATAAATGTAGGCGACTTTCTCTCGTTTGCGTCACTGAAAGGTTGTCCTCTTTTTCAAATCACGAAAAACGTGATAAATTCATTGAACATGACTCAAAATTGTCTACAGTAGTGTGTGTTAACCGAGCTCGTGTCCGTCTGGAGAAAGTAACCCTTTCAATCTACCGTGTCATACCTTCATGTCACTGATTTATGTAAGTCTTAGAATTTTACCTCTTGCCTTGAAATAAGTCCTTTTTTTATGCATCCTTGAAAAGTTCTTGTATCACTGAATACAGAATTCTGTGCATCCCGTCCATCCGCCATACAAAATCATTTAGGTCGAGTCAATGTCGATGCTCCCGAAAAATAATAAGTATTTCTTGTACTGAAACCGCGAACAGGAAATGACTGATTATTGCCTGATCGCTATCTTTCAAACAAGTTGTTTGTAGGCGTGGGTTAGATCTTTGAAAAGACCGCAATGAGCCACAGGGGTCGGCTTTTGAAAAGAGCGCGAGCAAACGATAAGAGGACAATTTGATTTTAGGTTATGGTGTACAAAAATAGGAAATGATATGTCGTAGCAATTAACGAACGATAATGGTAAAATGGCGTGATGCTACGCGACAAAGTCATTTTAAAAGGCGTGAACTATTTGCTCTCAAATTTACAAGAGATTAACTCTTCAACAGGGTTCATGAGTGATTTTAATCGCTTCCGATTTTAATATGCTGTGAAATCATGTCTGAAGCACACCTTTTGTTGCGCTAAATGCAAATTCAGTTAGCAGTTCCTGTCAATTTGAGAGCTTTTTTCTCGACACACACAAAATCCCCTCTGGCTTTCATAATTGCAGGTTCTGGAAAGCGTTCGACAATCCTGCGGTTTTTATCAAATTAAATGGAACCGAATTGAATTAAATCCCTCAAAAATGCTCATTGTTTTGTTTTACTGAAACCAATAAACACGTACAAACATATCCAAGTAATTTAACTGCGTTAACCCTGTCACTCCCTGCCAGTCCAACCTTGAAAAGTTTATTCTACAGTAGGCGTTTTAGTCTGTGGATGAAATCCTACAGTGTGACCATTCAAATGAAAGCTCTTCAACAGTACTCTCCTATAAAACTGTTAGTTTTTCCGTATCTTACAAAACGAAATTTGGAATTTTTGTCGAATTTTGATTTCGACCACCCATCGGAGTGAACAGGTCCAAGTAAATAAGTTTAAGAATGCTTGGCTGTTTTTGTCAGCTCTTGAGCGCTATTGCCATGTTGTTTAGCTTGCAGTAAGAGTCTAGCGTGAAAACTATTGTGAGTATATTTGCTGAGAGCTTTATGGGCGGTCCTTTGTGCAGTGTATTGTAATTGTTCCATGGACTGTGAACTGCCCTAATTTGAATTCACACGAAAAGCCACGCACACAAATGAGTCTCGCGTTAACGCGTCATTAACACGCGCGAAGTTAGTTTTCTCTTGGCAAATCGCATGTGTTATAGTACTTGTACAACGGTGTAGCTACTTTCAATCGACAATTTGATCATCGAAGTTTTCGGAATGTCAAGAAGAGCAGTGAATCCGTGGATCTGTACGCTAAGCAGGTATGATGAATATTCACACAACGATTTGGTTAGGACATTGACATCCCCCCGTTTAACCTTTGTGCGCGAATCTTTACAGGATCTTTATCGCCTATCAGATCGAGCCTTTATTCCTGAATACAAGTTCGTTCGCTTACGTTTTGATTTTCCCAATTTTCTTATGTGAGGCGAGTTTGTTTGGCCACGTTTTGAGGGGGTCTGTCGAACACAATTCGCCCCCCTTGGGCGAATAGAGTGAAGTGTTTATCTGTTTATTACCAACCTTCGCTCTGTCCGTCTGTTCGCTCAAATTATTGCCCCCTTTTGTTACTTGCTATGTTTTGGTTAGTGTTCTCGACCGTTTTTTCACCTTTTTGTGTATCAAAACCGCCTTAAAACTGACATTCAAGAAACAGACGCAATTGTCCGTGTTCATAGCTGTTCGTATCCGGAAAAGGATTAAAAAGAATTTAGGTTTCTCCGAAACTGTACGTTAACTATCCGCAATAACGAGGTGTCTGTATTATGGAGGTGTCGATATTTTAAAGGTGTCTTAATTTTGTAAGTATTCATTTGTGTTTTCTTTGTAAAATCTACATCAATTTTGGTCTCAACGGGATTAAGTAAACTGTCCGTGTAACGTGAAACGAGGTGTCCACATTTCGAAAGTGTATGTTATGTGAATGTTCGACTATAGGTTAACCAAAGGTTTAATAAGAGTGCTAAACTGTTATGGAGCAACAAGTTTGCCGGACTCGGGCTATTCTTCAATTCGGCAACCGCCCTGCGTTTGTTAATGGGTAAAACCTGACAGAGAAGAGTGACATATTTATGCGACATCATTTTTCGAAGACAGTGACTTTCGACAGCCATTTGATAGAACTGTTTGTTTAGATAAGCTGTTTACTATTTTACAAAAACAGCTATAAAATTCTTCAAGAGGTTTTCCATTCCACTGTAAATTAAACTAGACGTTTTATATATATAGGCGAATTTAATACCACAAACTCGTTTAGTTTGAAGGAACGTAATTATGATGTGATGAACAAGGCACGTTGCGAGAACTCAAGACGGTGACGGATTTACATCAGAAATTAAGTTGCGTTTTTTTTTTTTATGGAAAGTTAGATTTATCTGATAAATATATTCCTGCTTACGGAATCAACAAGTTCTCGGCTATAGTTAGCCAGATTTTTTAGGACTTATTTACGTTTGACAATTCTTTTCATAGTTTATATTTTTGTTCGTGTTTACAAAGTGACTTTGCGGTTTCGAAATACGGAAAACTTTCAAGGGTGCCTCTTGAAAAACACGTAGGTGATTGCCTCAGGCAAAATTTGCGTTCTATAATTATTGATTTATTAAGCTTAAAACTGCTTAAGGAACTCAAGGAAGTTTACATCGATTAAAACTATCGAAACTATTTTAAGTTAAAAATGAAATAAGCTGGAAGCCTCTGGCTCCATGAGGCATTTTTGCTATGTTGCCAGAGAGGAGGCAGGGATTTAAAAGCACCGAGGGTATTGCACGCTGACTCGATGGGGTTTCGTGATGAAAAGTTTTAAATAAACAAATTTAATACACTAAGAAAGTAATGGTTAATAAGCACTAGAAAATATTAAGCTGCTCACTTGACTTGTATTGTTATTATTTTTTCATTTATCGTGTGGACTCGACTTGTTCGGAGTTCAGAAGTTTCTCATTCCATCAAATGTCTTTCTGCCTGCGATTTCGAAAATGGAACTTAACAAGGGCTGGATTTTTAAGAGACCATGGTGCTGTTTCCACTAATTAGTAGGAATAACATTCTGCAACATTCTAATGCAGTTTTTAAATTAAAATGGAATCGCTGTGGCGGATTTTCCAGCGGCCATATGCTAATATTTAAGAAAAATTTTGGATAAAAACAAAGAGTGCCAAAGGAAACTACTGTAAAATGTGTTTTATATTAATGGTTAAACTTCGGTTCTCATCCTTGGAATCAAAAGTTACAGCTATAACTTCAAGAGCAGAAGTGTGATTCTGGAGGTATTTAAAAACGCAAACATAGATAGATAACATAACAATGATGAATCACTGATTTAGATTTAATACGAAAATAGATAGCGATGTTTATTTCCCTCTATTCTTATTAAAGTCAGCTGAAGACAATAGTCAGCGACTTTAAGACGCTGTTTACAAAAACAATTATCCACAGATTTCTTGCGATGCGAACTTCACGGAATGATGCTAAATCCAAGATTCACATTCCAACTTTTTAAGATAATCATTGCAGCTCTGCACAAACATACATTAAAATTAGCTCACTTGCGTCACACCCTGAGCATTTTACAAGTTACAACCAATTCTGCTTTTTGTCGCAGTGATTTCGCCAACACTGGCTGCGAGACGTTTTTTTTTTAGTCGTTACATAGTGAAACACCCCTTGTAGACAAAACTTGTCTCATTGACACTGTTTGATAATAAATTATGATCTAAAACAAGTTACACTAACCCGTTGCCTTAGGTCACTAATTAATGTTTCTTAACTCGCTGCATTTTATTGCTGTAAGTATCAGAGCAATTGTGTTAGCTGTCTTAGAACGCTAAACAAAATTTTTAGGCCTTTTACATCTACTGTAGGTTCAATTTGTCCCCCGAAGCTGAAGTACAAATCGATTTCACGAGCAGAGGTTTGATTGTGCAGGTGTTACGAACGTGAACATAACATGACAATGATAAATTACTGTGAAAATAGATCGCGATGTTTATTTCTCTACATATACATTAAAGTTAGTTGAAAACAATAGACCCAGCGTCTTTCAGACGCTGTTTACAAAAACAATGTTTCGTAGATTTCTTGCGACACAAATTTCACGGAATGTTGCTAAATCCAATATTCGCATTCCAGCTTTTCAAAATTCCAACTTTGCACAAACATACATTAAAACTAGCTTACTTGCGTCACAATGTTTTCGTTTTCCTGACCTGCGCATTTTACAAGTTACAACCAATTCTGCTTTTTGCCGAAGTGATTTCGCCAACACTGACTGCGAGACATTTTTTTTTAAACGTTTCATACTTTAACACCCCTTGTAGACTAAACTTGTCTCCGGCACTTTTTGATCTAAAACAAGTTGCACTAAACATTGCCTTAGGTCACTATATATTAAGAAATTAATGTTTCTGAACTCGCAGCATTTTATTGCAGTAAGTATCAGAGCAATTGCATTATCAGTCTCAGAACGCTGAATACAATTTTTCAGGCATCGTAAATCGTACGTCGCTGGTTTTATTTGTCCTCCCAGTGCAAGAAAAACCTACAGAAGCACGCTCAGTCACTTGAGGGAAAAAAAAACATCGTTCAAATTTTTTAGATATTTTTGTTTGTTTTTGCACTATTTGTGTTCCCACATAGCTCTTTCCTCTCGCATATTAATTTCTAGACACTAACAGCATTTTGTGTATATGTTTATATGTATATAGTGCTTTGACTTTAAAATTGTGACTGTACTAATTCTAATTAGCCTTTCGTGTTTCTCAAATGTCGGGTGTTTCTTGGTGTTGCGGAGACTATTGTTGGTTAGCTTTTGTGTTGTGGTGTGGGTATTGTTTACTTTCTTTTGAATCTTTTGTTTTACGTCATTTGGTGATCGCAACACCAAGAAACTGCCCAAATGTCACACCCCCCCCCCCCCCCAACCCCCAAATGTTTGGGTGGGGGTGTGCCGCTGGACCCTACCCTATCCTAGACCTATTCCAGACTCGCTATTTTCCAGATCAGAAACTCGTTCACTATCACAGTTATTAGTTAACAGGGGTCAGTAAAAATACCGTACTGCCCGCCGTACTGATTTTTAAATGCCATTTGCCAGTAAACCTTGTCTAGACTAAATTCTTCACGCAACTGATCAGTTTCACGGAAAATGATACCCTATTCTAGAAAAAATCTCTGATTACTATACCCTATCCCAGACTAAACTGCCTGAAAACCATACCCTTCACAGCGGCACATACCTATATAGCTCATATATGGGAGTACCCCTCCCCCCCGGCACAAAACCTAAACTTTACTTGGTGGAATCTCAGCAGCCTGCAGAATTTTAAGTATTAAACCCGTCGCCTTCTTGCAAATTGCTAAAGAATTCCAAAGGGAACACTAATTATATTAATGGGAAAAAATCAGGTTTAATTCTTATCTACCCTTGAAGGCCTTGCGGCCGTTATGTGTACAGTCAACCCGCTCTCCTCACAAACGCCTCTATAATACGGACACCTCTCAGTCTCTGTTGCGAACAGTTCACTTGGTCCCGAACATACGAAAATTGATACAATTCCTACCTCTATAATACGGACACCTTTACAATGTGGACACTCTGTCCAGTTTGGTGTCCGTCCGACTCTATATTCAAGGGCACGAATTCACTTATAATTATATGGCGGACACATACCGCATATGTAATTATCCGTAACGCCTTTCTTCCAATAACCATCAACGAAGAACACAATATGCATAACATTTGGACGAAGTCTTTTCACCTGCTCTACATAGTTAGTAATCTCAAATCTTATTTTAGGTTTTCTTTGAAGAAGACCGATTCTGACACATTGACCGTTAAAACGATCTGTCATATCATTGATATAAATAAAAATTGTAAATTATGTCAGTGGACTTTCGTTTTGGTCCATTTAACTTATTTTGATCGCACGTACGAGCAGTTTTACTGCTAATTATGTTTTATTTTTAGAACCATTCCAGAGGTCAAATCGTTTCAGCGTTTAGATATGTGTCAAGATTGCACACGATAACAAGACTAATGAAAGTAATAAATTTACGTTGTCTTGTGACAAAATAACGAATGTAACAAATATGAAAAGGCTTCGTTGGTATATTTGAAAATGGCAGTAATAGCAAAAATAACAGGCTTTTGACGAAAATAACAGGCTTTAACAGGCCGTTAGCGAAAGAGGCAAATACTGAAGGGGAGGAGGTAGGCCCCCCAAAATTTAACGGCGAAGGTAACAAAAAAACCAGTTTTTTTGACAAAAATAACCAAAATAACAGCCATAACCTGAATGTAAGGGGGCGCACAAATTTACCAAGAAATTAATCTCGCTTGTCAAGCCCTTTGGGAACGAAGGGCAATGCAGTATGTAGTCCGGGGGGGGGGGGGGGGGGGGGTATTCCCGACAATTTAGGATAGGTGTGTGCCGCCAAGGTTCTCAAACCCTGACCCTATTTAAGGGTAGAAAATCAAGATTTGATAGCCTTTTTAGGGCCCAGTTTTAACAGACCATATCTTTCTCGTTTTGCGCGTTGGGGTGGATACTGAAATTTTGACCCTATTTAAGGAATATCTAAGGATCACAATACCAAAAATACCAAACAGGATACCCTATTTAAGGACTGAGCACCTCAAAAACCCTACCCTATCGGGCGGCACATACCTATATAGCGTATATAAGGGAGTACCCCCCCCCCCCCCCCCCCGGTATTTAGTAAGGAGACGACATTTGCGCTATTAAAACGTGTTTCGTCTGGCTTCGTGGCGAAACTACCTCGTGAGGTAGTTTCAATCATGCTCAGAGCAAACATGTTTGATCATGATTCGCGTAATGCGTCGCTTGATGTGAACATTTTCACAGTGAAACATGTTTCAACCCAGTGTGAACACAACATAAGACACTTACCTTTTAACCCGTAATTCATTGGAATCATGTCTCCTTTCTTAGCTAACAAAGCCAATAAATGTATTCTTCTTTGTTCTCAGCGCACAAAGCAGGGATGATCTGGAAGTTGCCTTATCACCCAAGAAAAACAAAAAAGACAAAGGTTTATTTGCCATATTTAGAAGTTCAAGTGACCCGGACTTAACTAGCGGGATGAAAAACGGAACCTTGCATGGTAAAAAGCACAAAGACAAATTTGCTCCTTACAGGGAGGTGATGGGGAATGGTGTGCATCATAGGATACCGGAGGAGGTGTTTAACGAAAAAGGGGAAATTGAAGAAACGAAAGAGAAAAGGAGAGAAAGAAGGGAGAGAGAAAAGGGTGAGAAGAGAGAAAAGTCGAGTAGAAAGGAGCGAGGGGAAGACAAGGAGAAATGGGAAAAGAAGGAGAGAAAAAGAGATAAGGAAAAAGAAAAGGAGAAAGAGAAGAAGCATTCACGTCGCGATGACAAAGAAGGATCGAGTGAAGCCGATTGCAGTGTCTGTCAAGAAAAAATGAGAAAATCCCGAGAGAAATCTCACGCTAAGGAATCAAGACATAAAGACAAAGAACACAGATCCAAGTCTGAACATAAACGGTTCAAAGATTATGATGAGGTTGATATAAAGGATAGAGGCCAACGATCGACGGATGAAGATAAGGAGTATACGAAGAGAAAGAAGCACCATCATGAAAAAGACAAAGAAAAATCCAGGAAAGATAAACATCACGATAAACATGATAAACACCATGATAAACATCACAAAAGAAAAACCGAGGAGGTAAGCAACTCAGTGTCTCGTTGTAATACCCCCCCCCCCCCCCCCCCCCCCGCCCCCCGGGCTCTGTCGAGACTCCCTCGGGGGGGAGGGGCACTCTGACAGACGCTCAGGTAGTAAGGTGCGGTGTTTTTGCTAGCATTTTGGCGTTGAATGTGCACAGACCACACTAGGTTTTGAAATGGTGTTGGAGCAACTGCCCGATAGCGAATCCATGAAGTTATTCAGCCACAGTGTGTTAAGACGTAAATTAAGAGACTGAGAACGATTATTACCATGATAACGCTTCTGACGTAATCTGCTATGGTCTTTGAAGTTTGGAAGATTTCATAACCATTTCCTGTGCTAACTATTGTGCAACGTGTTTTTCTTGGTAGGTGGACTTTGGACCCATCCCATGTAACCCCGCTCACTGCAGCACGTGCAAGGAGTCTCTCAGCCGTCTCGAAGCGTGGCAGGAACGGTGCACGGCGGAGATCGAATCTGCGCGCCGCAGACTCGAGCACAGACTTCAACGACTTGAAAAGAAACTGGTAGAACAGCAATCAGAAGAGAAACAATTAAAAGAAAAGGAAAACAGAGAAAAAGAGTATGACCGCGTGGTCGGCCGCGTCACTGATGAATGTCGTGAAGTAAGTAAGAGCGTCAAAGACTCCAGCGGAGACGTAAAGGAAGAAATCCGCGGATTAATTAAAGGAGGCTTGAGTAAGCTTGAGCTCAAGCTAGGACAGATATCCACGGGATATAACATACCCTTCATGGATTTTCAAGACAGATGTAATCCTGATTTAGGACGGAACTGTTCCGCTGCGCGGCGTGCGGTGCGGAGCAGAAGCTCCCCTCATCTTGGAAGGGCACCGTGTGAAGACTGTGCAAGCGTCATTGATCACAGAGGGAGGATATCCCGTATGTAGACGCCATTTTGTGATTAATTATTTCAGCACCTAGAACCTCCTCTAGACTATCTGATCTTTACAGTCTCCCCGATTAGTAGGGAACCTGTGCCTGCCTATAAGGCGTTTGGACTTAAACCTCCACCACCATCACCATCACCACCACCACCACCACCTCCACCTCCTCCACCTCCTCCACCTTTCCTCCTTCTCCTCCTCCTGCTGCTGCTGGTGTCCGCTTAATACAGGTTTTACTATACTCCCACAGTCGACGTAGATGCATTATGATGTAGATGTACCCTTCCCAGCCCGAGACCACTATATAGGGTCCCCAATAACAACGACATTTTCGTACCGAAGTGGTCTTGAAAAGATCTGTTTATGCAAAGAATAAGATTTTACCTCCCGATATTTGTGATATTTTGACTGTCACTACAACTATTATTTTCCATTCCTTGCCGATAATTACTGATGTGTACATTTGCCCTTTATTTACAGCTATTAACACACCCCTCAGCGTTAGTCGTTCTTTGACAAGTGGAACTGATTCCATTGTTAGTTCACGCATTAGTTCGCATGCTCTTGCCAGCGATACAGGTTCAATGGAAACAGTGATAGAGGCTCGGCCCGTGTCAGTGGAAGAAGCCCTGAAAGTACCAGAGACAATATTGGAAGCCAGGCCTGTTGTGGAGGAGAGCGGTTATAACATGAACGACACTTACGCTGCTGCACAGGTAGTGCTTCCCTACGTTTCCTTGATCAGTGGCGGATCCACACTCCATCGTAAGGGGAGCTCCGGAGTGAATGGGGGTGGGGGGGATGCCTAGAGTGACAATGTAAGAGATTTATTTTTTGGCGAGAAAAGGGGAGGGGATCCCCAGGGCCCCTGCCCCTGGATCTGCCACTGTTAACAATCGTGTTTCGTTGAAGAAAGCCATGGAGCTTATCATTTCAAATTTCGTAATTTTGATTTTTGTCCTGTTATAGTATTTTATCATATGAGACAAAATTGTTTCAATTTCAACACGCGAGGCCGTGCGCTTTCTTAGGAGGGCACGACTTTATCCGGCCCCGCTTGCGCAAATACGTACGGCCCTCATACGGGTATTTTGTAAATAGTTTAGCGCGCGGGACCGTACGAGTCGTCGTCCGTTTTACTTTTTATCGCCCCTGCCAGCAAAAACGAAAAATCTGACAATGCAAAGACCAATCCTTTTAGCCCACGTTCTAAAGAAAGGAAATTCTAATTTAGGTCCATCGTGTTCTATTGGGAACAGGGTCTGTACTACCAACTGTCCTAAGTTTGCTAATTTTTTATACCGTATCGCTTACAATTAACGCCCGGGGTATTTTAACCTAGTTGCCGATCGTGACTTGCCCGCACGCGTTTTCCCGCGCTTTGCGCTGGTGACATGTGTTTGCTGTGTTCTGATTAGTTCACTAGACTACCAACCGTATTGATTATTGAACGTTATTTTACCAGGTTCAACACCAGCGGCAAGTCCGAGAGGTGGAGAATTGGTGGCGATCTAGAGCGGAAGAGGAACAGCGTGTATTGTACGCAAGGATTTGTGAACTGGAACAAATGCTCATGATGACCCGGGTGGGCAGCGGCGGTGACAGTGGCTGTATTGTATAACGGGTGCACGTCACAAATTCTTGGCTGGAAACGAATAAAAATTCGGTATCTTTTGGCGGGAAAGAATATAAGTTCGCGACTTCCCCGCTGACATCTTTTGGAAGGAATGGATAGGAGTTCGCGACATTTCGTCCGGAATTTATTGGCTGGAAGGGCAGGAGTTCGCGACTCTGCGTCCGCTGTCTATTGGCGGGAAAATACAGCAGTTGGCTTCCGAGCTGACTATGAAATCTTACGATTTTCGTACGTATGGGGTTGCTAAGCAACGTTTTATGAACTTTTGGAGTGCTTGCGGAAATAATTCCAGTATTTGTAGGAATATTTGCCGGTGCCGAATTGAAAGGAGTTTGAATCCTTTCAGACAGAAGACAAAGTTAGATTTTTGCGGGAAACGTTTGCCTCGTGATTAGTTAGCCTCATCCGCAAGCAACTCCGGGGTCTGGGGCAAAAGGACAAAACAAGAATAGGAGGAGAGGGATAGGGAGCTGAGGCGAGCGAGAAGCGGAGTTGCAACTCTTTCTTGTTTTTTCTCTACTCCTCCCCTACCCTATTCAGTCAGAGTTTTGTCCTTGTTACCAGATTCTCACCTAGCTCTTTACTCGTCCTCATTCTCCACGCCCAAAGATTTGCATGCGGCTGAGGCTAATAATTAGTAGACTGTGTCGACTGCCATCTCGGTAATCTTAGAAACAGATACTGTATCACGAAATGTCTTCGCGAGTTCAGAGATAAGCGCACAAGATCCTTCTTTTGTGTTACCCACGAAAGCTATGTCTGAACAACAAAGCAAAAAAATTCCTTACTGATGTCGTAGTACTGCTTACGAACCTGGCCTGTGCTTCTGATTGGCTCCTAATCGAGTTATATTTATTTGAACCAATCAGAGATTTTGATCGGATGTGCAGATTACTTTACGTCACCAGTTTGGAATTCTTTGGCAGGTTATTTAGACGCGTAGAACCGCCAACGAGCGTCTGTTTGCTCAGGCAGTGTTCTTGCGTTATTTGCTTTAAGTTGGTTGCGAACTTCTCCTTGGCGAGTGGTCTGCTATACTGCTTGGAAAGTCACGCAGTGTCCGAAGCGTTGTGTGATGACCCAGATAACGGCTGTGTAGGAGACTCATTAGCATGTCCCAGACGTTACGATTGTGGGACCGGGGAGCGCGCGAACAGGGAGAACGAGGGCAGACTGGGGAGAGGAGGTGAGTTGCCTCATATCACACTTTCGCGCATGTTCTTCTCCGTCAGCACTCGCATTAGTTTTCCTGGGCGTACTTCCCACTAAAAACAGAGAAGGGTCGCAGTTTTTTGATTTCATTATATGGCGTGGAAAAGAAAACAAAGGTAGTGTATTTACTACTTATAGGAAATTTGGCCAAATTTATATTATTTGTAAAAATTATGAAAAAATCTATTAAGTGACAAAGTCAAGATGTAAAGTTTATTTTGTTACTGACCTAGTGTTACTGTTTAGAACAGTCAAAAATTGTTCGATGCAGTTACATATTTGAAAAACTCAGTTATAAACACAAGAGACACGGTTGTAAACCCAAGGACAGTTTTGTGAAGAAGAGACAAAACGATAAATATCCCAAGAGTATATTTAATAAAGTACTGTTTAGATTTGACTCTTATTGCTCTTAATGTATATAAAATAAAAAAGGCGAATATCCCTTTCAAATATCAAATGATTCTGCCCGAATAACGCTTCTTTTGTCTGAAAGCGCAAACGGTGTTATTTAGGGCCCTAATCGAATAACATTTGTTTTAATCAGTCGGATGTGTAGATAATTATAACTTTACGTCATCAGTTTAAAAAAAAAAGGAGCGTCTCTGCTCAGCTAGCGAAACACCAAAAAATATCCACAAATTATGCTGTTAAAGTACGTTTGGGAAATTGATTAATAAACCCTTGCTAATGCACTTGGCTGAGAGATTGTCCTTAAAATTTCACAGTTGGCCGAGAAACAAACTGTTTATTTTTCGGACACGGCCATTATCCTCCAATATACCAGCCCACTGATAGGCGTTTATTTACCAATTTTGCATTACTTGGAATAAAGGCCCTGGGCGTTAACCCAGTTGCTTCGAGGAGGCGTTAACAAAAACACTGAATGACAGGCAAGTCTGGCACACGGAAATTGTAGCATATTTAAAGCGCTTTTCTATAGAAAGGCGAAAGTAATTTAGAAAGCAATGTCGAAAGTAATTTTGCTATTGCTTTGGTTTTGCATTGCTGCGCTTTGTGATTGGCAAAAAAATCTAGCGCCACTTTATCAACCAATGAGAAATCAAATCAAAACCAATCGTGACTTGCTCGCACGCGTTTTCCCGCGCTTGGCGTCGGCGACATGTATTTGCTTCGAGCTGATTGGTTCATTGGATTGTCTGCGCCTGTTGTGATTGGTCAGGGTAATTTCTTTGGTTAAAATACTCTAACAAAAGTCCATGGTCTGAATAAAAATTCCCTCCCCATTTTAATGTTAAAACACTAGAAGCATTGAATTATTTTTAACCGTTCAAAAAGGTGTATTTTTTGTTGGGTGTATTTAAATAAGAGAAGTTTATTTAAGTAAATACATTTGGGATCAGCAGTCACAGAATCTTCATATTTGAAGATAGATTATAAGAATGTTATAAACGAGAGACAAACGCGCGTAAATCGCTAAGAAGGCATCTGCCACGCAAATGCGTTTTATTTATTTCCAAGGTTCTTTTTGTCCACATGTGTTATTGACAAAAATGACACTCGGGAACACTTAGTGGATTAACAAGAGGCACTCGTTGAGAAGGAACTTATTAGAAATAGGCTTGTATGTCTTCTATACATAACGATGTCTACAGCGCTGATTTACACTGTTTGTTTACCAAATTGTACACCCGACACGGTGCCACGTTACCAAGTCACCAACCCAACAATTTTTCGGTCAACACGTTTTCATATCTCAAACTGACTTTTCTATTTCACTTAACATTACATGAAGTAATGTGTAGCCTTGAACCAGAGTCGTTCGCTTCATACCCAATATCCATATTCACTACACCAGCGAGGGCTAACTGCCGGAAACTGTATTTTTTAACATATCTATAGGGCAACCCATAACAATAAAGCTAACCGTTTTCAAATCGGTGCTTAAACACTGTAGATCAGTGCTAAACCCCAAATTCAAAAGGCAAAACGCTACTCTTTGCTCAACCGGAGCTCCATTCTCTCAGTTCTTTGCCCAGAATGTGGGGTTCTGTTCTCGTGTACGTCACGCCAGTACTATAACGATAAAGAATACTACATTGTGTAAAACTCATAAAGTGTCCAACGTCAGTTTGAGAGATGGATACGAGTGTTCACTAATTTTTCTTTGCAGTCAAACTACGCGTGCGCAATTGCACAATAAATAGACATGCGTTTTTGACGTCATAGGTCATAGTTTTTTAATGACCATTGCTGACGCTCCTCCGCCACCATTACAGATGCTTGCTAGGCCCAGGCTTCCCTCGGGCAGGTTGTGTGTCATGTGAGCGATTAACCGTGAACCGGACATCCTGAAAAACAAAACAGGGGGTCAGTTTACTTTCTATTGCTGGGGACAGGATTATCGGCGGCGTTCGATCTTACATTCAGTTTCTGTATAAAGGCCCATTAAGACGGTACAACTATGCTGCATGCGATATGCTTACGAAAAACTAAAAGATTCTGGATGAACCAATCATAACAACGCCCTGGGCACGACGGCGTAATGATGTTTGCCACTTCGAACTATAACACAAGGTAAAGTTATGAGAAGACTTGATTCACATCATTTTAACCCTTTTACTCCCAGAGTCAATTATGGAGACATGTAGTGTAGTTCTAACTTTTGAGTCTGTGGACTCAATCCTATGGTGTGACCATTCAAATGAAACCTCTTTTTCAGTACGTTTGCATGGTACCATTTGTTCTAACTTTTGAGTCTGTGGACGAAATCCTATGGTGTGGCCATTCAAATGAAACCTCTTTTTCAGTACGTTTACATGGTACAATTTGTTTTTCTATATTTTACAAAATGAAATTTGGGATTTTTCTTCAATTTTTAGCACTCTTGGGAGTTAAAAGGTTAAACGAGAAGATTGTGGATAAACCAATCGTAACCGCGCCCTGGGCATGAGAGCTGGTGACGGACACTTTACACCATAAAGCAAGATTATGAGAAGACTTGATTCAGCTATTTAAATGGACACTGTCCCGCCAAAATAACAAAATTTCGCCGCTTAGCCTATTTCCATGTTATATCAATGTTATATCAATGTTGTATCAATGTTATTTCCATGTTATGTAGCCAAATGCCACCAAATATAAAACTAAATTGGATTAAAAGATTCTCTAGAGCAAAATAGAAGCAGTAGTTTGAAGATGAAGTGCAGGATTGCAAGGATTTAAGTGGATTACAGTTCATGAAATTTTATTTAATGACAGGCGGTCGAGAGATCAAGAAAAAAAAAAACAAGTTTAAAGCAAGCTCCTGATCATAATCATGAAAACACGATACATCGGACGGGACATGTGCACTGTCCCTTGTAGGGTCAAAGCACTAACTCAAACTCACCCAATAGGATGACCAACTGAGACCGCGCCACCGTGAATATTCACTTTGTCGGGATCTAACTCCATCAGCTGAAAGGAAAAGAGCATAACTATAAATCAAGAGAGACCTCGAGATGAAAGTGTGGCATTTACAAGACACGCAGCAAGCACTGTCGGTTAAAATCTCTTCTCCCACCCGCTAGTCTCATATGCAGCCGTTATTGAGACATAACAGGGAGCTTAAGCAACCACGACGGCGACGGCAGCGAGAACGGCACAAAACAATAGGTTTAATGAGCGAAAACAATGCCTCTGCACGTGCGTTTTACATTTTGGTACATTTCTTTGCAGTTCCTGCAAAACAACAACGTCAAATAATCAAATTATAGGTTTTGTGGAGAACGCGAACACACGGCGGTTAATTTTCCATTCTCCATTTGAACTGGAAAGCCATCCCTTTAAATTCAGCTCCTGGACAATCCGGTCACATTAAACAAATTAACTAAATTGGAACAACAGCAAAGGAGGTTAAAATATCGCGAATCCTTTTTTCAAGGGACGTTTTCCTTGGCGTTGCCATCGTCGTTGCTTAAGCTCCCTAACGACCCACATAACGGCTGCGTAGGACAATATCTCCTCCAAAGATCCCACAAAAGTACCTCTGCAGAGGATGCATGTTATTCCACTTGCTCTGCCAGTAGTAGTTGTTATTTTAGTATCTTACACCTCTTTTGCCGATCAATGGAAAAATTTGTGCAATCATAGCGTCATACAGATCTTTTTACGCTCAACTACGTTCGGGAAAAGGAAATAGAGTAAAGACAAAACGAACCTTGATGTTAGCTAAAACAACAGAGCTGAAAGCCTCGTTAATTTCCCACATGTGAATGTCTTCCTTCTTCAATCCAGTCTGTTGTAACAACTGAGGAACGAACAACAACAAACGAGTATTTTTATGACTGAAAAACTGTAGTATCGGGCAATAAGAACATTGAGAATGATAGGTTGAGCTTCTAAAGCAGCGCGAGGTCATCAACTTCATGAAAAATTCGAGGTTAGTGAAATCACTGGAATTCCTTTGATTTTAAAGCAGCTGTAAATAATAGGTGGTTTTCATGTTACGTCATCGCCGCCATGCTGGTGGACATAAACAATAGTTCTCTCATTAGCTCCTTTTGTTCGTCCACCAGCATTTGTTCGTTTCACTATTGTTATCTATGTCTCTAGAGATTGGTTGCAAACCACCTATAGGCCGGTTCTCACTAGGGCTTTTAAGTGCACTTGAAGTGCACTTGGTACGTACTTGTGAACTCCTTTCTGAGAGCATTTTCTAAGTCAGACTTACATTTCAATAGAAGCACTCATCTGATTTATTTACACGTTTAAATCTCATTGTAAAATGTATCAAAGAGGTAAAAATTAATATCAGCTGAATGTAATAAGGAAGTTAAATAATTTCCAGTAGTTCGTTTTCGAAAAGCTCCATATTTCCCTTCTTTTTTTATCAAAAACGTATTTTGGAATGGCACGTGCTGTTGGTTTGTGCGGAATCACCCAAGTGTAGCTCGCGTACTTGGAGTGTGAACGTTTTAATGACCGCACTTATTGGATTCTTTGTTGCCCTGGCGATACGCGTAAAACAAAAGAATCCAAGTGCACTTCAAAGTAAGGTCTACCCCTTACTTGGGAGCGCACTTGACCAATGACAGTAAAGCCGTGCAGCCGTGCAGCTAAAAGCACGTGTGCGTGCAACTTTGAATTCCACAGGGAACGAGCTCTTTGCGTTTTGGTTTACGATTCGCAGTCACGGACGACTTCTAAAAGACTCTCAAGCAGGATCTCAAGTTTTACTTTAGCTGTTGTGTTGGAAGGCGTATTTCAAGCCGACTTAGGGTAAAAAATTTTACGTTGAGAAAAAAAGGTTGTAGTCTAATTCTCAGGTTTAGCCAATCAAAAACGCTACAGCTATACGCGCATTCAATACTCATAAGATACAAAAACATGTTTTTATGACGAGCACGAAAAAGTTCCCAAAAATTAACACAAAAAAGTGAGCATAGCGTTACACCAGGCTCTGAGACGATGTTTTGCTGAATCAAGTTCAAATAAAACTTGACGCGATAAGAAAAAATATTTTACTATCGACTTAGCGTTTTATGCATATCGTACTTTTGTGCTTCAACTTTGTTTATCACGGCTAATCAACTGCATACCAACTTGCGATCGCAAGTAATTTGCATCTAAATATGCACGCTGTGCGTAGTCATGCCTGAAAATCTATTGTCTCGTCTTTCCTAAGTAGACCTTTAATAAGTCTACTTGATTATCAAGTGCACTTCAAGTGCACTTTGGCCCTAGTGTGAACCGGCCTAATATCTCTTCTTAAGTGCTAGTTTAATTAATTTAATCCATAACTGATTGTTACTTTTCTCATTATTATACCACAATTTTTCATTACCTTATTTGCACATATTTATTTATTCATTTATTTTTGCACTTTGCACTGGAATTTGCTAGATGTCCTTATAGGATTTTGCAAATAAATTATGTAGATGTAGATGTTACAAAAATCGTGTTTGCCTTTACGGAACTCAATTGTGTTCAGTTAGAGATCATAAGCAGAGTGGGGTATGCTGCGTGTTGGTGAAGTGGAGTGTCAATAAATCCTCAATAAATCTGCTTGTTTTACAGTACCTTAGGCATGGCGGCTGCTGGGGCGATAGGAAAATCAATCGGTGCCACAGAAGCATCAGCAAAACCTGAAGATACAAGTCTTACTCTTTAATAACTGTGTCTTACAAAACGTAGTTTGTATAGCAGGCATAAACGAGGAGCAAACGGGCTCGTTTTACGCTCCCTTCCCTTCCCTTCCCTTCCCTTCCCCTCCCCCCTTCCCTGTGTTGGGCTCTCCATACTAAGGTTGGGCTGATATTGATACCAAGTGTTCGATATCATCGATATGCCGGTTTTGTTGAAAATATCGATACTATCGCAAAATATCGCTCCTTTCGATACTGCAAATGTGACCACTTGGCGTGGAAATTCTTCCAAGAGCCTGGGTTCTTTTTGCTCTCCATGAACTCCATCAAAAGGAGAGACTTTGTATACTTCATGTGGTGTGCGAGAATAGGCATAGTTCACTGTAGTTGTATTGTACAAATTTGTAAAAGTGTCAGCCAACCCTTACTCTTTACTATGTAGTTGTAGTAAAGGCTCTCTTGTATTCACCTATTATGGAGGCAAGTGGCTTCACTCCTAACCGGTCAGCAGCCTGTCTGGTCATGAGCACAAGGGCGGCAGCTCCATCATTCAGTGTACTGGCATTAGCTGCTGTTACTGTTCCTGAAGAGTAGCATGTCAAGTCTCATAAAACAGAGTATGAAATAACAAGCCTAGCGATTGGGTGTAAAATTGCTCATTTACATAATTATGTAAGTATAGGCATAATTTATTATAAATATTTTATACCGGTATCTGTTACACTGAAATGTTTGACAAGGTCTGTATACAAAAACAGTTTTAGTTTGGAGTGTTTCTGTATGGACGTCTCGTCATTCTGTTTAGCATTCCCCCTATCAGATGACTCGTGGGAATCTGTTAGCCAACTGTACACAAGGAATGCAATTAAACCAAATAATAAATAAATAAATACTATTGGTGATTAAGAATAATAATAATAATCTTAATTCATTCATTCATTCATTCATTCATTCATTCATTCACTCATTCGATAAAAGACATATCAAAAGTTACAAACATCATTAATTAACAAATTGAGATCTGGGGAATATACACAATTAAGATGGTAAAAATAAAAATACTATATTACAATTTAAATTGAAGGGGTCGGGGCATAACCAGCCTATGTTGCTTTTTGAGCGTTTTACTTTTTTTTCTCGCTCAGATTTGCCTAATTTTATCGTACAACGAATAATATCACAAACCCTTGTCGAATTTGCACTAATCCTAAGAAACTGGACTAATTTCACCTGAAAAAAAGCAGAGTTCTGGTCTTCTAGTGGTTGTTTACATTCAGAGCGTAATTTCGACGCCATTACAGCAGATTGGCCGCGAGAATATGCGACCGCAATACTCCTGACCCGCGCCAACGACATGAACGAAAATACCGTTATTTACGCGCGCCTGGTTCGTTATCGATCGCGAGCTCGCTACGGCAAACGCATCGTCTGTAGCGTGCGTATGAGCCAATATGTTTAAGGCCCGTCCGGTGATTGAAGGACATCATTAAGTCCGGAAATCCGTAAGTCTCTAGCACCTCTCAAAGAAACGAGTCGTGTTTCTTGCCACTCTTATAATACACGATCCTCCACTTCTAATAACTTCTATATAAAAAACTCGAGACTTGAAATACAAAGAAAAGCCTTTTCTAGAATTGGAGCAAAATTATGGAATGAGATACCATGCTTTCTGAGAGAACTACCAAAGAGTTCATTCAAAAACAAAATGAAGAATATACTTTTGACTATACTTAAAGAAGCAGATTCCTATATTAATATTGATGAGATTATCTCTAAAGTTAAATCAAAAAGTAATTAATTAATATTTTCACAATTCTCTTTCTTTTATTTTGATCACTTGTTTTTTCTTTTTTGTTTCTTCTTTTTTTCTATTGTTTGATCCTTTCTTTTTATTTTAACAAATTCGTGTGTGTAGCGATTTCTAATCATGTAATTAATTTCACTGGCCTGCCTAGATTAGCTTTTGCTACCTGCAGGCCAGTATTATAAACTCTATAATAATTAACTGATAAAGATTTTTGTTGTTGTTGTTGTTGTTGTTGTTGCTGTTGCCTAAATCTCTATTTCACGCTCGAAGGTGAAAATAGACGTTGGTGGACAAGGCGAGCCGGCGGGAAAGTCAGGAATCACTTCGGATCAGAAAAGGGGCAGCGTTGTGAGTTGTGGGCCATTTCCAATCCCGTGCCGTAGTCGAAATGCCCGATATTCGAAGTGCTTCGAGACTTTTAATATTTTCCGTATTTCGTTTGGCGGACATTCCGTTTTCGTTTTCGCCATTGATATCCCGACATGCTTTGCGACAGTGTCAGATAGGTCGGCTTTGCGTGGTCGCGCGGGAGATTGAAATACAGTGAGTTCTTGCGGCCGGGTGAAATTCAGCAAGGCGGGCAGAGACTATGAGCCGGCAGCGGAGGACCGGGAGTGCTTCCTAAAGAAGGTCCGTAACGATAAGGGAGATGGCGCGAATCTAAGTGGCTGACTATCGGTGATAAAAATGAAGCGATTTTGAGGGAATGAACTTCGGGATTTATTTTTTTGAGCGAGATTTATTCAGCGGTACGGGCCCAAACTTGGCCATCTGAAGTGAAAAATCAGCGTAAAATCGAGAAATTCGGGTAAACCTTGGGATTCATTTTTTCGCGCGGGATTCAGCGGGAGACATGCAGATTTTTTTTTTTTGCATACGTTAATTCTCGAAAACGACGGAAAAAAAAACAACAGAAAAAAATCTGAACAATGTTTTGCAAGTAATTTGTAGTTCACATGCCAAAAATGGACAAATCTGAGCGAGAAAAATAAAAAACGACCTCAAAAGCAACATAGGCTGGATATGCCCCGAGCCCTTCAATTGTAATTGTAATTGTAATGTTTTGTTGTTGTTAAAAAGTAAACTTTTGCAATACTGTAACTCAATATAGTCATGCAAACAAAGCTATTATTTACTTAATAGCAAGTCTATGTTTTGCTCTAAAGTGCCATTGTACACATCTGGAAGAACAAGATTTGTCTGGTAAAAATTTTAAGTGGCATAAACAACGCCATCTTGAAGTTCTCGCTATTTCTATTTCCATAGTAAATGGTTTGAACCCTGGAATTTCAGTACCGGTAGTCTGTTGAGTGTGATCATCCGGGTTAGTGTAGTTCTGAAAAGAACTGCTGTTGTTGACAATGACTGACATTTTGACAACCAGTGCAGAATCTCTGAAAATGAAGTCTTTTAAAATTGTCGGGAACCCCTAAAAGGTACCAGACACCCAGTTACATTAATTTTTACTTTTTTATTACCGCTTCACTCCACTAAATTACAAATAGATAATAAATTAAATTAATCACTACTATAAAGAAAAATTGTGGAGAAGGGGACAGCCAAAAGCGCTAATGCACCATACCAGGGATGCCCACACTAATTAAGGTGTAAGAAAAGTATATACAAATATAAAATAGGTATTATAATTATCCTTAATAAAGCTTATTAACATTCCTTTTGAGAGCTACAATACTATTTGATTCTCTCATATGATTAGTTAAACTATTCCATTCATTAACAATACGGTTAAAAAAGCTATATTTAAAAGCTATATTGGTACCTCCCAAGAGGTACCAATTCTTTCTTCCCAAGAGAATAATGAGACTAACTCTGATAGTGGTCCCACATGGTACTAAACCATGAATTTAACACTGAGTAATTTCTCTCACACTTTCTCTTACTACCAATTTTTTCCGTTAAAATTAAAAATGAGAAACAAACCTAATGACAATAAAATGGCATTCAAACTGTTTGTGAACATATTTTAAGAATAAAAGAAGTGGCACAGTTCAACCAAAAATTAATTATTGTATGAATTAATGAAGTCAATCTTACCATTATCTTTTTGAAAGACTGGCTTCAGCTTCGCAAATTTATCAAAGGAGACTTTCTTGTACTCCTCATCTTCAGTGAAAACCAGATCCGGCTGACCTACAGAGGATAGTCACATCATTGTTTGTCACATTCATTCTCTAAAGTGATGGGGAGGTACTAAAGAGTTATACAATTGAAGGGCTCCTGGCAAGAACATCCTAAGTATGTTTCTGGCAACTTTCACTAATATTGTATGTTTTAGGCCTTTAAAAGCACAGTTTTGTCCAATTAATGATTTATTATTGTTAGTTACTTAAAACAGATCCAAAATGGGGAAGAAAATCCACATCTTTGAGAAAATGTTTTGGGCCTTAGGACACCCTATGTATCTTTTCAAGCTAAAATTTTATTCTGTTCAAAGATTGAAGATTTGTTGACCTGGCCCCGGTTGTTCAAAAGGTGGATAGCGCTAACCACCGGATAAATCACTATCCAGTGGATAGGAATTAGAAAAACCAATTGTGTTATCCACCGGATAGTGTTTTATCCGGTGGATAGCGCTATCCACCTTTTGAGCAACTGGGGCCTGGTGGAAATCCTTTCCAGTCGTAATTTTGGCAAGTGAGTCCCTTTTGAGGCCAAAAATCCAAGATTTCAGTGAAAATTTTCCAAAAAGGTACTTAGGATGTTCTTGCCAGGAGCCTTTCAATATTTATTTCGGGATGTTGGGGGTTTAAAATGTTTTGCTCTTTGTTTTAGGTACCGAGACTCTGACAGGTGTTTCTATAGCTTTAACCCTTTAATTCCCAATATCAAAATACAAATTCTCCTTCCTTGTCACCATTAGACTATGAGCAGTCTCTCTTTTCGTTTCTGGCTCGACGGACTAAGCTGGGAAAGAGAGACTGCTCCTAGTCTATGTCGCCATGTGTTCCATATAGAAGTAGTGGGGAGAAGTTAGGAAAATATCAAGAAAATTCATCTTGGAAGATCATGTACTTAATTCTCATGACCTCTCTGACTGATTAAGCATTGAAATTACAAGGAGAAATTTGGTGATGATTACTGATGGGGCTCAAAGGGTTAGGTGAAAGGTTAATATGTTTAAAATGTTCTATATGACAAAATTTAAGGCATGATGTTATATATATAGCTGAATTTTTGAAAAGGTGGTCAATGAAAATTGCAATTTCACTACAACTATCCCAAACAAGGATTTTTATGACCCCGATCAGCCCGAAAATCACAGAGAAGAGAGAGACGAGGGAAAAGTAGCGAGGGCGAAAGAAAAAAAAGACTAGCAACAGTCTTTAGTTTTTATATTGGGGGGTTTAGACAAAAAAAACAAGGCCAAGCACACTCATGAACTGTTACTTAGCCAAACTTAGGGCAATACCCCTTTCAAAAATCCAGGTATATATGTTGTGGTTTAAATTTTTCTTTGGTTTAAAAATTTTCAAACCAGTTTGATTTTGATTTTCCTTTGTCTCAGATTCATTATCATAATGTGACACAAAAGAAAACAAAAATTTAACTGGTTTAAAAAATTTTAAACCAAAGAAAAATTTAAACCACAACATATATATGTTGTGGTGCAATTTTGTCCTTGGTGCAAATTTTATTTTCCTTTGTTCAAAACTCATTATCGTACATTATCATACATTTCCTTACCCAAAAAACAAAGGAAAATAAAATTTGCACCAAGGACAAAATTGCACCACAACATATACAAATGTATATACTGTACATATATAGTTTTTTTTTTTTTTTTTGGGGGGGGGGGGGGGGAGGGGGGGGGGGGTAGTTTTGACCCATGGGAATTTTTTTGGTTTTAGGTTAAATGGCTTCATTACCACTACTTCCAAGCCTGGGCTGCCTTTGTTACTTCCCCTCCCCCCTTCTCCCAGGGGACAGTGAATTCTACTTTAATGAAATGTTTGACAAGGTCTGTACACAAAAACAGCATTAGTTTGAAGTGTTTCTGTATGGACGTCTCGTCATTCTGTTTAGCATTCCCCCTATCAGATGACTCATGGGAATCTATCAGCCAACTGTACACAAGGAATGCAATTAAACTACATAAATAATAAAATACTATTGGTGATTGAGAAGTCTATGTTTTACAGTACTCTGTACACAAGGAATGCAATATTAAAAACAATCAAAACTGAATAGGAATCACAAGATCTCAAGTAGAATTCATGATAAATGGTTATGAGCTGTGGAGTTTTCAAAGTTCTCAAGATTACAAAAGCTAATTTGAGTATCCATTAATCATGAATTGTATGAGATGGATGTGCAATAATATTGTTTTATTAACTATTTTGTATAGTATATTATCGCGTTCGAAGAACGCAATCCTAATTTCGTGTTGGTTGTCCTGTGGTTTATGTGCAGTAAAATTTGAGCTTTTTTGGTAGACGGTCTTCCAAATGGCCGCCCCTATTGGTTTTTTTCAGGGGCTCATTTCCGCTGGAAATTCCTTCGAACGCGTCTCCATAATCTGTGATTACTGCTAGTTTTAAATAACAAGTAGCATTTCTGAGACATAGTCAGGGCTCAAATCAAACAACTTTATTATCCAGCCAAAACCATAACTTACCAAAACCTCCTCTATAAATATATATATATATATTCTTTCCTGATAATATTGACAAAAAAAGGTTTCCACAAACCTTTTCTTTGAGGAATGGAAACAGGGATGACTTCACTACTAAACTTGCCTTCCTAATGACAACAGTTGCTAATATGTTAATAACCAGCATACACAATAAACAGACTGTAAATAACATGTGAGGCTTGTGGAAAGTGACTAAAAGTGACAAAGTCAGAATAACCACCACCCCTCTCCTCCCAAGCCCCTATTTTTAATCACATCCCATAAATAAAATCCATTTTTATATGATTGATAAATGAACAAGTTTAAAAAAAATAAACTGCTTTAGAAAAATTTGAACCAGAGGTAAATTTTGAATCACAACAGATACATATTCACAATCCTTATGATAGACTCTTACCTGCCAAGCTGCTGCTGTTTTCTTATAAGAACTAATGGCAAATTCATCCTGTTCTTCGCGGCTTATTTGGAGCTTTGCTGCTGTGTTTTCTGCACAGTTACCCTGAATAGAAACAACAACCACAAACAAAGTTAATAATAAATGCTAACACGTGTATCTACCTGATTTTTTAAAACATGGTCGATAAAACTGCAACATTGCATGGGTTTAATGAGGTTCCAATGCAACCTGAAAATCATATAAAAGAGAAAGAAAATGGAAAGGAAGACAGCAAATGAGAAAAGGCCTGGTGATGCCCATCTTTTTTTTTGGATTGTACCCTCTTTCACTGACATCAACTGAGCAGCAGCATTTTGAAATACCATAAAAACTGGCAGATGAGCCACACTCACAGATAAGCTGCACCCCAAGTTTTCAAGCTCACATTTTGGATAAAAAGGAAACTAAGGTAAGTCAGAGAATTAACTCTATAAACACAAGCTACATGTAAACTTTGGTTCTATACATGTACATGAAATCATCCTGTATTCCAAACAAATGACACTTTTGATCGCAACTGCACTTGTTCTAGGCAACAACAAGCTTGGTAACCTTGCAAATTTCTTGAGCATGTTCGTACTGTCTATGGGCCTGAATCATGCCCCACCATTTTGTATAAAAACAAACAATTTACCCCGCTAAGCCTTGCAGTGAAAAAGTTTAAAATGAGGTTAAGCGGGGGAAAACAAAGTATTTTATTATCCTGGGAGTCAACATGGCCGCTGTTTGATTAATGCCCATTAATTGTATTTCCTCTCCGACATGTCAGACAGTTATTTTTTGTTTAGTGCAGACTAAAGATGGATTTTGATTTTGTGCTAAAAAAAAACTAATCAGGGCAAGTGCATTCTGAAAGCTATTCGCCGGCTGGTGAGTGCACTTAAAATTTACAACCCTGATGGTTACAATGTAACTTGTGTACATATGTACTGTCAGTAAAAAGCCCTGCAGCCATTGCTTACCATATGAATCTGATTGTACACATCCCATAATCCATCTTTGACAATTAAATCCTGCAAAGATGTAACAACCACAGCTGGATTAACTCAGTTGTTGTCAATTATTTGCGTTATAAAAGTAAACCGAAAACAACTAAAGACAAAAAAGAATCAGATATTGAAGATACCGATGATGACATCATTGTTTTTGCCTTATTCAGGCGTCCGAAATTCCTATGGACCTGGTGAGTTAGGATTTATCCTTGAATCGAACCAAGGAGCACTGAAAACTAGTGTCATAGACTCTGCATGCATTGCGTGCCGTTTATTTGTAGAATGCAGTAAAGTGTGAATTGGGAGAAGGGAAGGGGGAAATAAAAATATGACCATCCCATTTCTCATCCCTCCCCTTATGGGGGTGTCACTCTCATATAAAAATGATGAGGATGTTTGTGCCTTGCATGATGCAATGCAGGTTGCATAATTTACTGGCAATGTATTTCATTTTGTACATACTTCCATCATGTGACCTCCATACTTTGGTGCATCTCTGTTAACCATGAATGGTACATTAGACATACTCTCCATTCCACCAGCAACCATAACTTCCTACCAACACAAAATAAAGTATAATTATTAAAAGAGCTACTTGACAATGACAATGGCATAATGATGACTCTGAGACGTCGGTTTTCGTTATTTGTTTTTGCTTGTCTTTGTATTACCAAACCGTTATTGATTAGACTACTGAGATTTATGCAGTGAAATTAGAACGGCAGCAAATTACAGGTGGAAAAACCATTCACGACTACTGAAATGAAATCCAGATATTCACATTTTCTGATTAGAAGAGTTAAGATAAAATAACCAACTTATATCATTCATAGAAAGTGTTTTGTAATGATATTTTTTTCTGTGTCTTCAATGTTTGTGTTATGATACTACTTAACTTGTGAATGAAAATTATCAATTTTTCCACGAGGAAGAAAACAACACACTAACTGCTTCTTTAGCAACCCTCTACATTAACATTGATATTCGTTAGATCCTTTTGTTAGCACCCCAATGCAGTTAATTAATTTTTGTTAGTTTCAAATGCCATATCCCTAAATTAGTTTTTTAATGACATTCCAGTTTACATTCCGATGGATAAAATATATTGTACTGAAAGTGATTTGTTTTCAAGAATTTCGAACTTTTATGGCGCTAATTTCAGAATAAAAACAATGAAAATTAGCTCATTCGAGCTGAAACAGGGGTGGAGCTATTCCTTTTATAGCGTGTCTTTGTGTTTAACCTGGGAACTGATCAATGGTATAATAGCGAGTCTGGGATAGGGTAGCGATTTTTGGTGTCTAGTCTGGAATAAGGTTGCAAAATGCAGCTGAATGTGGTCTGTATAGCAGGGTTCTCAATAACTTTTTAATCAACTGTTCCATTTCAGTTAAGTAACAATGTGGCACATGGCCAAAAGGTCTTACTAAACTTTGTATTGAAACACTTAATTCACAGCTGTAACACTTACTAGTGACACACCTCACTGGTGTTACGGGTTACAGGTTGAACTGAGAACACTGGTATAGGGTAAGCGTTTCAGAGTCCCAGCGCCACACCACCCAAAAATGTACAGAGTACCCCACCCCCCACCCCCAGTGTAAGCACTACACACCTGACTTCCACAAGCAAGGCTTTGAGCAGCCATCATGATTGACTTCATCCCAGAAGCACAGACCTTGTTTATCGTTGTACAAGGTGTAGATGTTGGTAGTCCTGGAAACAACGAAGAACAGATGCATGACAGAGTGAACCATTAAGACTCAGAAAGGGAAGCAGTATTCTAAAACTGTTTTGTAGCAGACTGCATCATGGGAGTAGGTAAAAAGTAATTTAATGAACTAAATGGGTAGGTGCCTCACATGGGGCTTCACATCCCATTTGCACAATTCTCTTTGGTCTATTTTCCCAGGGGGGGCTTCCACATAAAAATGATGGGGGTGCTTGTTGGAAATTTTCGAAAAACACCCTAAACGGTACCAGTCTTGTTTGATGGACGTGCTCAAATGAATTTTTAGCCCTAAGAGGAACCAATTCTAAAACAATCGCATGCAATATTCTGTCATATGATTTTGGCTCACTGCCCTAAAAGGTACTGTGATAATTCTTATGGTGGTCATGTTTAATTTGAGCACCCTAGCCGGTAATAATCTAAATACCTAAATACCTATATGGTAGTCCCCCCACCTGAGTCCATTTAACTTTAAATTTCCTTTTCTTTTTTCTTGTAAGTATTTTTTAAAACTAAATTGCTAATTTAATGTTACAGGACTTTAGACTCATGAAGGCCAAAAAAAAAAAACTAAAAAATTGGTTTAACAAACTGAGTTTCAAAGAGATTCAAAGGCTGATGTTTTGAGTCTTTCGAGTGCTAGCCCTTCAGGTTAGCATTTGAACCATTAGCCGTTGAATCTCTTTACGGTGGCCAATTTACCTTATCAACTCAGTTGAGAAAATCAAATCATGTTTCACTTCCCCACCGATGCAGCACCACAGTTTCTTTAGAAACCAACCAATTTATTACATAAAACTTTTGCCTAGTTACAGTAGCAACCAAACATTTCAAAGTTGTATTAAATCTGTACCTGCACCAAGTGCCACCTGTCTTGTTGGAGCCTGACCTGCTCCGGCAGCAATTACATTTCCCATATAAACTTCTTGTACATCCTCTGGGGTAATACCTGGATTATATAATATATCAGAAATTTAACAACACAGAATAGCGAAGCGCACAATTACTATTTATAGAACTAAAACTCAGACAAACAAACCAAAAGTGACTCTCGGGGATTCCTAATAACGAATTTCTATTGTCATAAATGCAAGAATAAACAAGAATAAATTATAAACTTAGACAAACATGAGTACTGACGTCATTTGTGCGCTTTGCTATTGGAAAACCATCTTTCATAACTTTAAAATGACCTACACAAGTGATAAAAGGTTTAAGTGAAAATCACTTGGGTATTTCTAGATCCGCACTTTTCACATCTCTGAACTGTTTGCTTCTCAAAACAGATTAACCGTTTGACCCTTAATAGTGGCCAAGTTCTCAATTCATGGGGAAAAAAGTTAAAATAATGTTTTTTTTTTAACATATTGAACAACATTTTTAATATTAATAGTACCATTATGAAAGTACTGTCCAATAGCTTAATGTTTGAAAAGTCACGCTTTAGGATTTAACCCACAGACTCAAAAAGTGAGAAATATTAGAGTTAAAGGCCTCAGAAAAATTTCATTGTACACTATAAAAAACAGTACCTGCTTTTTCCACTGCAGCCTTTACAGCAATTGCTCCTAACCTAGGTGCAGGGACATTACACAGAGTACTTCGAAAGGATCCTATTGGTGTTCGCACAGCACTGACAATTACTACTTCCTGTGTTGACAGAATGAGAAAAGCTCATTCGGATTTTTAGACAGATGTATGTAAAAGTCAAAACCATGAACAAATTAGCATACCAGATATCTTGAGTTTGGAGAACTTGCAGACAGTTTTCAGAAACCATTTTTTGCAAATTACGTCATCATTGGATTCTCAAACATGTACTTTATTAAAAGGGGTAGGGAGAGGGGGGAGGGAATTCTTTTTGGACCGGTGCTTTACATTTAGAGAACACACTCCCCTCACACCCACTTTCCTGTACCTATAAAAGAAAGCAGCCATTGTTTACACTCAGGTATTAACGTCTTTTCTTATTTAACAACTGTAGAAATGCTAAAGATTCGCGTAATTTTGAATACTTCCAATGATCCTACAAGTAAACAACAGAAGCCTACTTGTACTTAAATATAAGATTGTGTCACAATGATGATGCAAAAATTGTTACATCATCACATGATATTCAATTCATTAATTTTTGAATTTGAACATTGGATTAAATCAGAAATTATCTAAAATGAAGTCTGAGACAAACCGTTTTGTTCTTGGAGAAATTAACGAAACATATTGTGAAAACATGCACTTTTAAGGCACATATAAACTAAAATTCAAGACACTCACGTGAAGTCCAGACGAACTCGACAGGAATTTTCTCGTCGCATTCAAACCCTAAGAAACAAAGTCATGCAACATAAACCAAAACAAGTACATTTTTTGTCCTAATAATAAAATAACTGTTAATGTTCGAAAATTTTACCAAATATCTTGAGATGGTGCGACTTGAAAATCTCGCAGTGATAAGTGAGGTCGCCATTTTGCGATATACCACTTGTTTCTTCATGTAACTCTTCACTAGATCTTTTCCCGTACTGACCCGTACCGCTGAATCGCAGGCTCGTGTCCGAGTCGTCCGGGTGGCCAGGTCTTTCATTTGTGGGTCTCGCGCGCAGTTTCGTTTTTTAAGTAATTCTTCGTGTCTCCGAGTCTCGATTTGTTCATATAGCCGTTTCAGAGTCTCTTTCTCGGTCTCGAATTTTAAAAAGTCTCGGACTCACAGATGATACTCTCGCTGTCTCGCAAAGTTTGCCACATATATGCAAAAGTTGGACGATACGTTGTGAAGAAAATGAATCCAACGGCGATTTCTGAAGTTATCTTTCATTTAAGGGACATCAACCCAGCAATGGCTAAAGCTTGGGAAAAAGAGTTTGCTCCTTATTGTTCTACTGTCAAGGTACACTTAACGTTTATAGTTTTTCGCTGGTTAATTGCAAAAAAGTCTGTTTTGTCAAGCTTTAGAACTCTGGGCATCTTTTAGGTCATGAAATTCTCGGCTTTCTGTTGTTGTTAGGTATCTTGTGGTGATATATTTCAAGGGGCCCCGGCAGTGGATGCCATTGTTTCGCCAGCAAACAGTTTTGGTTTTATGGATGGAGGTATTGATATGGTAGGAAAGTTTATTTATTTGTAGCCTGTTCCAAGGTCACCAAAAGTGGGAAATAAAGAATTAAATGGAGAAACAAAAACAAAAAATTTAGGATGAATAGGAATGAAGAACAATAAGGTGATGGTAGTGTTTCCCATAGTATTAAAAGCTTTGAACAGGTTAGAAACGCTAATGTGACAGTTTAATCACAGGCAGCCCAAGCTTAGTATGTGATGGTTCTTTGTTATTACGCAACGAACGATTTATAGACTTTGTATGGGAAATTCATTTTAGTCTTATAAATGCTAAAATAAAGCTTTAATGTAGAAATAAACTTCACTTACCTCAACATTGTGTTTTCGTTGTGTCTTTTATGCAATTTGGGCGCAAATGATGTCCATTTTAGACGGTTTTGTGGCTTACAAGTTTTTGCGATGTCGTTGGTTGTCGTTTCCACTCATAAAGCGAAGCAGCGGTGCAGCCATTGTGAGAGCTTTTTTTGTCATAGTTGTAGGCTGCGCTTCTGCCATTTTTATTGCGATGTGGCCCTTAGGCCTCGCTTTCATGCTTATGTCGTAAATGTGTATCAGGTGCATTCTGGGCACTCAAATTTGGCAAATGCCAGGATCCCATATTGAACACATGGTTGTGGTCAAACATGACTTGAATCAACTTGAACTATTTTTTACAAACAAAATCCAAATAACCAGAGTGGTATGAGAGCTAATTAAAAACTAGAGTCATCCATCTCAAAATACCATCCAATAGATGTTGTTTAAAAAAAAATCGCAGACAAAAGGGGGGGGGGGGGGGGGGGGGGGCTGTGGCCCCTCCCCTAAATCTGCCCCTGAATCCAAAACACATTGAACTGTAAATTTGCCAGAATAGGCTCCTGACCAACTTTTTTTAAAATTTCACTTCTGTCTCTATCTCTTCTTATTGCCGTAAGGATCAATTTGCCGTTTTTACCTTTACTATTTTAAGTAAAGTACTTTGAGAGGCCTCCATGAAGCTTCCTTAAAACTGTTTTCCAAACATTTGTCTAAGTGTAAATTTCTTGCGCAGACCCTTTTTAACTCCATAGGGAAAATGTTTGAACCAAAATTGATTTACAACATATATAGAAAACATAGTATGGTGTGCCTTGTTGATCAACCTCATTTTCAACAATTTTGTTTTATCTCATTAAAAACTACAGGTTTACACTAACCACTTTGGATGGCAAATGCAACACAGGTTGCAAGCATTGATAAGAGTAGATTATGATGGTGAATTACCAGTGGGCCAAGCTGCAATCATAAAGACACTGTCTCCTGACGACAGTGACAAACCATTCAAGGATCCACAGTTTAATGAAGGAAAACTGATTAAATATCTCATCAGTGCTCCAACAATGAGAGTACCAATGGATGTGATTCATAGTGTGAATGCTTACCTGGCATTCAGGGCTGTAATAAGAGCTGGTTAGTATCCCATATGGAAACAATTCAATAATGGAAAACTTTATTTGACCACATATGTCCACCAGGTAACAAATTTATTTTGACTGCAAGTTGACCATTATTATGTAGTGACCACAGGCTAGCCATTATTGTTATTGACCACAGGCTAACCATTATTGTGTAGTGAACACAGGCTAGCCATTATTTTTATTGATCACAGGCTAACCATTATTTTGTAGTGACCACAGGCTAGGCATTATTTTTATTGACGACATTATGTAGCAACCACAGGCCAACCATTGTTTTTATTGACCACAGGCTAACCATTATTCTGTGGCAGCCATGTGGTCAGTGGTATTTGATATGGTGCCAGGACAGGGAAGTCTCCACACACACTTTATATCTGTTCCCTCCAACTTCCTTGGTGCATGTCTCCTCTTTGCACTACTTTTACTATGGCGAATTATTTTGCAATGTAGCTATTTTTTTTAACTTCTTTAGCCTCCCAGTTTGATCCTTCCTCCTTCCAGTTTCTGCCTCCTCACTGTTCTTTTCCCCACTCACTGATTTATGATAAAAATTTTAATACTCTCTCTCTCTCTTGTGTTCAAGTTAAAGATCACAACAGGACAGTGGAAAATTTTGAGGAACAAATCACCAGTGTATTATGCCCTGGTCTTGGTACTGCAGTCGGCAGGATGCCCTGTAGGCGAGCAGCCTTTCAAATGAGACAAGCTTTTGAGATTTGTGTATTGGGCAAAGAAAGTCCACTGACAAATCCAGAATGTCTGAGTAGTGTATATAACCATCATGATATCATGCTCTGTTATTAATTAATATAAAATTGAGAATAAGTGTGAAGTGTTGAGATTAACTTCAGAATAACTTTGATTACTGGCTATCCTGCTGTACACGAGGCAAGCCACTAATTAAAGTTGATCTAAGGTTATTGTCAACACTTCCATTCTATTGTCATTAAGATTTATTTCATGATTTAGAAACGGAAATCGTTTACAAATGGTACACGATGTTGTTGCATGATGCTTAATTAGTTTGCAAAGCAAGAAAGGTCTCTGAAGAGTCCCTTGACAGGGATGAAATGTACGTCAGGCTAGCCAGCAGTCAAAATTATGTTATATTATTATTCATTATTGAATATTAGTGCTAAAAATTATCATAATTCTTTATCAAAATTATCACAAACTACATAGAAGAGAAGTAGCTACTGCTTCTGGGATTCTACATTGTTCAACCCTTCATGGCCATTTTGAAATCACTCCCATAATCTACGATTACATTACGCTTAATGTTTGAAAACAAGTTTCATAAAAGAATATTTGAATTTATAATAGAATAATAAAAAATAGTGCGACCAGGCCCTTACAGTCAAAAACAAAAATCCGCCAGGGCAAAAATCAAGGAAAACAAAAGTAACCGCTCCGGTGGGACACGCTTTTTGTGGAATGTTTTTGTTTTTATGTCATTTTGCAAGGGCTAACTTTTGTTTTTGACTGTAGTGCGACCAGACCCTTAGGCCCGGTTCAAATGTCGAACTGCACATGTGCCGAATCTAATGCAAATGAGCAAAATCTATTGTTCTTGTTCATTTGCATTAGATTCGGCACATGTGAAGTTCGACGTTTGAACCGGGCCTAATATAAAAATTACAAAAATTTCTGTATGAGTAGCTCAAGGCATGGCAAGGATTTTTCGAAGCTTGTTTATAAGTAAGGACAGTAGGAAACGAGCCTCTAGGAGGTCCGAGGGCCTCCCCCTAAAAAAGGAAAGGACACAAAAGATTTACCCGAGGTAGCGAAAACTAGGTTGACAGACATTTCAGCAACGATAGTGTCGTGTTGGTTACTACTAACATGTCAGACTATTTTCATTTTTTATCTATTTTTTTTTTCTTTTACGGTCACTAAACTTTTGGCTGTTTCCTGCGTTTTAAGCACACTTGACTTTTTTTAAAGTTTAATTTAACTGGTATTCATGCCGAATTCCAGGCCGTCTAATGCGGCGGGGGTCACTAGCACCATAGTTATAACTATTGTTGTAAATGTCAGTCCAGTTGGTTCCCAGATAACAACAATTGTCATCGCGTAAAACGTGACCTACGATGACGGGAAGAATAGAGACCCCCCGGGGGGGGGACTCCCATATAAAAATGACGGGGGTACTCGTCGGATATTTTCGAAAAACACCCTAAAAGGTACCAGAATCTCGTCTAATGGGTGTGGCTCAAAATAATTTTTATCCCAAAGAGGTACCAATTCTAAAACAACACACGTCATATTCTGTCATATTTTTTCCAAATCTAAAAGGTACCGCGATAATTCTAACGGTGGTCATTTTAGATTTTAGTACCCTAAGCGGTACCAATCTCCAAATTTTGACCCCTAAAAAGTACGACGAGCACCCCCGTCATTTTTATATGGGAGTTCCCCCCCCCCCCCCCCCCCCCCGGGAGAGACCCTGGGAACGAGGTTGCAGTTTATCATCGTGATCTCGAATCTTGTCCAGAAATCTGGATAAAGAAAAAAGATCCACAAGGCAACATTTAGGATACATTTGTTTTGGTCCTCATGATAAGTTGTGTGATTTCTTGCGTCAACAGAATCCAGCGACGTTTCACGCGCGCTCGCGTTTCGCTCGCTCTACTATCCCTTATTTTGTCCTTGTGTTTTTAAGCTAAACCTTTCGTTAAAGATATTCATCTGTGTTAAGAGTTTGAGCGTGAACAACTTTTGCAAGCATCGCGCTTTTCAATTACTTCTTGGGTTACTAAATAGTAACTTTTCAGGAGGCAGCGGGGAAGAGAAAGAAAAAACGCCTGCCCGCAAGGCCTGCGTTTTCAGAAAACGCACCCGCTGAATATGTTGGTTTTGGCCCTCGAGGCCCTTTTGGCCTCAATTGCTTGATAAATTAGCGATAAATTTAATTTTAATTTTGTAAACAGTTTTATCCTGTTGAAATCAAACTTTCACTTTACATGGTGCGGAGGAAATGCTGCTTTGCAGGCGAGTTACTGAACAAAGAGATGTATAATTATTTCTGATGAAATTTATCAAAGTAAAAAGATTATAACTGACATTGTCATGGTGGCTGACCAGAGAGGTATTAAGACTTGATATGTCCTTTTTGTCCCTTTTGTTCCGATAGTCCTTAAAATGTCCCTAGTGTCCTTGTTTTGTCCTTGTCTTTTTAAGCTAAACCTTTCGTTAAAGGTCTTCATCTGTGTAAAGACAAGCTTTTTTCCGATGAATAAGACTAAACTAACTCTACCTTTTCCAATCCAACTAAGCGTTTAAATTGTCTGTATAATTATGTAATTGTTTGTTATCAATAAATATAGTTTGAACTTAACAAAGTGTGGGTTTATTGTTTTACCGCTCGTATGTAATTGGTTGCTTTGTTTATTTTTCCGAGGTGCTAATTTTCCATGCAAATTTAGTTCAGTGTAAGTTCGCATAATTAAAAGTTTCAACTTTAAAGCTACCGCAAAGTCATGTTCTCAAAACTTAAAGCACACAAAAATATAAAATAGATTTACGCATTAACGGTTCAATTGATACTAGAAATGAACAACATATTTTGAAATAATTTTACAAAATCAGTTCACAGTGACTTAAAGTTCTACAGTTCATCACTTCGATTTTCGACAACTCCGTGTTGACTTTGAAGTTTTGGTCGCTTGGGGATCTCAATTTTCAATGTTGACAGCTTTCGCTTTTTCGGTTTGACTTGGTGTTTGGTAATTGACTCCAAGACATTAAGCCCTCGTTTTTGACTGGATCCATTTTCAGGGTCATCTTTCTTTGGCTTTTGATAGAAATCCTTTTGTGATTCCAGGCTCTTTCGTATCAACAACGCTTTGAGTTTCTCTACTAGAGTTTCGATCTGTGACCATAACAAAGCAAGGTGTGCTTTTCCTGTCTTGTTAACAAACAGCTGCAGCTCCAACTGAGCAATACGATCTTGAAGGGTAATCCATATCGCTACAATCAGCATCCAGAAGCGTCTACCACAGGGATTCTAAAAAAAAACCAAGGAGTGACGGAACAAACTGGCACTCAAAAGATTGAGCGTGGTTTCTTACTGCCTTGAAACAATCAGCAAGAAACTCTAAATTTAACTCGGGTTCGTCTAACAGTTGAGTGAGACTTTGAAAATCAGATGCCATTCCAAGCTTTCTCTACACAACCTCCTAAGCATAGCATTCCAATACAATTCACATCTTTGCGTTGGAGTTTTTGCATTTCGTCTGTCGTCAGAAGAGGTTTAGGTCTCGATTCGATGTGAATGTTTGGAACCATCTTGGAAAAATACACTTTGCTCAAGTTGACTCAGAAATGAAAATGCATTCAAATTCTTGCACAGTCAATTCTGTCAATCGCGCAAACGCCAATGGAACAAAATTCTCTGGGATTTGAACGGCTTCCGTCAACATCTCCCAGTCGCGGACAGTTAAACAAGCGCTCAAAGCAGCTTGAATATCAACAACGTTGGAAAAATAAGCCATTTTCAACGGAATAAACGTTTCGAATTAACCGAACAAGAGTAAACCTTTAGTTATAGGAATGACGCTTTCAAAAAATCTGCGCTTTTTATTCAAACAGACAATACAAATCTTGAGATCCAATCAGGGTGTGAATAGAGCGGGCACGTTTGGGCAAACCTATTGTTTCTATTGTTTCATAATAACACAAAAGGAATAGGTAGTTGACTAGGCACTTATTAGAATGCGGGAAGGCATATTGTGACGTCATCACCTAGGCACTTACTAGGCACCTAATCCAAATTAGTATGCGGGAAATCCAAATTAGTATGCGGGAAATCCAAATTGTGACGTCATTGACTAGGCACCTAATCCACCTAGTCACCTAGTCCATAAAAAGGTTAAATCTAATGGCCCTATACTACTGCCTTTGTAGTAAGATTTCCATTACTCTTAAGCCTGACATTGTCATTGTCTCCCTCGACTTATGGATCCCTCGCAGTGATGGCCATTGTAGTAAGGAGGCCCCATTAGGGGGGGTCTGGGTATCCCGTATCCCCTTAATTTTTGGCCCAAATATCAATATCCCGTATCCCATTAATTCCATGACTTGGTATCCCTTTAATTCCAATTACATCTGATTACGTCATTTCGTGTAACATATCTGAGTATGAAATTACGTAACAAAGTACATTTTACTTTTACAAGATTTGTTCTTTTGTTCTTATTGAAATGGTAATTGCATGTACGTATGATACGTTATTAATTGGGATCTTAAGTAGCAAAACTTTTTTTGACAGACTTTGTAAGAAATAAATTGTCTTTGAAGCAAGATGACAATCTTTGTATTACGGTTCACTACAATTATTTCACCTGCACACTTGGTTAGAGGTACAGTGGTCTAATGGTTAGCGCATCATAAATTCAGTCCTGGTCTCTGCCTGGGTACCGTCGACCGTAATGCATGAAGGCATGGTGGTCTCGTAGTTAGCATGCTGTATGACCTGTATTTTCAAACTGAACGTTGGTAGTCAAGGCGTGGACTCTGCCGTCATGTTCTATCCTTAAACAAGGAGTTTGCTTCACATTGTCCATATATGGTTAAAGAACGGGTGCTGAAGATAACACATAAGATTTCTTGTTATCCATTGATTCTTATGGTCTTCATGCGTAGGGTAACCTTGCAGGGAAGAGTAATGAGTCCGTAATAGATTCAGGTCATTCAGATGCCGAAGATGTGCTGTGATGGTATTAAATTTTAGTCGTAGAATAAAAAATCTGCTTCTCTTGGGCGTCTTGACTTTCTTCCAGATCTCCTGGTTGGAGCCCTAGTGTCTTGCCGACATTCTTCCTCTTCCATTTCTGAGTTAAAAAGTGTTGACGGGCCTGCACGACTCCTGCAGTTCGCAAATGAATTTTAAAGCCTTCATAGCTTAGCTTTTACGTTCTTTCTTAAGCAAGACTCGAGTTTCGGTCCTAAGGTGAACCTCATCAGTTGCTCTCATAAGTGAATGTCTCGTGGAATAATATTTTAACTCCGAATTTCACATGAAATTAGATTTGCGACTCATTTGTCATAATTAAATTTGTGTCACTCCTCCTCGCCACCAACAAAGACCATGACTGACAACCTTTGCTTCTCGTCCTTTTCTGAGGATTTTTTCCACAGAGTCTCGAAGAACATAAATACAGGGGCGGATCCAGGATTTTTTATGGGGGGTGGCTACGGGTATATGCCTAAGTCTATAATTGTTTTTTTTTAATTGTTGCAATTAAAAAGACAACTGTTAAAACCAATGCAGGGATTTTATTAAGGTCCATTGAGATTTTGAACGGAAGGGCAATGAGTTTGAGCAGGTGGGCACATGATTGGAAGCGCTGAAGGCCCATCCCCTCTAGGGGGGTCCGGGCGCATGCACCCCCGTGGAAATTTTTAAATTTTAGTCTCCCGGAGATGCATTTTCCTGCATTTTGAAGCACTTACTGTTGCTTGAAACATTGTATTTTGTTTGTTCAATCAACTGAATACAGATATCTGTAGTCATGGACATCAAGTTATCAAGTTGAGTACAAAAATATTGTTTAATCGACCGTTCTGACCTTTTTCCGGTCGCCATAACACACATGGAACTTGTTTGCAACTCAGTGACATCATGCAGAACATAATGCAGAGCACTAAGCTGGCAATGCACTGTGGGGCGATTTCAGTTGTTTGTCATGTTTCTTCTGTACAGGGAGCAACGGGAGGTAAATAAGCAATAACCTCGTTGTTTTTTAAGTTGAAATATGCTTTATTTTTAGAACACACATTAAAAAGGCCAAGTTAGTAAATTATTTAACTTGTTGGTGGCAAAAATAAGGTTTAGGTGTTCAAAGCAGCCGGGCAAAATTGTGTTCACAGCCGGTCAATTTGCCCGTTGCCCGACTGCCCGGCCCTTAATGAAACCCCTGCCGATGGTCTAAAGGGGGGTGGCTAGCCACCCAATCCACCCCCCCTGGATCCGCCCCTGAAATACTTACATATCAACTCATGCTTGTCCTGGAGAAGCGGCAAACACGTCGCAAATTGATCATCGGTATCTATTGCAAAGACTCGACCAAGTGGAAAATCGGGTTCCGGCGTCAATCGCTTGCACTGAAGTTTAAGTTTGTAATCCTGAATGCCAAGTTCTTTGGCTCGTTGATCTATTCCAAAGGCATTTAATGCCTGAAGAAATGACTATAAGTCTTCTTTTTCGATTTTTGTCAAAAATGACCATTTCATGGCAGGCTTCTCGTCCTGTTTCTTATAAACGCAAGCGATGCCACAATGACAGATTCCTTGACGAAAGCCGCTCAAATTTCGCGGCAAATCAAAAGAGGACCAAAGAGCCCTTAGGGGGAAGGGGCAGGGCTTTACTCGAAGGGCCACGATTTGACGGGAAAATACAAACAAACCAACAAACGCATTTGTTAGTGTTTTTGACCATTTTTCTCACTTTCTAAGCCTTTCATATTGATCAATGAACCTATTTTATATTAAAAAAATATATACAAATTTGATGCTTGATATCCCGTAATCTCTATTCTAAATATCCCGTATCCCTTTAATTTTCCCCCCAAATATCCCGTATCTCTAAAATTTTTTACCTAAATATCCCGTATCCCCATAACCCCTAATGGGGCCTCAGTAAGATATCCATTACTTTTAAGTATGGCATTGACAGTGTTTTTTTAGTCTGATAGAACCCTCGACGTGATGTCCTTCGAAGTACGATTTTCATTATTTTCAGGCCTAGCATTGTCAGAATCATTATTTTCAGAGACAGTTATATCTGGAACCATACTACAGTAACCCATAGTAGCAAACTCCGGAGGCGTCTCGTGTTCAGGCCCATCACTATAATCATCTTCGTCTTTTGATCACAAGTGCCGAGGTTACTTGGCAATATGCTGTCCTCATTTTCCCTCTGCAGTGGTGAAACCCATTGGATTTGAAGGTTTGAACGAAAGTAATCAAAGGTTGGAAATTTCGGGAGCCGTTCGGGCCCTTCATGCTCACTGTCAGAATGTCCCATGTCGGTCATTGTCATTAGAGGAGTAAGCGGGGTATTCACACGATTTATTTCCTTTTCCATTTTTGTAACGTTCAGATTGAACATGTGATCCACTGACTAAAAATAAAAAGAGAACATTTCTTTAATTTTGCACGTAATGTGAATTGACGCTTTTCTTGATAAATGCAGTTGAACTACTCCTTACAGACATTACTGTATTACGAATAGTTCACTAGGTCCCGAAGTGACCAAACATCATAACCTCTACCTCTATAATACGGACAACCCCGTTACATGGACGCTTAAGTCCTTCTATTGGTATCCGTATTAGGAAGGTTCATCTGTTCTTTTAATCATAAAACTGACTGAAAGCAGCTGGGATAAACTATATATATTGGCCAATCAGTGGCCAGGCTTACGTGTGACAACTTGTCATCCAACCCACCAATTATTCCTTCTTAACATACGAGAGAGCAGCGTCTGCCCTTGATAAGTCAGATGAGTTTATAACAGGAACAAGAAAAAACGGCAAACATGAACGCAACAGTGACCGGTTCAGACTGCTCCATTTTATTGAATTCTACAGCGGCAAAAATCGGGAGAACCTTTGGTTATTGCCTGATTCTTGTTGTTTCACTGGTCGGGAATTCCTGTATAGCGATAATTGTTTTCAAAACGAAAACGATGAGAAAACCGATAAACCTTTTTATCGTCAATATGGCAATGTCCGACCTGCTGTATCCAATATTCGCGTTCCCAAAGATAATAACAGGGTTGTACGTAGACTCCTGGCTTACCAGTGGTCCTCTTGGCCAGGCCTTGTGTAAACTTGTCATGTTCTCATCATTTGTCTCCGTTGCAGTGTCCATTCAGAGCCTTCTATTGATAACAGTGGATCGATTTGCAGCTGTGTTATTTCCTCTCCGTTCCCCACTCTTCAGTTCCAAGCTGTGTCTCATCTTCATTTTCGTCACGTGGATGGTTGCGATGGCTATTTTCTCCCCACTATTGTTTGTATACAAACTTATCGAATACCCAGGAAAACTAATATGTGAAATGCGGTGGGGTGAAGTCTTTGGAAAGTCCCCGTCCGTGGCGACTGTTTTCACAGCAATATATGTTGTATTTATCTATATTCCTATGGCCTTGTTAATCATAATTTACTCTGTAATCCTTTATAAGCTCCGGGTACAGAAGATCCCAGGCGAGCAATCGGTCAACGCTAAGGAACGACGCGAGAAAAGAAACAGAGGCGTGCTTAAGATGGCCATGGCTATTGTATCAGTGTTTTTCTTTTGTTGGTTGCCTTTTACTATTCTAAACGTAATCATTGGCTTTTCATGGGAAACTATGAGATTACCTGCGGACTGTGACATTTTGCTCTATTGGTACATCGCCTGGTTTATGGCTTCCTCAAATTGTGCATTCAATCCTTGTGTTTGTTTAGTTTGTAGTGAGAACTATCGTCAAGGTCTGAAGAGATTCCTCAAGTGCTTTGGATAATGATACGAGTTATCCTTGTGAATAACTGACTTTCAGTCCCTCGTTTAAAACACAAAGAGAGCTTTATGCTGGTGCTATCTCGATTATCACACGTGCAAAATAAAAGTTTGTAAAATATTGTTAACCTTACCGTTTAGTTCCAAGAAATTATCGATTGAAAACTTGTACATATAAAACAATGTTATTTCAGAAAGAACTGTTAATCTGTAATGTCGTGTGATATTATTCAGTTTGTATTTGCCGAGAACCTTCGCCGTTGAGCCTGTTTACTTTAAGCAAACAAGAACAAGACTTGTGTGGATTTTGCCCGGTACAGTTGTCATGTTAGTCAGTACAACGTAAGCTCAGTTTGTTTCAGTGTTGAAAAATTAGAAGTAAATCAATTCTAAAAACATACTCAAGAACTGTGTAAGTTTTCCTCTTTCTTAAAACACTTTGCTGTTTCAACAAAAAAAAAATAATAGTAATATTAACAAACAACAATGATAATATACGCCGTAGAATTCCCTTTCCCATCATATATTTTTGTCCGGCTTTCATGAGAGCCACATTTTCTCCACAACTCCATGTTTCATCGCTTTTAATTTACAAAAAGAAGTAACAGATGTGAACACGTTTTTGTCAAAAGAAACCGCGTTGTTCTTTTCATCCACTAAGTCGTAACCTGATCTTTGAGGTATTTGTCTATAAAAGCAACGTGCCATGGCTTTTTTAAAGTGTTAGTTTCTTTCTTGGAAGAACAGTGACTTGTATATAGTCAACAAATGGCCCAACTAAATACCTACTTCCTTAGGCCCGTCACTCCAAGTGGAGCACAGGCCATCAACAACACCTCGCCAGCGAGTCCAGGTGCATCCATCTTCCTCTATCGATCGCCGGATCAATCAATCAATTGCCTATTTCTGAGACACGCATAACGCCTAACTCGTTAAAACGCGCACGTGTAAACAAATTTATCTAAAAATTTCATCTCATGTATAGAAAGGAATATAGCTAGGCATACAACAAATAAATAAGTATATTTATTAACTAGTAGTAATCATAGATTATGGTGCGTCTCCTTATCCCGTGGCACCTCGTCTTAGCCTAGTACCTCAGTTTCATGAATTAATTCAGCCACTGTTGAAAAGGGCTATGTCGCGAGATATGTCACGCAGGCAAAAACGTTGGGCCGTCATCAAACAAATTCACGCTATCGCCGGGGAATCGGGCAAAATCCTGCCGTGCTGTGTACTCCGAAAGGTCTCAGATTTTTCCGACATATAAATAGTATATTTGTCATGATTTCATTTCGGTTATTTCTCCGATTCTGAAATCATACTCCTCAGTACATGTACCAATACCGGAACCGGAAATGAGAAATTTCGACGTTTAAGTCACGTAACATTCAACGTGAAATTTCGCAAAATTTTTCGAATAAAATTACAACTACCAATTGCAAGTAAGACACAAGACTGTTGAATATAATTCCTTTATTAGCTAGACAAATTTTAGTCACAAAACTGCGAAATCTTTAGTCGCAAATGCGCCCGATACAGGCGCAATTTCGAGCACTGTAAAGTTAAATTATCTGCGTTCGCCTGGCGCGGCCGGTCAGTGAATTATTGCTACAAGACATAAGCGAATTGCACCGTACCGTAGAACATCGCGAAGAACGACGTCGGTATTTAGGTGAAAGCTTCCCAAATCAGGCGGAGAACCACAGCAAAATCAAGATAGAACATTCAAAACATACCAGAACGGCAGCGAGGAAAATCTGTAACTTCTTGCTTGATTCCAAAGAGACCCAACAACTTACTTGGTCCGGAGAAGAACCTTCGTCCAATTTTTCCACTGCGTACTTTTACTAGGCATTGAAATATTGAGCCGTACGATTCCAAAATCGGGAAAATATCCGAAACTAAATCAAGACAAATAGATTATTCACATGTGACATTTCGGAACCCCAGCTCCCCAGGATGATGCCTGATTTCCACGCGATGCTGGATACTATTGTGACGTTTCAAAATGGCGCAGATTTGGTACCGACACTTTTCTTGATTCGTTCCGCTTAGCCTAGACGACGCGCTAAGAATGCTGGATACTATTGTGACGTTTCAAAATGGCGCAGATTTGGTACCGACACATTTCTCGATTCGTTCCGCTTAGCCGACAAGATTAGGAAGCGTCTCCTTCGTCGACGCAAAAAGTAGAAATTAAGTTTTCAGGAGTTGTATCAATATTAAGCCTCACTTTATTAAGCATTCGTTTGAATGTCTCTTAAGATCCACGACGAACGAGACGACGACGTCTATAGACCGCGGGAGGACTGGACTGAGGACGTCGGTTTCAGTGGGAAAATGAAAACTTAAGATGCGGCCGGCAGGTAGACGACGACTTATTTCGACTTGGCTTGTTGAAAACGTCTCGCTCAAGATTACATCGTTTAAGGACATGAGTGAGCTTCCTATTTTGAGCCGTGGATTAAACTTTATTAACGACGAAGAATTTCCAGTTTTGTTTGACCTGTTCGAGCCAAAAAATCCTGATTTTTCCCCATGGAGAATATCGAAAGTTCGCGCTGTATGAAATGGCCGAGTCCGAGTGTTTGGCCGAGTTCCCCCGGCACATTAGTATATTGTGTTCGGAATTCCATACAAAGTTTGGATTCCTAAAAATAAACACGATACACAATTAATTACAAGAGTTGGCAAAAAAATTGTACTTGGCCGTAAGTGAGTCTAAATAATCGCATGTGCAAAAAAGTTACAAAATAAAACGTTTCACTGCTAAAGATTCAATATATTTTTACATATTACAGAGGCGAAAATTCCAGAGTACAAGTGATTAAATTCTTCTATTCAAGGCTTGCGGCCAGCTGCTTGCAGTCATGAATAATTTTTTTCGATCTAGATGTTTCGAACGTAAGGGCAAGTTTTAAAGATAAACGTTATGCTGCCAGCACTTTCAGCTGTGTTCTGAAGTCAATACGCAATTGAGTACTTATAATTATTATTCAGGTTCTTCATTCCTTTTTACAACCACATGGGAAAATAAATTTACGACTTACCGGTTCGCCTTTTCCTCTTGTCTTGCCGCCGGTTTAATAGTAAACAACACGAAAACACGCACGTTATATACGGTCAAATTTTTAATCCAATTCGCTTCGTAAAATAGAAAGAGAAGCTTAAATGAAACCACAAAAGATAAAAGATGAAAAAAGATTACAAAAGTGACAAGTCAGTGTAAAGTTTTACCTTTGAACTTTGTTTAAACAACTCCTTTGCACGACGACGTGAAACTACTGGCTTAGTCGTCGTCGACGAGAGTCGCGGGAAAATCGCGTGAATCTCACTTCCGGTCGTCGTCGTCCATGCTGTCGTCGTGGATCCGTTGCTAGGTAATGCGGTTGCTATGCAGAGCTAAATCAAGTACAATTATACTTCCGGTGAAAGTGACCGGCAGCTTCGCGCGAGAGTCCGTACAAATTCATAACTGCCAAATTTGAAGTTCGTCTCGTTCAACCCCTGAATTCTTGGTTAGTACTTAAACTTATTTGAAGCTGGATATTTTTCTCTGGAAAGATTCGTCTTGGACGGTTTTCAAGCTGATTCAAAACGTAGAAATAACTGAAGGAGTAAGAACGCTCAACTGATCAGTTCACAGATATCGGAATTTGCTGAAAGTTTATTCCTACTGCCTCAGTCTTCGTACCGTTTTTTCGTTTCTTTTTGTCAATGCTGACCAGGTCAACTGCCGAGGAATTCTGGACTGAGAAGTTAGAGGATATATCTGGAGCCAACATCATGTGAGTAAGATGTTAACATTTGCAGAAAAGTGCTCGAGTTTTTGCAATTTCAACGCGAAGCGTAGCGCGTTTGTTTTTCTCGTAGCTACAGTTTTTACGTATTTCTCAGGGCGGATTTCTAGTATAAACTTAGAAGCCGTCAAAGTTGTACAGATTTCAACGAAGTGTGAATGAACAAAGTGCAGTGAGTTAAAATTTGTTTGACGGAAATTATTAATAAAAAAATATATTTTCAATCCGTTTAGTTTTATTACTCATAACACTTACGTTTTTCCGTCCGTGAAAGATTAAGCTTAACTGCGGGATTAACTGATAAATTGTCATTGTGTGTTGATACGATGCAACTTCAGGCAAAAACTTCAGTGAAAAAATAAAAAAAATAAACTTCAAATTAAAAAAGTAAGACAGTGCGTTGTACCTATTGAAAAAAGATGTTTACGTTTTAGACTTATATTTTCATTGATTGAAAACAAATTGAAGCATCGATTTAGATGGATTCGGCGCTGGTGTTGCATAAGGTTTCTTGTTATTCAAAACACGGACTTCAACCTTGGACTTTTGTCTTTTGACTTCGCCTCTTCTACCTTCCACTTTAATAATAATCGAGTACTTCTTAACTGTTTGATTTCTTTCGAGCTATTCCGCCAAAAATGGCCATTTAACTGAGATAACCGTGCACATAAAACAAATTAAACGGCGCATAATTTTGGGCAAACAAAACAAAATAACATTGCATCTTTTCCGTTTCGATCTGTGTATGACTTAAAAACATTACATGTGACAAAATTAGAAGCACAAAACTAATAAGCTTCTGATAAAACAAATAGGACTGCTCTAATAGCTTTATTGTTATTTTAGAGGGGGAAAATAATAAGAACTAAATTGAAAAAAATTGTCGATGGAGGATATCTAGTAATTATATTTTTTGCTCCTAAGATTGTCGACTGTTGTTTGAAAAAGAAAGAGAAAGATAAGTTTCTTTCTTTTTTATGTAAGTGCCATACTGCTCTTCAAATTCAAGAGAAAACCGTCTCGCAGATGCGTGAGTTACCAGAACAATGCTTTGGACGTTTTGGATTTGAAGGCATTTTCCTGCTCACCCATGCCTGCTGAAGTGATCGAAGGCTTGTGATCTGACAGGCACAGGCATGACTCGTTTCTCCTTGTCTGCAAAGAAAGGCAACTTTTTCGAGTGAAGTTTGAAACGTACTTCACAAACGATAACCATACTCAACAAACCCTAAGAAATGAAGGCCTTACTTCAAGAGATCGGCAGTTTAAATACTGTTTCCAATTTATAGCACAGGAAGCCCAGGCTGACAACAGGCCACCTACTTCCGGGAAAGATAAAAGATTTTTCGTGAAACGTAAGCATGCTTTTTGCGAAAAATCAAAAAACAAAAAAATTAAGACGCAAAAACGTGGTTTTGAGAACACATTTTTCCTCATATTATTTTTACTTTTCATCCTTAAAGAAAATGCATGCTTATGTTTTTTTTAAATGGTGTATAAAATCAAATGATGCAAAAAATGTTTGATAAAACTGTTAGTTTCTGAAGTTACGCTCATTTTTCTGTTTTGGGTCACGTGACATTGGGCGTGGCCTGATGACGTCACAACCCGAACCACAGGTGTACTTAAAGGTTGCTGTTCAAATTTGGTCAAATATAAGCAAAGATTTGCCGAGCTAGAGCAAACTGATTTTTCCCTAGCGACGGCCTGAAAAGATAGTATAATGGGCCCTTAAGTTCCCTAATATTAGGAGCTGCGCGAACTTTAACAGCTAGATTGTTTCATAGATGGATAGTAAAATGTACGCGTACGAGTTCTTTAACCAGTTTCCTCTTCCCTTGAGGATTCCATTGAATGTTAGTTGTCACTTTACGTACGGTGTAGCCAATACAGATCCATTTCCACATCAGAATGTGTTTACTAACTTCTCCTATCCCATACTTTTATCCGGCTTTCATAGGCGCCATATTTTGTCATATCATTTTGTGTCATCGCTTTTTATAACAAGAGGTAACAGCGCAAACATCTGTCAAAACAGACCACGTTGTTCTTACACCCACTGAGTTGTAATCTAATCCTTGAGGGATCCGTCTTAACAACACATGGCTTGTTTACTGTTAGTCGTTTTCTTGGAAGAACAGTGACTTGTATAGTCAACAAATGGTCCAGGAATATCATGTGCTTTTTGCGGCATTTGCGCGGAAGTCGTTTATCGGGTTGTTTAGTATACGGTTTTCCAATGCATTGTTTCGGCAAACGATTCCGCTTTCGATTCCGATTTGTCGAGCAAACGGGTAACTGCTTTTTTAAGCCAAATTTCCACAGGAACTATCATAAGTTGTTACTTATGGAGGTTTTTATTATTCTTTGCAGTGGCGGGGATTACTATTTGGCAACCGGAGATTCTCCTTCGAAACAGCGAACCTGTTTCTTCCTAAGGGGAGTCCTCTGAGGTGTTATTTGTTGACAGCTGGTTCTATTTCAGGACTTTCTCTTTCAGTTGTCTATATTCTACATATGTGCGTGCTTTTGAATCAACAAGTTTGCCATACCTGCTTGCTACCCTTCTCTACTGTCGGAACGATCGTGGAAATTCTCCTTATAGCAGTGATGGAAATAATTTTTCTTGCTTAGAAGGACATGTGTCCTTTCAAACCTCCCTTTTGATCGGACATTTTACAAAATTGGTCGGACATTCGCTATTTTGGATTTTTCCTGAGACACAATCGGTAAGCATGCACGACGTGCTATAAGAAGTTTTGCAATGCATTGTAGGGCGATTTCAAATGACACGGCCTTTTCTGAATTTTCTCGAATCAAGAGAGCCGTTTACAGCAAAATAAATCGTACAAACAGCGTAAATTCTTATTGTAATGTTTTTGGAATCAAACGCGATAAAGTTAACAAGACTGTCAAAGCAAAAGCTGAGTAATTTTTGTGCTCGATCACCATGTCCGCGCATAATTTAAAATTGGTCGGACATTTTCGGATTTTGGTCGGACAATTGACCGACTGGCAATTGTAAGGATGCGGTCACGTAGATGTAGGTCATTTAAATCTTGCTTTCTCTTGAATTGGTCAATCCTAGTTGTTACGCAGTCATAACAATTTTTGCAGAAGCAGTAACCGAGTTGTTGTTTTCGCATTAAGAATTTCTCGGATGTTTGACTGCACTGTCACAAATTTATTGGTCAAACGCAGACTTATGTTAATTGCCACTATGATTGTACTAAGAACAGAATTTTTACGATTGCGCCCATTTAATAGTCCGCAGTCCAGTCCGCATACATATCATTATACAGTTCATCCTTTATATTCTTTAAAATTGGCTTTCTTAAATTAGGGGCTCGGTCCATCAGGTGGTCTATGGACCGATTCATAAGTGTCACAGGTCCATGCACAGGAGTCAAGCTATTGAATTATATACGATGATTCGTGTGATGATCCAATAATCCTATTTGAATCATAACAATTCATAACTATGCTGTTATGATGGGACATAAAATCAACTCTCAATCACAGGCACGGTGCAATGTGTACACATGTAATCATCTATGGAATCATAACCCTGATGTCATGTGTGTTCATGAGATCGTTTCTTGAATCATAACCATGATGTCATGGAGAGAATAAAAATCAACTCAAACCGTAACCCTGGTGTGATGTGTGCACATGACATCGTCTTTGGAATCATAACTATAATGTGTTGTGTGCACATAACATCTTTTCTGGAATCATAAGCTGATGTAATGTGTACAAATAACATCATATTAATAATCACAAGCTGGTGCGATGTATACAATAAACATCATCTTGCAAATCATAAGATATGATTATACATACATATGTACCGGGTTCACAGGGGTTTATCCATGGACTGGGTCCATGTCATAGTTTTGTATATGTCCAATTCAAGTGTTTCGTCGAGAATAAACCTCTGGGAATTACCTCTAGAAATTATCAGGTTTTTATTCCATTCTCCACATTTTTTGGTGCCGAAACTCAGGATGCGTGTGAACATCAGTTTAAAATATGTCAAAATTGAAGAAGAAGTTGAGAAGAAAGCGAAGATTCTGGAAAGTCATCATATATTCGTCAGGAAAACTATCATCGAAGCAAGCAAATAAGGGAGTCAATAGACAATGCGGGAGACTACTCTACTCTTTTCGATGTACCCTTCAGGGTAAGTTGTCGGAGCTAAAAGCCTTGGATACAACCCGGCTATTTTTTACTTTAAATTCAGTGTCGTTCTACGAGTAAAAATTAGTTACAGGTTTAGTAAGAGTTGTCATTAGTTCCGTAGAAAAAACTCATCTTGGTAATTGCTTATCGGGCTGTATATGTGCTATAACACGCACACTTAGGGCCTGGCTAAACTAGGAAACTTTGTTGCGGAAGTATTGTTGTGGACGTTAATGTTCATTTCCCAGCCTGGATCAGTAGCCGCGTGAGAAACGTATTTTCTGTGCGATAGGACAAAAAATAAAGTGCCATTCGGACCTTCTCAGATTTTTTTATTTTCATTTTATTAACATATGCATCCCTTACATTACAAAAGTCGCTTACACTACGTACAACGGTCTTCTCAGTTGCAGGACTGAAATCAACCTGTGATCAGGCGCTCCTTTTTTCGGAGCGCGAAAAGGCGAGAGAGTTGGCTCGTAGGATTCCTTCTTCAAGGTAGAGCGATTTTCATATGACCTTGAAATGATTACGCGTGAGCACAATCAAAACAGCAAACGAACTGGGAAAAAACAATTTGATTGGTTAGGCGAACGGAGGCAAAAGCGCGCGGCGTTTGATTGGTTTAACACGCAAAGCCGGCAAAGCGACCGGAATGTGATGAGCTAAAAAGTAATTATTATCTTTGACGTCACTCGCTTTTTAGAATTCTGATAGGTCAATCAAACAAGGTTAATTTCTTTTCCATATTAGGGAAATTTTTATCGTGTAAACGAGCAAAGCTTGTTTCAGTTCTTTTTAATTATTGGCGAATCATGAAACTGAATCGGTGAACGCTTACGGTAACAGTTTTTCAAGGTAACTCAAGGTCATACGAAAGTCGCTCTATACTCGCTGACTTCATGATTTTCGTGGTAAAAGAAGAACTCCTTGTTCTATCACTGATGCTTTTGGTTAGTAAAAAGCAGTCTCTTCATATTAAAGATTTTCAATATTGCATTGGTTGCGAAAACTCGACTCGTCAAGGGCTATTTTTGAATAAAAAGACCTGAATACTATGCACGTGTTGGCCACTCGTATTCAACTCAATATGTCCTAATTGTTATTAATATGTTATAAGTGTTTAAAACTGCAAAAACATTGTTTTTTCCGATGCAAAATGAAAAAAATAGCACATCGACGGCGATAAAGGTCTTGGTATTTTTTCGTTCGTTTTCTTGGATAGTTCTCTGGATGTTTTCTGAGGTGATTTGGTCGCCATGCAATAAACTCGAGCAGATTTCACAACAGAAGGGATGTAGCAAAATGATATTCAACTTGAATTATTACTGGTTGGCCGGGGATTTGTTGACAAACCGTAAAAACTTAAAGGCGTCCTCCGACCGGCGAGACAGGATTTTGTTTTATAAACACGACAGGTATATATAACAGCAGAAAGTTCTTTTACACAACAAGCCGGTCTGGTTGCGCACAACTTCTAATTATAAGAACGAACATGGGTAGAGGAGAACAAAATGAGAAAAATACAAGGTAAGATAGCTCAGTAAATAATTTACAGATGTATTTGACGTTGTATTGCTTTGGAGAGTTAAGTCGAAGGGAATTCGCCTCTTGTTTTTGGGTGGGGAAAATTTTGCGTCATTGTATTATGAAAAATTTTGCACATTCAAAACGCATTTCATTTGTGAGGGATAAGTAATTATTTTTATGTGCAATAAAGCCACGCTTAGTAAACGAGTGGTACCGAGAATCTTTTTTATTGGGACGTCTTGTGCAGCGCCAAGCTCAATGAGTTGGACAGCAGGTCCCGATGCCACAAGATTTCTCGACTGACTATCAACTGAAACAAGCCTACCTATATACTATAATTAACGTTGGACATTTTTGGGTTCGCGGACCGTGAAAACCAGAAGGCCATTTATAAACCATTGGGACAAAATAGTTAATCGGAGAAACTTAAGCAAACCAACCGGACTGAAGTAAACCAAATAGAATCTAACCAATGGAAATTTCCGAACTGTAAATGCCTTTACCAAAATTAGCCCTGACATCCGCTCACCTCGGGGTAGGTCGGCCAAGGTTGAATTGAACAACCCAAACATGTCTACCGCGTGAGAACTATTGTTAAATGCCTTAACCACTTGGTCAGTCGAGAATAACAACTGCATACTTAAGAAAGATACGTGTGGCCTAACCTTGACTAGCCTTATCATTTAGATCACGAACGACTAACCTTGACTAGCGTTATCCTTTAGATCACGAAACGAAACGAAAACGAAACGAAGATCACAAAATCAGTAAATGACAAGCAAATCAGGGAAACGACAGAAAGATAATTTTTACTGAACATTGCAAACTTAGCGATTTAAAAGGTACTGAGCTGAAACGCCATTTTGCCGATTCTTAACATATGTTTACTACCGTGGAAAACTCAAGGAAAAGCCGGAAAAAATAACCTTTTCATGCTAAATCTTTCTTTAATATTTATGTTCTCGAATTGTTATCGACATCTAAATTTTCCCCTGCATGTTCAGCATCAATCAAGCTAAACAAACCATACCCGATGCTAAGATAAAATTGTCTTGATTTCTGAGAAATAAGAAAAATTGATTGATGTTATTAAACCGCCAGTTAAGATTTTCTTACATTTAGTTCACCGAAAAATAATAAAAAACTGAACACGTTTAGTGATTACCCAACTGAAATCAAAGTACACGTATGTCTAAGCCGGCCACTCTTCAGGACCAGCTCTTTTTGTCTGCCTTAAGCCTGGTTCTCATATGCCGCCGATATGCCTGGGACATAGCTGCCGGCACGACCTGGGACAACCTTCCGGCATTTGGGAACATTTATCGCCGACATCCGCCGGCATCAGAATGTGTCCCAGGCATTGACCGCCGGCTTGCCTGCGAAGTTGAACTGAGTTCAACTTCGCAGGCAAGTCGGCGGTTGTCTGCGATAAAAATATTCTATGTGAACGTCTTCGGCGGTGGCCAGCGAGAAAATGGTATATACTCCATGGAGGTTTTTAATTATATGCACACAAAACTATCCGGCATTTATTTAGGGATGTATGACGCACTTACTCGATTTTTCCCACAATACCTTACGAAATGGCGGATAGCGAGGAGGTTACACCAGAGGGGATCGCTATTTCGCCCACTGGCAATCGAATGTTGATGGACACAATTCGAAATTATCGTGCAATATATGACAAAGGTTGTCACGAATACAAAGACCAGAGTAAAGACAAATGCTTAGCAAGCAGTCGCTAATACACTGAAGATAGATGTTGCTTTAGCTCAACAAAGATACAACAACATCCGAACAAACTTCTCCAAGTATATAAAGAGCTTAAAAGGAAAGTCGGGCTCTGGAAGGGATGATCTGGCTAATATAAGGCCGGATTATGAGTATCTCCGTTGGCTGTGTTCACATATCAAGCACGGCAGACCCGCTCGGTTGAAAGTGCGCCAATTTGGTTTGCATTTCGCGCCTTTTTGAATACGTCGGCGACACATCGCAGATACACCGCAGATAGACCGGGGCTTGACTGGAATAGATCGCCGAACACTGTCGGTTTCAACCGGCGACTATGTCGCAGGTATGCCGGCGACATATGAGAACCAGGCTTATTAAAGAGATGTCCGCCTTATGGATATTAAAGTGAAATACGACCAGAACCAGCAAATAATTAGAGAGGTGTCCGTTCTGATTGGTTGGTCTCAGTGACCATACAAACACCCCACCCCACCGCGCTAAGAAAAGGCTTTTCTTTCTGCCAAAGCTTCGCAAGTTTCTCAGTTTTCGATTTCCAAAAGTGCGCGCGCTCACCAGCTTATAAAACTTTCTGTGATGTCAGCTAAAAACCCATTAGTTCGTTCTCTGGCCTCCAGAAATGCAAAGTTGTACTTGTTTTCGCCTTTATGCTCGACGAACATTATTTCGCAAAATGTCTTTCATAGGGTTAGAGGACTCCTTTTATTTTAATACAGTTCGAATTTAGGCTTTTTTTCATTTCCACCTTTCCACCAACTAATCTACCTAAGCAAGTGAATTGAAGAACATGTATTCTGATCTTTCTTTATTGTAAAGATATTAGCGGATATTAACTTATATAAAAAATTTAACCTATTGTCCTCTTTTGTCACGTAATTGAAATTTTCTGCGTGACCGATTTTTCCAGGCAAGCGGCGGCGGCGCAGGGCACAGGAGCTGGAAATCAAGGTTTATCAGCGATTCAAACTTCTGGAATAGCCATAATGTCGGGATTAAGACATGTTAACAAGATTCCTACAATCAGAGGGACAGATATTATAAGGGATCCACGGCTGAACAAGGTAATACAGTCTTCTTTCTTTTCGATCAGCGAAAGTGACTCGATCGAGGGCTTTATGTTCTGCATGCATGACCGACTTCACGTCCTGGAAAAAAATTGATAGAGCGAGCTGAAGCTTGCAAGTTTTGCAATGATTTCATCGTTTTGTTTTGTAAAACGGTGGTTTCTTTTCTATTACAATGTTTTCGGCAAGGGAACAAGAAGTGTTTGTTGAGCGCAATGACTGCACAAAACCATGACGATGTTTACTTCTTGAAGGCATGCTAATAATCAAAAGTTAAGCTTAAGACTTAAATATTCCTGTACGGAAAGAAGAAACGTTGGCAATTTGAGTTTTGTCAAACTTCTAAATCGCCTCAGCTTGAATTCGAGTAAATTTTTCAATCTCTCTGATGATTATAAAACAGTGCAACACCTCCCGCGTTAATCCCACTGGAGATTCAGGTTTGGGTCATACAGTAGTACAATATTTTATTGTTTGGTTCCTGGTCTGGAAAAAAGAACAATAAACGGGCCGTCCATGCTGTGTTGTTGTTGTCGACACTGAGGCGTATTTTATTATTCTCCCCCCCAGTTTATTAAGTAATTTTTCTCTCAATGCTATAAGGTCTACACAGCTCTCAGATTTCCAGGTTATAAAAATGCAAATTCTCCTTACCAGATTTCATATATTTCTCATGCTGCTAGTTTGGAGAATCCGATACAGCCAAACTTGTTTAATTTGGATCCCTAAGGTAGAGAATTAAGTTTTTCCCAGTACTATTATTGTAATGTGTGGAGGTGCTGTGGTGTAGTGGTTAGCACATTGGACTCATACAGATCCAAAGGGTGGTACTTTGAGCCCTGGTCTCGGCAGTTAAGTTGTTTCCTCAGACGAGAAACTTTACTCCAAAAGGTGGATAGTGCTATCCACCGGATAATCACTATGCAGCGGATAACTCAAAGGATTTTTGTTAATACTTATCCACTGGATAGTGATTTATCGGGTGGATAGCGCTATTCACATTTTGAACAACCAGGTCCAGGTGTATAAATGGGTACCAGTAACATAATGCTGGGGAAACCCTGTGATGGACTAGCATCCCATCCAAGGGGGAGTAGCTGCCTCATGTTATGGCAACCAGGTTAAGCACCGGCTGAGTGGGCCATCTGAGGGTCATGTGCGACCCTACCTTTTTACCCGTTGTTGTAATGTAATGTGCCTGAAATGTATAAATTGTGTGAAGTAAATTGCCCAACGTACACCCGGGAAACATTATCTGAGACAGAGGATTACAAAACCAAACTGGTTTCAATTTATTGATAATTTTCAAACCAAAGAAAATTTGAATCACGACAATGCCATTGCATAGGAAATGTTGGAAATATAACTGGCTGATGAAATATTTTTTTTTAAGGAAAATGCCAAATTAATGTAAATCAAACTATGTGCATATTTTGTTTTTTTTTTCCCCCGACAAAACAATTACAGCCATATGCTCCATCACGCGTGACCAGTAATCCACAAGACTGAAATAAACATTTGAATATTTCTTTGTAATGTCTGAGATTTGAATGAAACTTGAAGATCTCTCACGAGTTAACGGAAAAATAACTTCGCTACATGCATAAAAAAACCTTCTACTGTTCCGATGTGTGACATTTAAAATAAAATGATATTTTGTTGCTCTTTGTTTCCGAAAATACGGTAAATTCTCCGACGCGTAAACTTGAAAACTCCATTCAAATTTTCAAAAATAGTGGTCGCGTGTGATGGAGCATGGCTGTATTAAGCTCTCTAATTGAAGGGCTCCCTGCAACAACGTCCTGAGTGTGTTTTTGGTAACTTTCACTAAAATTGTATGTTTTAGGCCTTTAAAAGCACAGTTTTGTCAAATTAATGATTTATTATTGTTAAGGTACTTAAAACAGCTCCAAAATGGGGAAGAAAATCCACATCTTTGAGAAAATGTTTTGGGCCCCTATGACACCCTATGGCTCCCAGGACACCCTATGTATCTTTTCAAAATAAAAAATTATTCTGTTCGAAGATAGAAGATTTGTTGACCTGGATTAAATCCTTTCAGTCATATTACGTGATCCAGTCATAATTTTGGCAAGTGAGTTCCTTTGGAGGCCAAAAATCCAAGATTTCTGTGAAAATTTTCCAAAAACGCACTGAGGACGTTATTGCAGGGAGCCCTTTAATTGAGCAGCTTATTAGCTTTCTATGTTTATGCTAAGAGTTCAATTTATATGTTGTGGACTTATTGGTGACAGGGAACAGCATTCACCCTTGAAGAACGACAGATCCTTGGGATACATGGCCTTCTTCCCCCATGCATATCCACCCAAGAGATTCAATGCAGCCGAGTTTATGCAGAACTACACAGAAAAGCTGATGATCTTCAAAGATACATAATGTTAATGGCTCTGCTGGAAAGAAACGAGTCATTATTTTTCAAGCTGTTGATGGATCACACTGAAGAATTAATGCCGATTGTTTATACCCCAACAGTGGGGCTTGCTTGTCAGAAATATGGCATGATTTTTAGGAAACCTAGAGGGCTGTTTGTTTCTATCCATGATCTTGGACATGTTGAAGAACTCTTGGAAAACTGGCCAGTTGAGGATGTTAAGGTACATTGTACCTGACAAATGTAAATGATGTTTTAATCAATTCTATCCAGAGTATAAATTTAATACACTGGGGAAAGCAACCTAATATTTACATGTACAAGTGAATGTTGTGTGGAGTTGAACATGATCATGCAATGGCCACGCAATGTAAATGTAGTTAAATGCACTTGAACGAAATTAACAACAGTGTCAATGTCCCCTGTGGCCAGCAGTATCCAAATGAACACATGTGTCAGGATTCCATGTGTTCTCGGACTCAAGTGCATGTAAGCCTCTGTTTCCTTTTCCCTTCTCTCTCCCCCTTTTCCACTGTATTGTTGCAGTTGGTGTGATAGGTACCTGTTTCTCTTTGTGTGAGAGCTCATGGCTGGGTTGCCAGGATTGGCCAGTCTGGGAGCGGTCTCCATCTAGGAGCTGGCTGCCAATAGTGGAAGCTCCCAGATGTCACCAGTCACCCAAGCTCTACTTAGAGATGCAGTTGTTAAACAGTGAATTTGGGATGAAACATGCAACATGCTCCATCAAAAAACGCATGGTATCCTGATCCTTGATATAGTGTAACACTGCCTTTCATCTGTGTGAAGTCACTTGTTACAATGTATCACATGACTTTTTTTCAGGCATTACTTCCTAAATTACATTTAGACTTTTATACACCAACAGTCTATTAAAAAAGAGCACTCCCTTTCCCTGGCATGAATGCTTACAAGTCTTTTTTGACTTGTAAGCACAATTAGACTTGCTTGTGCCTTGCCTTATAAAAGGTAATTCTTCCATTTTGTTGCTCAGTCCAGAATTAAGGGTTACATACCTAATGCACATAAGAGAACTTGCCTGTGTTAACTTCTCATTGTAAATTGTAGGCCATTGTAATGACAGATGGTGAGCGCATTCTTGGCTTAGGTGATCTTGGTTGCTGTGGAATGGGGATACCTGTTGGCAAGCTTGCTCTCTACACAGTCTGCAGTGGAATTGATCCAAGAGTGTGTCTTCCTGTAATGATTGATGTAGGAACTAACAACCAGGTTAGATGACAGTGTTTGATATTTTTTCAGACTCTATCATATTAATTAAGTAGTTGACTTTTACCATATAATATTAAAAGCCAAGTGTGTGTGCTCATTGAGTTCATAGGTGCCCCACACCATGCTCTTTTCACTCTCATGCACTCCCGGAGCAGTTTTATTGTTCCTTTTGTACTCCCCAAAAATGTTCACAGTTACCTTTTTTCTGTGTGTTAATTTCATCAAGTACCTAATATAATCAAGTACGTGTTTGTTGTTACCCCCCACACCATGCTGTCTTCACTCTCATCCACTCCCAGAGCAGTTTAATGTTCCTTTTGTACTCCCTAGTGTTCATACAGTGTAGTTTCCTATTTTCCCATGTGTCCATTGAGTTTGCAATCATTGAGTTTGCTTCATCACACAGTCGCTTTCCTGAGCCCACTCTCATAAGTGACCAGCTCGTGTTACAACCACTTTTTGAAATCCTGAGGTGGTCGCTTACAAGAGCTCTGACTGTACTTTCATCATTCAGCATTGCATCACAAGTTGCAGTAAACATTTGCCTTATGTAATGGCGCCTTTTATCCGTAGACTTTGCTAGATGACCCATTGTACATTGGAGTACCTCAGAAGCGTGTCACTGGTAAACCTTACGATGACCTAATCGATGAATTCATCAGAGCCGCTAATAAGAGGTGATTATTAACCATCCTTCACTTGAATTTTGCAGTTAAGTTTTTGTATATTCTTTAAATTCACTTCTTTTTTTTTCATATTCAAAATTTAACTTTTTCACTCTCAAAGTCATACCAATTGAGTTATATAAGGCTTAGTGTACACTGCACTGTAGTTCTATTTTTAAAGCTACCGTGCAGTACTTTCCCATGGTGCTGTTTATAATGCTGTACAAGGTGGTTCTAACTTTCGAGTCTGTGGATGAAATCCTACAATGTGACCATTCAATTGAAAGCTACTGAGCAGTATTTTCCTGTGGTATTGTTTATTATGTTGTACAAGGTGGTTCTAACTTTTGAGTCAGACTGTGCATGAAATCCTACAGACTGTGACCATGCATTCAAATGAAAGCAGCCTACTGAGCGGTACTTTGTTATGGTGCTGTTTGCATGTTATGCTCATGCACTACGCTGTAGGTGGATCTGTTGTTTTAACCTGTGGATGAAACCTTAAAAGTGCGACATTCAATGAAAGCTACCGTCAGCACTTCTTTATACTGCAATTTGTCAGTATTATATACTATATTTGAACAGGGTTCTTACTTTCACGTCTGTGAATAAAATCCTAAAATGTGATCATGCATTCAGTAGCAGTACTTTCTTATGGTGCTGTTAGTTTTGTGATACTATTTTACAAAACAGAGGTTAGGAACTTTGGACATGTTTTTTTTTTTATGTGGCTGTTTTTACTATTAAAGAGGTTGCTCTAGAGCAACATAGATACTTCTCTAGATACTATTCACTATTGCTCTGGACTTACTTTGTTGATTTTGTTGCTTAGATATGGTGAATCAGTTTTGATCCAGTTTGAAGATTTTGGAAACCACAATGCTTTCAGATTATTGGAGAAGTACAGAAACACTATTTGTACTTTCAATGATGACATACAAGGTATATTTATGCCCTAAAATAATAATTATTGTTATCTGAAGACATTTTGCATCAAATAGGAAATCCCTGTTCAAACTGTTACCACTTGACGACCACTTAAACATTCAAGTTCAATAAAGTACCTTACAACTGGACGTCCTCTAAAACAAACACTTTACAATTACCTCAAACCAACTCTTACAGTCTGCCTTAGAAGGGTCTAACTTTGAATGGGGTGTATCGGAGAGAGGGGGTACCTTAGAGAGGACTTAATGTTAGAAAGGCATCCCCTTAGAGAGTGGTGCACATTAGAGGAGGGTGCACCTGAGAGAGGGATGCACCGAAGGGAAGGGTGCAACTTAGAGTGGGGTGCACCTCAGAGAAGGGTACAACTTGGATCTATGGGTGCACCTTAGAGAAGGGAGCAACTTATAGAGGGGTGCACCTTGGAGAAGGGTACAACTTATATCTAGGGGTGTACCTTAGAGAAGGGTAAAACTTATAGAGCGGTGTTTCTTAGAGAAGGATGCAACTTAGAGAGGGGTGCACCTCAGAGAAGGGTGCAATGTATAGAGGCTTGTACCTTAGAGAAGGGTGCAACTTATAGAGGAGTGCACCTTGGAGAAGGGTACAACTTATATCTAGGGGTGCACCTCAGAGAAGGGTGCAATGTATAGAGGGTTGTACCTTAGAGAAGGATGCAACTTATAGAGGGGTGCACCTCAGAGAAGGGTGCAATGTATAGAGGGGTGTACCTTAGAGAAGGGTGCAACTTATAGAGGAGTGCACCTTAGAGAAAGGTGCTACTTAGAGTGGGGTGTACCTTAGGGAGGGGTGCCACTTTTAGTGGGGTGCACCCTAGGGAAGGGTGCAATTCAGAGAGGGTGCACCTTTGAAAGGGGTGGACATGAGGGTGGGGTCCACCTTAGAGATTGGGTGCACCTGAGGGAGGGGTGCACCTAAGAGATGGGGTGCACCTTAGAAAAGGGTGCAACTTAGAGAGGGGTGCACCTATAAATAAATAAATAATAACTTTATTTCCAGAGGGAACATACACATAACAGTCAGGGACTAACAAACTAGTGGCCCTCAATCTAAACTACAACAATAAAATAGAGTAAAAAGTTAAGCTATAAGAAAACTATATACAACTAATTAAGATATATGTTGTGGTTCAAATTTTTCGTTGGTTTGAAAATTTTCAAACCAGTTTAATTTAATTTTTTCTTTGTCTCAGATTCATTAGCATAATCTGCGACAAAGAAAAACAAAAATCAAACTGGTTTGAAAATTCTTAAACCAAAGAAAAATTTGAACCACAACATATACAAAAATGGTCTAAACTTACACACTGTTAAAGAAATTAAAACATTTTTTTAAAAGCTTTAATGTTTTGGCTCCTTCTTATATTTAGAGGTAGACTGTTCCATAGTTTAAATGGCATTGATAAAAATGTCCTCCCACCTTTGGTCTCTCTTTTACATCGAGTCTCCGAAAACTACATGAAAAATCACTGACTCTTGTTATTTGATTGCTTATTAAGTAATCAGGAGTAGTTCCCTGAAGACACTAAAACATAATGCAGCACTTATTGATTCTACTTTCACCTTTTAAATGGGTGCAATTTAGAGTGGGATGCACCTTAGAAAAAGATACAATTTAGAGAGGGGTGCACCTAAAGGAAGAGTACACCTTAAAGAGAGAGTGTATCTTAGGGTACAACATAAAGAGGAGTGCATCTTAGAAAAGTGGAGAAGGGTGACTTAGAAAGGGGTGCACCTGAGGAAGGAGTAGACTGCATCTTAGGGAGGCGGTGCACCTGAGGAAGGGGTGCAACCTACGAAATGGCTGCAACCTGCTCCTTTGAGAACATGTTTAAATGGGAAGTGATAGTATACAGTATTTCTACACATACCCTAAAATAAGCAAAAAAGCTAGTATCCAAAGTGTTTAGTGTTTATTTAGGACAGTACAGAGAAAAAGCTGACTTCTACATGTACAAGAGGTTTTACCTACGTACAGCCATATAGTAACATTGCCTCTTTAATTTCAGGTACAGCATCTGTTACAGTTGCTGGTGTGCTTGCTGCATTGCGAATTACCAAAAACAAGCTAGCAGATCACAAGTTTCTCTTTCAAGGTGCGGGGGAGGTGGGTATAGGAAGCATCTCCCAAAATAATTTGCTTTTGCCAAATATCATCAAATTACATAATTACCTTAATTTATAAGCAATCACTGCACACATCATGTGTGCTCAAAATCTAATTTCTCCTTCCAGTTTAAAAAATGTCCATACAGGTTAAGCTTCAAGTTATGAGATCTTGGAATTTTCAACTGAATTGATGTTCATCTTCTTGTAGCACAAAATTCTCAGAATTAACTTTAATAGAAATGCAAGGTGATTAGTACAGTCAAACCTTCTTTATGGACACCTAATTATTACGGATATTTTCCTCTGTCCTGAATTGGAATTAATTAAAAGCCCTTCGATATATTCTCTAAAATTACCCCACTTAATATTCCATTAACACAAACACATTAATTTTTATGGTTCCCATGGTGGCAATGTAGCTAAGAAAATTATCACTTATTTTTGACAAGCTGCTATTGGACTCCTCATTATTACTGATATTTTCCTCTGTACCGACGGAATTAAAGCCCCTATATTTTCTCTAAAACTAAGCCACTTGATATGCCATTAACACAAAAATATCTTATGGTTCCCATGGTGTCCATGTGGCTGAGAAAAGTATCACTTATTTTCAACAGGCTGCTATTGGTGTTGCTGACCTGCTTGTCCTAGCCATGATCAAGGAAGGATTATCTCATGGCGAGGCCAAGAAAAGAATTTGGCTTGTGGATTCTAGAGGACTTGTTGTTAAGGTAGCTACATTGTATGCTTATTAAGGGTGACGCATGATGAGTACAGTTAAAGAATTACTGGTAAAGTGTATAATATTGGTCGAAATGTGATTTAAGTGTTTAATGTATGTGGGACCAGGCATGAGTATCTGTTTAGGAGAGGTGTCTGCCTGGCTAGAGCAGATATCTGATAGCATTAGGTTCAACCATTTTCCATTTCAATTCACTATGTATTTTTTACAAAGAATTGTGTGTTAGTGATGTGCTTATATATGTCTAACATTTGACAGAAATAATTCTGGAGCCATTGATAGTAATTTGTTATAAACTCCTATTTTGTTTACATTCAAGACTTAATTACAGTAAGCTTATTTAAATGAAACAATTTTCTTAGGATCGTGCAGTTGGGGGTTTAAATGAAGAGAAACTGAAATATGCTCATGAAACGGCACACATCAGTACCCTTGGAGAAGTTGTCAAGACCATTAAACCAACTGCCATTATTGGTGAGAATTTGCAGTTTTGTCTAATGTGGCTAGAAGTGAATGTCTTTATATTAACACACCTTATTAATCTATGTTAGACCACCAAGTTTTTTTTTTTTTTGGGGGGGGGGGGGAGATCTAGGCTTGACAATATGAGGGAAGCCATTGTCAAATTCCCTACCTCTGGCCAACTGATGCATTACAAAATCCCATCCCTAGGGTAACTGTTTCTGTGACATTCAAATAACTGCACCCAAATACCCTACCCCTTGGCCATCGAGTAATGTCAAAATCCCTACCCAGGTGACTGCCCTCGATAGCCCCCCCCCCCCCCCCCCCTTCACCCTTAAGCTAAGAAACACTGATAGGTACATATAAGTGACTTTATCATGATCCTACCACGACAAAGTTGATAGTATGAGTACACGTATGCAGACAGGAACAGTTTCAATTTTTTTTCAACTGAATTTTCCACAGGTGTTGCTGCAGTTGCTGGAGCATTTACTGAAGAAATTGTTAAGGCCATGGCTTCCTTTAATGACAGGCCCATCATCTTTGCACTTAGCAACCCCACATCCAAGGCTGAGTGCACTGCAGAACAGGCTTACACTTGGACTAATGTAAGTGTTGCATGCTGGCAGTCATAATTTACACCCTTTACACCCTTTAAATCTCAATAATAATAATAATAATAATAATAATAATAATAATAATAATAATAATAATAATAATATTAATATTAACAATTTAAAAAATATCTTAATTACATAAATAAAAATAGAAATAATTGATAATAAAAATTCAAAATTCTATAAAATTACAAATTCCATGATGCAGAGATATTAATAATAATAATATAATAATAATAATAATAATAATAATAATTAGCTTGGTTATTAATAAAAGATTCCGTATATTTTTATAATAATAATAATAATAAACAGATTGGTGTGCGGACAAGATCAGTAACTATCCAAAAGACGGTTTTGTTAGGGACTGCAAGAATCCTCCGAAGAGTCCATGGGATCTAATTAAGGTGGCTTGTTGCCACTTGACCAGGACCAGTATCATCTCCAGCAATGTTGCTGAGTCAATTTGTTATGGAATAATAATGTTTTTTTTAAAATTAATTTACAATGTTTACAAAATATTAAAAACCCTAGTAAAAAAAAAAGAAAACTTATTAAGAGAAATATATATATATACATATTTATATACGAAATATAAGAAATATCATTCTTGTGTACGTGATTTAAGAAGCATTCGTTTCTAAAAAAAAAAATTTCTAATTAAAAGAATTCATAAAAATAATAATTTAAAAATAAATGATCTAATTAATAGCTCCTTCGACAGTCTCTATATCTATGTCTGCACTTCTTAAGTCCCAAGATGCTCTCTTTGCAGTCCGTGACCCTCTCAGACAAATCAGTGCAGATCTTAAAAGTGCAAAAGATATTCTTGCACGGATCCATGAAATTGTTTTCGCATAATCTTCTCCTTGCTTTATCGCGATCATCTCAGCTAGGCGACTGTGGTACATCAAGCATTCCTTACCCATTCCACCGGTTGTCGTGAATACAAGAGGTGTAAATGTCCCGTGTTCGACGTCGAGGACTCTACCAGAGTATTGGCACTTTTTTTCGTTCTCGTGCATACGGTATATTTGATCTGGGCTGAGATCCCTGTACGATTCAGCGTTTGGGTGACAAACCCTGACATCAAAAAAGGCTGATCGTTGGGGCTCCCAAAATCCACGTGCATGTATATCGAGCCTTGCATCCTGCGATTTGTTAGATCCTCTTGTTAACTGCTCTCCTGAAATATCTTGGAGCACCGGCTCAATAGCGACGTCATTACATACCATATTCAGAAGCTCCGCCTCAAGGTCTCTGAGCTCATTATGTCTCTGGATGACAAAACCGCCCTTCTTACAGATCATGGCGTGGTCGACGGTAAACGCTTCCCGGCACACGCACGTTGATGGTATGTCGTTAATTGGCCAGTCATAGCGTAGCATGATCCCATCGCGAAACTGCCCTTTGTTAAGGTTGAACCCCAACTGTTTGAGAGGAAGCACTGTGAGCCACATCGACGATCCTTTTTCCGTAGCCAGATCTAGTGTAATAATAATAATAATAATAATAATAATAATAATAATAATAATAATAATAATAATAAAAAGCAATGCAATGGGGTGTGGGATATACCGGCTACGTATGTGTTTTATCTGGTGATACTTGACGGATGTTCTTTGAATCAGCTACTTTGAAATAAGTTCAGAGTTGTAACAAGGTATATTTTTCATAACGGATCCCATTTTTTTACCCCAAATTTTGATCCTTTATCGCAAACTGTTGGGAATTTTGATCCCTGATCCCGCAGCGAATTGTTGATCCCAATTATTAATTCTCTCTTTATAATTTTCCTTGCATAATTCTATTGCATAACATAAACACATTACAACACACAACATCTACACCAGCATAAGATATAAAACTAGCAGTAATCACAGATTATGGAGACGCGTTCGCAGGAATTTCCGGCGGAAATGAACCCCTGAAAAAAAAAACCAATAGGGGCGGCCATTTGGAAGACCGTCTACCAAAAAATCTCAAATTTTACTGCACATAAACCACAGGACAACCAACACGAAATTAGGATTGCGTTCTTCGAACGCGATAAGTTAGCTCACTGAGAAAAATGAGGGGTGCCATAAAAACCAACAGTAAAACCATTCAACCTGGCGAGATACCTGAAAGCAGGATGAGTGAATCTCAAGTGCAGCCCCTTTGGGTTGAGCCTGCAAATGCAGTCTCCTCTTATCGCACCCGGCCACCAGGGATCTTCCCCGGAGGGGGGGGGGGGGGGGGGGGGGGGTACTCCCTATAACGGGGTACCTTTTTGAGGCTTGAGGTATAAGAAAGGGTGGGGATTTCACGAGTTGAAGTATATGAAAGGGTAGGGATTTCACGAAGAATAGGAAAGGATAGCGAAAACACGAGTTGAAGCATAAAAAAGGTAGGGAAAACTGGCATTTAAGTATTATAAAAAAGGCCTTTCAAAATATATCAAACAGACGCACGTAAAGGCAATATGAAAACGGGCACCATTTTCAGTGAAAGGTATATGAAAGGGGTACCATTTTCAATGAAAGGTTTGTGAAAGAGGTACCTTTTCTGTCAAAAACGGTATATGAAAGGGTAAGGGTTTGGACCTCGTGGCGGAGCATCCCCGTACAAAACTTTGTTGAGTACCCCCCGGGGGATCTTCTTGCTTAGATGCCTCTTTCCGCCAAGAGTGATAAGAGGCGGCTGTATTCACAGGCTACTCTGAGTCACATATACTGTGTCACTGAATATCTTTTGATTTCCTTTTAGGGTAAGGCTGTGTTTGCCAGTGGTAGTCCTTTTGCACCAGTGACTTTACCTGATGGCCGTCACTTCATACCAGGGCAAGGAAACAATGCGTACATCTTCCCAGGTGTGGCGCTTGGTGTTATTGCCTGCAAAGCTCAGCATGTCACTGATGAGATGTTTCTTCTTTCTGCAGAGGTGAGGATTATGTGCTTATTGGAAATATGGTGTTTCTACATTTCATAAAGACTGTTATAAATATTCGTTTTTCCCTAAAACTATCAAAAGCTGGTAGAACTGTCGAGGGAAACTCTTAACTTTTGTAACCATTTATTTTCCTGCAAACCAACAATGTACCTCCTTATAATCCTCGGTACAAGGGATTATAGTTGTTGTAGTTATTAGTACAGTGGAACCCCGCCTAACGGACACTCCTGTATAACGGACACCCCGGTATAACGGACATCCCGGTATAACGGACATCCCGGTATAACGGACAGTTTTATAAGTCCCGGCGGAAAGGTGATACATTTTCTGTTAAAAAGACCCCGTTATAATGGACACCCGTTATAACGGACAACGGACACTTTTTTACCGCCCGAACAGAAAAATTTAATACAAACTCAACCCCGTTATAACGGACAGTCTGAGTACAATCTATCGTCACATCATTGCGCTAATGGCTGCACTCAGAATACTGTACGATTAAAAATATCCGTCTGGATATCGTATGTGACAAGAGTTTGCCACAGTGGCGATCGAGACAGAAACGTAAGCTAACACTACAGTATTCAGTGTGCAGTCTTCTTTTTATTTTTCTCTACATTGTAATTTTTCCGTTTGGCTGAAAAAAAAATTTAACGAGTCAAAGCAAACAACCGCCACGGACTTTTTCGCTAGGAAATATAAACAGTTTTGTTTGCGAAAGAACAACTGTATCGCTATGAAATTGTTCGCGGTGAAGATTTAATCCTGATTAGAGACGAATGGAAATGAATACATTTGCAAGAGCATAAACATTTTGTTAGAAAAAAAAAACAAAGTTTCACTTGATTATCAAGGTTTTATGTTTTGCCTTCATTTGAGACGTTTCAAATGTTGCGTTATTAATGTGTATGCTATAATAGAGGTTTATATTAATAAATTCAATAAAGTGACATAATCTGTAAGAAACCCCATTATAACGGACACTTTCTCTTGTCCCTTCGGTGTCCGTTATAACGGGGTTCCACTGTAGTGGAAGGCCCAGATAAGAAAATATTTGGCTCAAGGCCATGGCATTTAACCAAGCCTCCATGCACCATGACCTAGCCTTGTTTTGAAAGAGCCCAGTTTGAATTTCAACCACATGCTTGAAAGTTAAAGTGCCCCTGTGATCAAATTTTTGATTTTCATTTTTTTACATTTTCGTGTACAATTAGACTTTCTTACTCATCTTGCCAAATTTCAATTCATTACGATCATCAGAAGTCATTTTATTTTAACATTTATTTCCGAGAATTTACGGCCGCCATTAATCAACTTTGTTCCAAGGCTTGGTTGCGAATGGGAGAAAGTGACGTCAAAGACTCAAACATACCTCACGGGTTGAAATTATAATAACAATAAGCATAGAAAATTGCACGAAGAACAAGTCCAAAGTTATTGTTGCTTTTCGCGTGATTTTCAATACTTATTGTTATTATAATTTCAACCCGTGAGGTATGTTTGAGTCTTTGACCGACGTCACTTTCTCCCATTCGCAACCAAGCCTTGGAACAAGGTTGATTAATGGCGGCCGTAAAATCTTGGAAATAAATGTTAAAATAAAATGACTTCTGGTGTTCGTAATGAATTGAAATTTGGCAAGATGAGTAAGAAAGTCTAATAGTACACGAAAAAAAAAAAAATGAAAATAAAAAAAATTGATCATAGGGGCACTTTAAGACCCCATCATATGGTTCTAGATTTAATTTTACAAGGGAAAATTAGGGTTGAAGTGGCAGTTTTGTATTGTTTTGTGACTATACCCGTTTTTAAAATTCAAAACTGATACATGTACTAACTCTTTGAAATATATTGGACATTTTTTATAACCCATACCATCCTGCACACACTTTTCTCACAAAATGAAAACTTCTTACAAAATCCTGGGATGAGAGTCATACACATTAATGCGATCGTGGCTGAGAAAAGCTGTGACACACTGCTTGATTTTGTCAAAAATTGGTCGTGTGATAAAATGGTTATTATCGACTGAGTTTGGTCATGGCATATGTGACATACCGTGCACCGTGCATGTGACATACCGTGCACAAGTAGTCCCTCATTTTTCCTAGAGCGAGCGAGACGCGAGCGCGCGTGAAAATTATCCCACGCGGGAAAGGCGAGACGCGGCGGGGAGAGAGAAAAAGGATGGACTACTCATTTTTCTCTTTCCCCGTCACGTCTCACCTTTCTCGCGTGTAGTGATTTTCACGCGCGCTCGCGTTTCGATTGCTCTACTTTCCCTGAGGAAAAATGAGGGACTTCTTGTAGTCTACTGCACCGTGGCCACATATAAATTATTGGACTTTTGGTTTTGTCCCAAATTTGATCATCCTGAAATTCTGAGTTAAGGACGTTCGCGCTAATTGTTTATGCGCATCCTTACTGCGCACGCAATTCGTGTCGCAACTCCATGCTACGTCATGCACGAGCGCGCGCGCAAGAGAAGAAATCTAAGCACATAAAGGACTGGTAGCTGTTGCGTTAACTTTGCTTAGATTTAACTCGCTTGGATGGTCGGTGACCCCCAATTTTTTTTTGATAGATAATTTTCTTTGCCACTTCTCGACAAATTGTGAAAAAATGAAGAAAAAATCAATGTAGGAAGTTAATTTTTTTTCCATTTTTCTACCCGCGCGACATCGAATCCTGCCAATTTGCGGCTGTCAGAGTTTGCAAATGCTGTTGTTTAAAGATTAAATTTACCTTAAAAAACGTCACCAGTTGAATGAATTTGCTGAACAGACCTACTCGCATAAAATTTGGTAAAGAAAGTTGCATTTTAGAGATTTATTTGCAATATTTTTAGACTAACAGACATTGGGGTCTCATCCCGTAAGGAAGACCAATTTTTCAAAATTAGGGTCGCCTTTCAGATATCTTATCTCGGAAACGAAGTCGGTGACCCCCTCATTTTTTTGCATTTCTGACACGAACAACTCATAACTTAGCTGTAGCAAAAGTTTTATAAAAAAATCAATGTTAGAAGATTTTCGCGCGAACGTCCTTAAGGTGGCTGAACACAGTTTGTGCGCGCTCTTCAATTTCAGCTGCTTATGTGAGTCAGCACGTGCAGAGTTTTGAGAAAAACAAACGTGGCGCCTATAGAGGTTTTGCACGGCAGCCATGTTGCATGGCAGGAACAATGAAAATGTTTTGCATTAGAAAGAACATTCTTTCCCATAGGGAAAAGAATCTATTGTTCCTGCCATGCAACATGGCTGCCGTGCAAAACCTCTATTCAGCGTTCATTTTATTTTGCTCAGCGTGGATCGCGAAAGTGTCGTTTTTCGTCTTAAAATCAAACAATTTGTTGTTCGTAAAAATGTTTGTCGAATCAATAGATAATTTATAGAACCATTGAAGAAATACACTGCCTTTTTGGTCGTTTTTGTCTTTGGATCGAGAACCCAGTCAAATGTAACGCATGCGCAGTTGACCAAAAAAATGAGACTGGATGTGAGACGTGCTGATTTCTACGGAACCACTCGTTAGAATTTCACGAAATTTGGCACAATAATAGTTCCGAATATGCCGAACTCATCTGTCATCAAAAATTTGAAATCTAACAGAGGAGATGTTTACAAAACGCAATCATATTAAAACACAAATTACGGAAGATCCCTTTGTCAAAATTACATGAGACCAGTGTTAACACGCGAATATTTTTACGAGTTTACTGGAGACAAATGATGGACAAAATCTAACGACTAGATTTTCTGAAAATAAACGAAACCAAATATTGCAGGCTGATTTACAATCCACCTTGTTGCCATGGCAACACCCTAAAAGCTCGACAAAATATCAAAATATAAAGCTTGTTTACAATGCGTGCAAGAACTAGGCAATCCTCTATTTTTCTGCGGCATTTCGCTTTCCCCACATACGATTGTTTAGATTTTCTTACTGAGAATGCATCAACCTATGGACAGCACATTTTTTAAATAAAATGTACTGAAACTTTATTTTAAAGCGATATTTCTTTTGTGTTACAAGATTTTATCCAATCATGAGACTCCAAAACAATGGCCAAGAAAGGCTTTCAATTTTCCATGTTTCCCACATAGAAATTTTGCGGCATTAAAACTCAAAATAGTTTTCACTAAAAGGGAATCAATAAGAAAACTAGAGAGAAATAAATGCGCTATCTAATGAAGTGACAGTAAATTTTCATGTTTTAGCCAATGAGGTGGACGGTTTCAACAATATCACAATTGACACCTTTCTGCATTCCTTGCCGTTGGGTTGCCTAGTTCTTACTAGGACCATTACTTAATCTTATGCCTCGCCATATTTGGGCGCCCAGACGTTTTATGCATAGGTACAGTAAAACTGTGTTCAGCCATCTTAGGGTGTTGTATGTTTCATCAATTAATGGTTATCTTTCACCTTAGTCACTTGCCAATCTGGTAGCTCCATCACAGTTGGAGAAAAGCTGCTTGTTTCCACCACTGTCTGATATCAGGGAAGTCTCATTTAAAATTGCCGTGGATGTGGTGAAGCTTGCGTATTCCAATGGATTGGCCACAGTCCATCCTGAACCCAAGGATAAAGAGCAGCTTGTGAAAGATAATCTGTACACTCCAGATTACATGTCCTACATTCCAGCGACCTACCATTGGCCAAGTCAATAGATTTAATATTGCTGATAACAAAAACCTTAAAGAAAAGGTGTTTGTTATGATAAAGTGGGTGATTGGTTTATATTTTCCCTCGCTATACAATAATTAATAATGGCATTTTTAGGCCAAGTTTCGACCTTTGAATGAGCAGATTTTAAGCATTATATAAAAATGGTTATTGGGACATCTGAGTGCCAATATTCACGTGTGGTTTATTTTAGCATTTGGTTTTCTATAATCATTTCATATTTTGACATACCAATATTCTTGTACGTATTTTAAATGTTCTTGCATATTTTATCAGATTCAAATAATAATATATTTGTTTCAGTCATAGTTGTGGCCGGTGCAAGGACAACTTTTGAAACATGTCTGAGCTTTGTAGCCAGTCGTGGCAAACATTAAACGCTGTTCATTCCATATAATACTAAAAACACTGTGAGGGAACTCGGGGCAATTTTCACTATTCTAGGTCAATTAATACAATAATTTTCATGCAATGGTATATACTGACTGATGTAAAAATGATCATAATTATGATATATTTTTCAAAAATAAATAAACATTATACTCCTTAGCCTTGTCATTTGTTGACCAATCCTTCTTTCTTCATCCTTTTTATGCCAGGTGGCACTCAAGGCCTCTTTATCAAACATCGCGAGTTTTAGCGTCGAGGAAGGTTTCTTTCAGCTTTTGCATGCTTCCTGTCAGCTTCCAACCCCATGCTGTTCGTGTCATGTTCTCGTGCTTCATCTCTCTCTCTCAGCTGTTATAACAGAAACCGTTTTTCCTCGTTAGTTGCAGCATTTGTCAAAGATTTGGATTCTTAGCAATTTTCCAATAATATTACACGTGACGTCCCTTAGCCTGCTTGCAGACGTCTTCTAGGCGTCCCGTGATTGGGATCGACTGAGTTGGGCCTATCAAACTTTTCTCTCTAGATCTTTAGTCGACTACTTGTTTATTTTATAGTATAGTATTTTTTTCAGTAATAATACTACTTCTTGACCCATTTTATCGCGGAAGGACAAAGTAAGATCATGTACGCCTCGCGCACCTCCATTGACCGAGGCAGTGCAAGATTGTTTGGTGACCCTGTGCCAAACGCCTAACCAGTTGGATCAGGGTGGGTGCAGCCAGGGCTCCTGGTGCAGCTTTATCAGGTCTCTTTCCCCGCAGACCCATCCGGCTTGGTTGAACCTGCTAGTAGCATGAAAGGGACTCGGACAACCCCGCCATATGAAGGCACAGAAGAACCCTGGCGGTTGGGGGTGGGGGACGGGGGGGGGGGGGGGGGGGGGGGGATGGGGAGGAGGGTGTTGAGCAAGTCCTGCGCGAGAGCAGCCTATTTTCTCTGCTCTCAGCAGTGAAAGCTAAAAAAGAAATAGTTATCTAGCTATATAGGATTTAGAAATTTTCTTGGTACCTATTTATATTAAATATAGTCGTGGATAATGCCAGAGGTACTTTTCTTGCAATATTGAAAGCTTTATGAGAAACTCTTGCAATTAAAGCATGTGGATGCTATTGCAAACAACACGAACGAGAGGTCATAATACAGTCAAACCTCTATTAAGCGGCCCTCTATTAAGAAGTCACCCTCTGTTAACCGGTCACTTAACAAATCCCCCGAATTAAATCGCCCCCCATATTTACAATACACTTCACCTCTTTTTAGCGGTCACCCCTATTAAGCGGTCAGTTGGCTATTCCCCGAGGGTGACCGCTTAATGGAGGTTTGACTGTATACGTTCAAAACTTGACAACTAAAACTTGTGTTTACTTGTTTATTTTTTACCTTTCTTCAAAAAAAAATTCCCAAATATTAAAACATTTAAAACGGACTAGAAAATACCGAACCTTTACTGCCTTTCAGAAAATCCTAACTAGAACAAATTCTCCCATGTTACCAAAGTTTGAAGTATGGAAACCAAGAGATTACGGGAGGCAAGGAGAATCCACAGTTTTGTAACATTTATTTAACATTATTTATTTGCCCAATATCAACAAGTTTACAGAATTTTACATTTGATCAATAGCATACTTAATATTGAGCAGAAATTTCGGAAGACTTGCTAGGCTTATCGAGGAAACTCCCTGTCCAGTTACATCAATCATATATTATTATAATGTCATGACGGTACATTGTTGATTTTAAAGTTATATTCCAGTGGTTGATTACAGTATCTATATTAGTTTCCAAGAATCAATTTCTTAAATTTTTGCTTAAATGTAAAAATAGGACTACTGTCTCTAATATTGTGTATCCAGTGTTCTCCCAGTACACTGGAAGAGTACCACAGTTGTTCAAACGCTGCATCGATGACATCGTTGGAGCTGCCTCTTGTAGTCGCGATGATCTTGAATCGTTTATCTATTTTGTTTCCAACTTCCACCCAGCTTTGCAATTTGCGTACACTTTTTCCGAAACTACACTACCTTTCCTCAACATCACCTTACGCATCTCTGAAGACACGATTCAAACCACTGTTCACTACAAGGAATTGGCGAAACTGACACACACAGCTATCTTCACTATCAGTCATCCCATCCTCAACATTGCAAAAAAAGCATCCCGTACAGCCAACTTCTCCGCTTTCGCCGTCTTTGCTCAGAGGATAGCGATTTCGTTTCTAAGTCCAGAGAAATGATCGGCTTTTTTGAAGCACGTGGGTACCCCTCTATCTCTCTGAACAACGATCTCAACAGAGTTGGCTCCATTGTTAGAAAGGATGCGCTAGTCACTCGCATGCGGGACAACATCCAAGACAGGATTCCCCTGGTATTAACACACCATCCCTTTAACGGTCGTGTCAAGCGGGTCCTCCTGGATAACTTTGACATCTTATCCCGTGATCCCGTGATCCCGAGACCAGGGACACCTTCCCACATCGACCGGTCGTCTCTTCTCGACGCGACCGAAATTTGAGAGACATACTGGTGCATTCCGATGACCACTGCCCCACCGAACAGCCTGGTACCTTTGCTTGTCTACGTCCCCGGTGCCGTACCTGTCTTTACATAACGTCGGATATCCACCTCCGTGGCCCAAATGTTTCAATTACGATCCGCGAACATTGTATATGTCTACTCCCCACTAGTAACAGTAAATTTCCTTATATTTGTTTTACTAGATGGTTTGTGTAAATGGTTACTTGTTCGTGTATTGTGATTATGTATTTTGTTGTTTTTTCCTAAAAATGTCCGATAAAGCTTCAGGGAGTTGGTTATGCGAGAATTGGTATGTTTTAAAAACACCCAATGACAAAATTATCGCGTTCGAAGAACGCAATCCTAATTTCGTGTTGGTTGTCCTGTGGTTTATGTGTAGTAAAATTTGAGATTTTTTGAGCTATTTTGAAAAAAATAGCTCATTAGCAGGCGCAAAGGTTGGTTTGTGATGTTAGTATGTTTGTTAAATTGTTTGTTTGTTTGTTTGTATGTATGTCTTGGGTTATGTCACACCAATCAGATTGCCTCTTGTATGTACACCGTGTACTATGTCAGCCAATCAAATTTTCGCTTCTAAAATGGTATTACTGAAGGTCAAAGAAGGGCACTTGACATGAATTGAAAATCAGCCATCTTGAATCTCCGCGATTGTTGCCGCAAACACTAAAAGTGTAAAGTTTTGAAAATTTGTTGCTTGGGAACTGTTCTCTAATCCCGACTGGCTTGCTAACCTGGCAATATCAAGGACATTTATTCGGAAATACCGCCTATAATGTGCCCTATGCATGAATGGTAGAATGGTCTGCGGGGGATTAGACCTCCAAAAAATGTGGACTGCGGTTACGTTCATAGGTGAGCTTATACTGAAGTATGAGTATAGTTTTATTGCAAAAACGGCAAGCCGATTTCAAATAATATGATGCGGAACATGAATTGTATGTTTCAAGCCTGGGTTTCAAGAGATTACTATTTAAAATTGGATTTTTTTGTCAGACACGCTGTCTGCACGTGAAAATGTTGAACTTTGTCCTAAAAGAAACTTGTCCGTGATGCATGGAGTTCAACAGAGAAAATGTAATGCAATTAATCTACAATTTACAGTATGTAAAACGTTTATCTTTCTTTGAATTAATGTGAGCTGATGTGTAGGTTATTAATTGTATGCCTCAAGCGATTGCTATAAGCGAGAAGCGACTTTATTTTGTATGAGCAGTCACGTTGTGTGCACGTGCAAATATTGAACTTTGTCCTTATAGAAACTGGTACGTGATGAAATTCAACATGTTTTCGAGAAAACGTAATGTAATTAATTTATATGGTGCGTTAAAAAACGCCTGTTTAAAAAATATTAGTTGCAATTTACTAGGAAACAAGCAAAATTCATTTTGGATGCGCTAAGTTTCTGCTGGTCGACATTACAGGAAAAGGTGTTTGGTTCCAAATGTTAACCTCAACAATGTTCGTGTAAGTAAGGGCCGATTCGCACTAGCGGACAAGTTTGAAATGTCATGACATTTTTGACAAAAACAAAATTGTCGCGACAAGTCAGAGACATTTTGAAGAAAACAAAAGGTATAATTATCAGTACAATAGCTCTGCACGTGCTTCTGGCATCCTTGTACATTTCTCGGCACGGTCGTCTTGAGCAAACATCAAATATGCAGGCAGGTCCACGTGGTGAAAAATGTTAAAACGATTTGCATTTGAAGTGCGCGTGTACTGATGTTTTTGTGCTCATGCGGGGAAAATGTCGCAAGAAAACTATTATTTTTCCCGTCCATTTATCGGCACAAACTGGTTCCCTCCGCATTCTCTTGTTCCAACCCCGGTATTACCATCTTTCCACGACGTCACCTCGGCAAGTTATGAAGCAAGTGGCGTTTAACAGATGTTAACGCCACACAATCGTCCACGAAGCGTTAAGCGGGACTATGATAAATGGGCAAAGGACGAAATTTCGCGTGTTGTTTTTTAGTACAATCCAGACCAAACACAATAGCCAATCAACAACGTATTGTTATCTGGCATTACGAGGGGCATTGGAATGCGACTTGTCATGAATTGTCCTGCCTTGAGGCAGGACAACGGCCCCTTTGAAGATTTTCTCCGTTTTGACAAAATTTGCACTTGTCCAACAAGTCGTTCGCACTTGTTTTTGCGATTGTTTGACAAAATGTATCGCGCGTCCAACGCTGACCAATCATAAGACAACTGCTTCTTTGTTTTCCTGAATTGTTGGACAAGTTCTGGGTCTCAAAAAACGTATTCGCACTTGTTTTCTGTAACAAGTGACACATTAATGAAGAAATCTACAAATTGTTACAAAATTTGTCCGCTAGTGCGAATCGGCCCTAATTCAATTAGCTTGTGGTTTTGAGTCGAAAACAATTTAATCTAATTAGTTCTGTTTCTATTTGCACGACTTTTTTGTGGAGAATAAAAACAGTTGTTTAAATAATATTAGTTCCAATTTACTAGGAGACTACTTATATTCATTTTTCATGCGTTTAGTTTCTGTGAAAGACTTTTCTGGTTGACATTACAGAAACAGGTGGTTCAAAGAATTTTCCTGTCACTAATTTAATTAGCTTGTGGTTTGGAGTTGAAAACAATTTAATTTAATTAGTTTGCGTCTTCCAGGCCAAAGGAACCTTTCCCACGTGTCTTTTGTGAATAATAAAAGAACCTTTAAAAAAAGACTAGATACAAATTTCCAGGAAATAATAAGCCTTCAATTTGGATGCATCAAATTTATGTGCAGAACTTTTCTGGTTGACATTTAATTTAATACACTCATTACTGAAACAAGTTGCTCATTTCACTGGGGCCGTAGTTTCGTCAAAAAATAACTCCGGAAATCCCGTGAAAAAAAGCTAGCCGAGAAACGGGACCCAGTTGGTTATCTCGGTATTTTTTTGGTAGTGGGCGGGCCGGAGGATTTGAAAAACGTATATCTGCAAGCGGTTATTTGTGCGAGTTAACTTCCGCTGTTTTGTTACTTTCACCATTTCATATCATTTAGGTAATTTTCAAAATAGCTCATGCACGCAATGCGTGCCTATGTTTTGGTAGACGGTCTTCCCAATGGCCGCCTCTATTGTTTTTTTTTCAGGGGCGCATTTCCGCCGGAAATTCCTTCGAACGCGTCTCCATAATCTGTGATTACTGCTAGTTTATTTGATAAATATCTAGTATATTCATGTCAAGAAATAAAGGTTTGGATTCATTATTCGCGTTTTTCGTAATGAAACTTTGATGTCAACGCGAAATAAAACTCCCTATGCAGTAATTAGAAATTTCCAAACGTTATGGCAACTGGGAAAGCGCAATGTTGTCGGATTTCTTTCGGACATAATCGCCGTGCCCGAAATTTTCCGAAAACCCGACCCACCTGCAAAGAATTGTGGGCAAGAGGAAGTCGCCATGTTGGGTGTTTGAGCGAGGGTGGAAGTCAATCCGTATATAGTATTGATAATTTCACAAGGATCTTAGCAGCAACCGGAGGTAGAGTAAAACACGCTGGGATCTTGGATTTTTACAGACGGTGTTGGTTGATTTGGTAATCAACCATGCCGCTGATAAAGCGGCCCGTGTATCCGATCGAGCTAAGCCGCGGACAGTTAGCGGACGGGCTGAAGAGTGAGCTCGAAGCCGTTTCTGTGAACACTTTATGCGGGATAATGCGTCAACTAAGCAGCATTTCCAAGCACGCCGAGGATCTGTTCGGAGAATTATGTGCCGAAACAAATAGTATTTTCCAGAGAACGAACTCCCTTCAAGAAAGAATTCAGAATTTGTCTCAGAAGGTGACTCAATTGGACTCAAATGTCGAAGAAAGTAAGTGCCCATTTATAGCACTTTGTAAGATACGCATTCTAAGTGAAATTTATTAAATTCTCGTATCGACAAGTCGATACCAAAATAGTTATCCTAATGAATACAATAATGTTTTATATTTTAAGTTCTCTATTTGAAACAGCGATCTTCGATCACTGTGTTTATTGCATTTCAAGGTTTCAAATGAAAAACATAAGCTTAAGCTTACAGTGTAAACTAATATTTCATATTGCTTTCACGATAGTTCATCATTTGCCTTGAAACTAAGAATTTTCCAATCATAAACTCCAACCAATTGAAATCTAAACTTATTTTTTATTTAAAAAACGTAACTGTTAAAATCACTGCTCTTTTAGATACTAAATAATTGCCTGATAGTAAATAATTGCCCGCTGGTTTAACGAAGTGTCTTAATATTTTGATTAGCATGAAAATGGTGTCTGTCGAACGGCGCGTTTAGGTTTAGGATAGTGTGTGAATCACTGTAACTTCAATCGCATGTGTAGTCGCAAGGGAAACCCGTTATAAACACTCACCAAACTGGATATGGTAACATGTACAATGTAAGTCCTGAAGTTACATGCTATAATCCTATTTCAAAAGGGTTATTATTATTATTATTATTATTATTATGGTTATTACTATTGTTGTTGTTGTTGTTGTTGTTTGTCAGTAGTTAATTAAGGGCAAAAAAGTAGCACTGCTTCTGAATCTTGTCATTCTCGTTTTATATTTTGCCCACATGCAAATTTGCCCATAAAACATTTGCCCACAGAGAAGTTGATTTGCCTTCATTTACAGTCAATTCCCCTACACACTCTGATCGTTGATTCACCTACACGCTTATAGTCAATTTGCCTACAACCTAGTAGTGTAATAATACTGTGTGTATTGTAGCATATAAATAGTGTATAGTTAACAGTGTACTGTTGACACATTTACTTCACGAAGCACATGTATTATTAAGTTGAATATGTTAAATGTTGTAAGTAAGTTTTGTTGTTGCATGCAGGGCGTAGTTACCTTGTACGCACATATGCATGTGAAAAAGTAAAAGTAAAAAAAGTAAAAAAAAAAAAGTAAAAAAAGAGAAAGATGTGGGACTTGAGGGTGAGGGGAGGAGGTAGGGGGAGTGTTTGAAAATTGATTGTGCGTACCTCTGAAAAATTCTTGGCTACGCCCCTCGCATGTTGAAATAAAGGCTCTATGTATTGTAATTTAAACACTCTGTTCAATGACTTCTTATGGACTCTTCACAGTGGAATCGATGTTACATGTATGAATATTTTGCAGTTTTCAATACATGTAGGTTTAGCTTTGAAGATGTACATATTAGAAACAGCATTGAAAATTTAATTTTGACGGGCGAGTGACTTTCAGAACTGCACCAAAAAATGTACAATTTGCACTTGCCCAAGAGTATTTGACACTCGCCTGGGTGAGTGGGTGAGTAGGTGAGTGCTTTTTTCCATTCCCTGAAATAGTCGTGTTGGCACACATGGCTTTTTGTTACTGTCTGGTGGCAAAGAGAGTTTGCCAAGAAATCAAATACTGATGTGAGCAATACAAAATTAATCATTTTGGCCAAGTAAATTAAAGGACAAGTTTATGTAAATTGGGAAGGAAATCTGTATCTAATTTGAAGATACATGTATTCATTTAAACATTCATTCATTTCTTTTGTGTTTTCGTTATAAATTATTAATGAGTGTGTTATTCAATCTTTGCAACTATTGTATTCAGATTATAGAGAACAACTAACAATGTAATGTATCTGCTAAGGAATAAAGCTATGTGCATTTGTAAGCCATATGCATGAATGAAATAAACAAAATGTTGAAAACTCGATCACTAATATAAGTACTAGTAGAAATATTGCTGTACCACCGCCGCGCTTGTTATGACGGTCATGTCGAACTAACGTAAATCCAGGAAGATAGATTTCAAAATTCAATATAGGAGTAAGCCAAGTCTCTGAAACCGTGAAGATGTCAAATGATTTCTCTTGTATTAGGTATTGAATATCGTCTATCTTGTTGATTATACTCTGGACATTTAAATGACTTAGCACCTGTTCGTTTTTATCTATTTTTAAATTAAAACTCAAATTAGAACTTACATTTTAATTTTTGAAGCGATAATTGACTTTATCACTAGCTTTTTAATAATACAAATGACTTTGATAATAGTTTCTTAACTTTATATATATATATATAAAACTAGTTAAAAAGACCGAAAATAGACAACTTTTGGTATAAAAAAATGTAAAAATTTAGTTAAAAAACGTTTCGGTCTCTCGACCTTCATCAGTTGTACAGCCGGACAGTTACACATGAGACTTAAATACGGTTACAACAATGACTTAACATTAAACTACTGATAAATTACGTAACAAAAATAATAAAAGCAAAAATACAACAGTAATACAATAATAGAAGTGATAACGAAACTAGACTAAAGGAAAACCACAAATATACTAATGAGCTACGGTAACATAACAATAGAAGGTATAATTACTAAGAAAGACAATCAAAAATAGATGTAAAAAGTTATGCAATTGCCCTAACGTAATACGTTTCCCATTCAGGGCTTTGAATAATCATACCAGCCAAGGTCACAACAAAATCCCTGAGCAGGGTCCTTAAACAGAGTAATAAATTCCGCACTCAGAGCCTTTGAATGACGAGGCCAGCACAAAAATAACATTCCCCGAACGAGGCCCTTGAACGCTAAGACAATTACAAAAGGCGATAAAAATATAAAAATTAATGCTAAAAGTCAACTATAAGAAAATCGCAACCTAGTGATAAAACCTCCTGAATTTAATTGTAATGAATAAGATTTTTTGAATGAAATTCCTGTCTTTTATTTAGCCCAAAAGGCGAAAGGGAAAATAGCTGCGCACTCCAGTACGCTTCTTTCGTGACAAGTAATTTTTCTGTGTCTTGATTTGTGTTTGTATAAATTTGGTCTATGCATTGAAAAGTGAAATCTGATAGAATGTGTGGCGTTCTGTTGAAGTGTATGGCGACCTCGCAGGTTTTCTTGTTTGTTTTCATAGTAGATTTGTGGTTCCTAAATCTTACTTTAAATTCAGTAGTGGTAGATCCAACATATTGGAGATTGCATTTCTTGCAATGAACCAAATAAATTACATTATTGGAGTTGCACGAAAGTCTTTGTCGAACACTATATGTTTTGCCAGTTTGGACGCTGAAAAAAAGTTTTAGAACTGACAAGGAAATTCTCGCAAAGGTCACATCTGGTCTTATCGCATTTGTAACAGCCGGGTGCTTGTGTATCCGTTGTCGGCCGCGGGCTGTTTCTGCACTTTGAAGGTGCTAAAATTTCTTTTAGGTTCTTAGGTCTGCGATAAGATGATATAATAGAACTAGGTGGAAAAAGCTCTTTAAGTTTGGGGGATGACTCCAAGAGATGGAAATGTTTTCTAATCAACCCATTTATGAATGGTAAATTCGGATTATATGTAAGAACAAAAGGAAAAATTTTTTTGGAATCCCTAACTTTAGGTTTAAGCAAGTCACTTCTAGGAATTTCTGTCGCTCTGGAAAATTGCCGGGAAACAGATTCTAATGGATATCCCTGGTCAACCAGGTAGCCCCTGTACTCCTCCAATCTTTTGGTAAGAAAATCGTCCTCTGAACAATTTCTGCGCAGTCTCAAGGCAACCCCAAAAGGGATTGCCTCGAAAACATGTTTAGGATGGGCACTGGATGGAGAAAGATACAAATGGCTATCAGTAGGTTTGGAATAAACATCAGTCTGGATAAAACCATCGACAAGATGGAGTGTAACATCTAAAACATTAAGTTTGTTCTCAGAAAAAACTAATTCAAATTTAATAGTGGGATACAGTGAATTGATGTACTCAGTAAAAGAATTCAGCGCAGAAAGACCTTGCTGCCAGAGATCAAAGATATCATCACGATATCTCCACCATTGTGAAGGTTTAATAGGGCCGCCAAACTTAGCTTTGTGATCTATTTCACCCATGGCCAAATCGGCATAGCTACAGGCATTTTTAGGCCCCATAGCAGTACCGTGAACTTGCAAATAAAATTTCTCGTTGAAAACCGAGTGATTGCTTTTGAGGCAAATCTCCACGGCTTCCAAAATGCAACTGGATGATGGTAGCATTTGATCTCTAGTTTCAAGCGCTCTCTTAACTGCCCCCAAACCTAGTTCGTTATCAATATTCGGGAACATTGAAATTTATACAAACACAAATCAAGACACAGAAAAATTACTTGTCACGAAAGAAGCGTACTGGAGTGCGCAGCTATTTTCCCTTTCGCCTTTTGGGCTAAATAAAAGACAGGAATTTCATTCAAAAAATCGTATTCATTACAATTAAATTCAGGGGGTTTTATCACTAGGTTGCGATTTTTTTATAGTTGACTTTTAGCATTAATTTTTATATTTTTATCGCCTTTTGTAATTGTCTTAGCGTTCAAGGACCTCGTTCGGGGAATGTTATTTTTGTGCTGGCCTCGTCACTCAAAGGCTCTGAGTGCGGAATTTATTACTCTGTTTAAGGACCCTGCTCAGGGATTTTGTTGTGACCTTGGCTGGTATGATTATTCAAAGCCCTGAATGGGAAACGTATTACGTTAGGGCAATTGCATAACTTTTTACATCTATTTTTGATTGTCTTTCTTAGTAATTATACCTTCTATTGTTATGTTACCGTAGCTCATTAGTATATTTGTGGTTTTCCTTTAGTCTAGTTTCGTTATCACTTCTATTATTGTATTACTGTTGTATTTTTGCTTTTTTTATTTTTGTTACATAATTTATCAGTAGTTTAATGTTAAGTCATTGTTGTAACCGTATTTAAGTCTCATGTGTAACTGTCCGGCTGTACAACTGATGAAGGTCGAGAGACCGAAACGTTTTTTAACTAAATTTTTACATTTTTTTATACCAAAAGTTGTCCATTTTCGGTCTTTTTAACTAGTTTTTTATTATATCCACCGAATCCGGACTGTGAATCCATTATTGTGATCCTTTTGGTATGACATCTTTCGTTGGCTCAGGCAGCACCTTCAAAACCATCTATATATATATATATATATATATATACATATACATATACATATACATATACATATACATATACATATACATATACATATACATATACATATACATATACATATACATATACATATACATATACATATACATATACATATACATATACATATACATATACATATACATATACATATACATATACATACATACATACATACATATATATATATATACATATACATACATACATACATACATACATATATATATATATATATACATATACATATATATAATATATATATATATATATATATAATATGCATGCTAGGTGTTTTAATTCCTGTTTTATTGTTCTTTAGTATTTTGTAGCTTTTTATCTTTTTTAAATGATTATTTGCAGGGCCCCACTGAAAAGCACCTCGGTGATGTGGGTTCCCTAGTTAAACATTATTATTATTTTTATTATTATTATTATTATTATTATAAGATAATAAGTGCAAATGTGTACAAAGATTAAGAAATAAAAAGTCCAACCATGTTGAAGCATAGCTGCACCATTTATTTAATCCAGGTGGCTTTCAATTTTCCCAAAAAACTCTTGGGAAGTTTTGAACTTTGACAGTTTCACAGTGTTGCAAAATGTTGCAATCACCAAATGACAAACAATACTGTGGAGTTCCAAAAAGCAACGGCCCATGGATAGCTGTTACTTTCAGGCAGCTAAAATATGTGAGTAATTGAAGGAAAAAAAGATAATGGTAAACACAAACACGGAATAAGCATGATGTCACTGTAATTCTCGCTTTCTCATTGATTCTTCAATATTCTTCGGCATTCTTGTACAGTGCAACACTTACTAATAAGCTATTCCATCTGCATGGAGACGTCACTATGGCATCGATTGGACTGTTACTTTCAGGTAGCCCTTTTTTTTGGGTAGCCTGTTTACTTTGGAGTGGGCCGTTTCTTATGGAAATTACTAGAAAGGTCCGAAAATTAACGTTCTTGTAGGTACATGTAGCTGTTACTTTTGGGGGCCGCTACTTTTTAAACTCTACGGTACCAACACCACAACACAATAACTGACCAATGGTAGTTCATGCCGAACACCAAAAAAAATACCACTAACTTTTCCTATTTGCGTTTCAGTTTCTTTACAAGATATAAACATGCGGAAAGCATTCAAGTGCACAATAGTGACAGATCAGCAGGTTCTGGCAAGCAGTACTCTTCCATCAGCAATGAAGGAGAGATACCAAGCTTGTGATAAACCACCGAGGCTTCAAGACATGAATCCTTACAGAGATGACAAAAAGGATGCCCTTAAGTTTTACACAGATCCTACATACTTCTTTGAGCTGTGGTGTGAAGATATGAGAAAGGAAACGGAGAAGAAGAAGAAAAAAAGGGTGAGTGCAAATGACTTGTAAAAGTTTATTCCCAACTAAAAATATTGAGTTGTGCTGTATGGTACTTGTCAAGGCGATTATCTCCAATTTCTGTATCATGAAGTGACCAGGAGTTACTTGGTATGCCATTTGCACTGGATGGGATGCTAGTCCATCATGGGGTTAGCTCAGTTGATAGGGCACCAGTCTGCAGAGCAGGAGGTTGTGGGTTCGAATCCTGGCCCGACCAACACTCAGGGTCTTAAAATAACAGTAGACAAAGGTGCTGCCTATGCTATGACATTTGCAAATGGTTAGACCTTCACGTGGCTCGGATGACCATGTAGAAATGATGGTCCCATTTCCAATGGGGACGTAAAAGAACCACTGAGGAGGTAACAAAACCTTGGCTGTGATCACCCTCAGTGTCAAACATTGTTCATGGGTGGGGTGGGGGAGATGAGATCAACAATGGACCGATAGCAGCTGTCTGACATCTGATCTCACTCTCACAAGTGTATGTAAAGCACCTTAGGACATGTGATATGTGTGCTATATAAGTCTCTTACTTTTTTTATCTCTGTCATTTCAGTCACTGTTCAAATGCATTCAATTCAACTATCACACTTCAGATACTCAAAAGCTAAAACTACCTTCAACAGCATAATAAATGGTGACAAGAAACTGACAGTACTGTTAAGCAGGTTCATTGATATGGTAACAATTTTCGATTTCATCCACTTACTAAAACGTTTGAACCTTTCTGTGGGCAGCATGACAAAAACTACCACAGAAAAGTTTACTGTTCAATAGCTTTCTTTTGAATGGTCAAACTTTATGTTGATATCCAAAGGTTTTAAAGGTTAGAGCATAGTCTTGATTCGTAGGTTTAATTTTAAAAGGGTTTTGAATAGGACATCCTATGTTGATTGGACACTTTTGTTTTTAGAGAGCTGGTCGGATGAGGGCAGCAACAGGCGAAAAGAAACCAGTCAAAGCAATTAAGAAAAAAGTGTATTGTGCACAAGGCGAGGAGTTTAAAACAGCTGGGACCAGTACTTCACCTACTGCTGTTACAGAAGATAAGGCCAGTTCTGATATGCATCATGTTGAACAATCTAAACAGCTAAATGGGGGCATCCCAGATGGCAGCCCTCTCAATCATGTTATTGAACCTGATGTCGAAAGAGGGAAATCCGGTTCTCCAGCTGCACGGAGGTATTCTAGAAAGTACACTGGTAGTAATATAAATCGGCCAAATGTAGCACCACCACCCCCTCCACTCCCAGGAATGGGAAAGTTAACATCTGTTCCTCGTAGTGATTCTGTTTCATCTCATGGGGTTCCTGTGCTACCAACATTGCCACATCCGGCGGCGCCTGCTCCTCCACCTCCTCCACCCCCACCTCCATTGCCTGGTCAGGGGGGGATGCAGGGTCTCAAGCAGTCTACATCACAATCTTCAGTTGGATCACAGCCCACAGTGTCACCATCTTCAACGTCACTGACAACCTCCACCTCAGAGTCTAGCATCAGTGTCCAAAGTGGTGACACACCACTACCCCCTAAAGAGCAAGTGGATGCTAGAAGTGACTTGTTGTCGGCAATCAGGCGGGGCATGGAGCTGAGAAAGGTGCAAGTACAGGAGGCGCGGAAGGAGCAGCACAATGAAACAGATGGTTTTGCACAAGATGTAGCATCTATTCTGGCCCGTCGTATTGCCGTAGAGTATTCATCAAGTGAAGATGAAAGTGAGACTGGTTCGGAATGGTCTGATGGGGAAGATGAGTAACGTTTTGTACTGATTTTGTAACAGTTCCAGTGATTCTGTATAATTCTGCGCAGATTGTTTTATAAACTGCATATTGTCGCACCAGCTTTTTATACAGGTGCCTTGCTTCTATGATTACCTTAAAACTGTGTCATGGGTTTTGTATAACTTTTTTACAGAAGCATACATACAAAATAATGTACAGAAGAGTGCCATACTTTTTCATTAAATTGATATAAATTTCAGAGAATACTGAGCACAGTTAATTGAAGTCCCTGGGTAAGAACAACTGCATTAAAAAGTCACCAGCATGGTTTGAAAAAATTAAAACCGTATTGACGCGCTACGGCTTTGAAGTATTTAAACGGACCGGTTTTATTGTTTGATGAAAAAGAAAGCAACAGTGGCCTGAAACTTTATTTTAACAGAGTTTTTAAATTGAATTAAAGTGCACCTAAACCCCAATTTTTTTTTCTTTTAATCAACTCAATGTACGTTGAAAAGTCGCATAGTGAAATATTTCTTGTTTTTAACGTCGCGTTAGTGAGTTATAGAGATTTGAATTTACAAAATGCTAATTAGATGACGTCAAATGCAGACTTTACCATTATTTCTACTTCAATTTACAATACGCAGTTCACATCTAAAGGATATTCAATTTAAGAAATACTAATAAAAACTGTTTATAGTCAATTGATTTGTAAAAAAAATATTACTTGGAGGTGGAAACAAGTAGTTGTATAATAAACGAGTCTGTATTTGACGTCATCTAATTAGCATTTAGTAAATTCAAATCTCTATAACTCACTAACGCGGCGTTAAAAACAAGAAATATTTCACTATTTGACTTTTCAAAGTACATTGACTTGATTAAAAGAAAAAAAATTGGGGTTTAGGTGCACTTTAAGCAATCATTTTTAACATGATGTGGTTTTGGTGTTTACAGAACATGCAAAACAGCATAATTTCAATATTTTTGACCTTAATGATAATAATGATGATGTTTTTAAAACATCATTTTTTAAAAAACCATGTTGAGACATTATTGAAACCATGTTTTTAAAACAACATGGTTTAAAAAATGGTCTCAATCAGCATTGAAAAAATAGAAGGTTTAGTGGCATCAAAAGCAATGTTACAAATAAAACCAGTTTCATGTCAGTCGCTGCCTACAGTAAGTGACATTTCAGGACAAAAACTGTTTTTATAAAAATATGTTTTTGGAGAGGCAGCAATCGGACATACCAATTTTTTCTGTAAAAACTTATAAACCAAGAAGACACATGGGTTGTTCTTGCCCTGGGCATTTCAATTGTATTCTGTTTAGTATAATAATTAATTTTGTTGGTAGATTAGTTGTGTGCATAGTCAGTATTGTGTCGTTTAAAGTTGTTTTGGTGTACATGTTGTAAAATCGCATTAAATCGATGATAGTTATTTTATTAGTTAAAACAGTAGCATATAAAGGGATAGAAAAGTCCCTTTTAAAAAAATGCCTCTCTTATGGCAAATGTGATGAAAATTTATTGCAATTAAAGTTTTTTGATGGTTGTTAATAAGGGGGCATTTGAATAATAAACTGGGGGTTTTATGAGTTCATTCAACAACAGTGATTCCACACAAAATGATATGACTATTTCTGCATACAGTATTTGGTGATAAATTCTCATTTACATGTCAAATCATTTTCATGATGTGTGGCATTTGTGCTAGTATGTAAATTGTTACTTTTTACCATTTGCTCAATGATGACTTATCGGTTTGCAGGTTTTCAGTAGTATCTCAAAGTTGAGGTTTTTTCCCAGAAAATGTTTTACTGGATGTTTTTTTTTTTTTTTAAACAGCCTCTTGCATAATTCGATCACCAACAGTACAACTTTCTAGAGGTGTTTAAAGTGCACCTAAACCCTAATTTTTTTTTCTTTTAATCAGCTCAATGTACATTGAAAAGTCGAATAGTGAAATATTTCTTGTTTTTAACGTCGCGTTAGTGAGTTATAGAGATTTGAATTTACAAAATGCTAATTAGATGACGTCAAATGCAGACTTTACCATTATTTCTACTTCAATTTACAATACGCAGTTCACAGCTTAAGGATAATAAATTTAAGAAATACTTGTCTAATAAAAACTGTTTATAGTCAATTGATTTGTAAAAAAAATATTACTTGGAGGTGGAAACAAGTAGTTGTATAATAAACGAGTCTGCATTTGACGTCATCTAATTAGCATTTAGTAAATTCAAATCTCTATAACTCACTAACGCGACATTAAAAACAAGAAAAATTTCACTATTTGACTTTTCAACGTACATTGAGTTGATTAAAAGAAAAAAAATTAGGGTTTAGGTGCACTTTAAGGGCATACATGTAACATTCTGGAAATACAATAGTCATGTAAGTCCCTTAATGAGACACACCATGAACCATGTTCAGGGTTGCTAAGGACAGAAAATTAGTTGCGAAGACCAGCTGGTGCTAAGTCAAATTTAAATTGTTTAAGGTAACAATATTTTTATCAATACCATTATTGGTAACCCTCAAGTCAAGGAGTTTATAGTTTGTATTGATTTGATAAATTCTATTAGCAAATCATATTAAACCTACTGATAGTACATGGAAAATGATTTGTTATATCCATTCTCTGACTCCTAAGGGAAACCCTGCTTATTTTGTATAATCAGATTAATGAACTTGCATCTTTATTATATATTACATAGAGTTAAAATCTTGTGTTTAAATGTTGCTTGTTATTAGCAACTAACTACCTATTAAATATTATTAAGAAAAACAAATGTATATTTGTTACTAATGACAATAGAAAGGAGGGATTTATAATTTCAACAAAATAGTAGATTGATGTTGTAATCAACTTGTACCATACATAAGAACCTGTGAACAGCCTTCTTTTAGGAGGAATTGGGTTAGAAGAAGTGCAGACTGGGGAGGAAGAAGGCAGCTGCCCCCTTTCCCCTTCTCCGTCTGCGATACCTGATACCCCTAAAAAAGGAGTCTGTTCACAGGCTACGTACATAATTGCAAATGTGCTGTGGAAGAAAAATACTATTTTTGTAATCAGCAGCATGAGCTCGCTTTGTAAAATTAACAAGCTTTCAGTTTAGTAGCAATATTTAGTTTGTTTTATTACATAACAATCTTGTCACAATCTTGCACAGTATAATTATTATGGGAAGGATGCTGTCAAACATAAACTAGGAATGTTTCATGTATCAGTAGAATACAAGTAGTGCCTTAAGGGGTAGTTGAGCACAGGGACCCCATGTCTGATATGAATAAGACATGAAATATAAATGTGGCAGAGGGCTACCTTAGGTTCATTTGTTGTTTGTGTCTTTTACTTGGTTAGGTGGCCATCCAAACGAACGCAACATTTCAACGCAACATCTTGCAACATTGTTGTGTGCAACGTGTTAACACACGTTTGGCCACCCTGTTGCAACATGTTGGATGGTGTTGGATCAAATTTGACTGTTTTCAAACATGATCCAACACCATCCAACATGTTGCGCGTGTTTGGCCAGCTCCTTCACAACACAACAATGTTGCAAGATAATGCGTTGAAATGTTGAGTACCTTTGGCCGGGCCAATAAGAGCAATAAAATGACATTTTACTAAAAGTCTCAAATGGTTTCTCAGCTCCAGACCTTACAATAGTCAACTGCATGTAAATTATTCCAAATGGCTGCCTGACACCAGTAAAAGATGCAAACAATGTATGAAGCTAACTAAAGATTCATGTAACCATCTCCAACTTGGATTCATGTTTTATTCATATTAGATGTGAGAACTTCTGTGGTTAAAAAGTTGATTATGCAATGTGTGAAAGATATGCACACACGGGAGGAGGAAGAGAAAATGAGTGTGGGAGGCAATTTTAGCATGTGCTTGTATAATCGCCCGCTCTGTTTTCCCAGACAGAAATGAGGGACCATCATTTGTAAACTGTAAGTTGATTATTGTTGTAATTGTGAATTCTACATTTAAAATTTAGCCTTGCATAGGTTTATTGATGGCTGTGAACTTCATGTACAGCAAATAAAGTTTCAAGGTTGGCTTACTTTAAAAGCATTGCTGTTTGCTTGTCTGAAGTTCGTTAATATTTTTGCCACTGAAGGTACGGTGATGGTACACAAGATTTATAAACAAGGGGCCGGATTCACAAAGCCCTCTTAAGTTAGGACATATCCTAAGTATTGTTTCTTAACAATAGCCTATTGTTGGAATGACAGTAGACTATTGTTAAGAAACAATACTTAGGATATGTCTTAACTTAGGAGGGTTTCGTGAATCCGGCCCAAGGATCTTAATCCATGTGGGTGATAAATAATTATATATAATTTTGTAATAAGAAAGTTATAATGTTCATCATGTAACAAGTGTGGGACAAAGAAAATAATTTGAGTCCCTGGCGGGATTTGAACCTTTGACCTAACGCACGCCGATGGGATGCTCTAACCACTGAGCTGTGAGAGACTCGTGGCGAGATTCCGACCAGTGTGCAGAAGGTCATAGGTTCAATTCCTGTCGTGGAAGGTAAAGATAAGTTCTGAAACCACCCAATTTTTTATATCTGTTAACAGAGATATTTAACTCCTCGGGGGTGCCACCTGGTTCTTCAAATCTTGACCTTATTTCAGACCAAATTACCGAGGTACTCCATTTCCATACCCGTTCTGACCCGACCTCTAAAATCCGTACCCATTTTTAGTTTTCAGACCTTGTTTGCATATCGATCTGAAGCAGTAAACATGCTGATCATGTCAAATGATATTTTTTGGTTACTTGTCTTTTTCCATTTTTCGTTTGAAGATTACAAGAGAATTACAATGCTCTCGCAGTCTCACATCTCAAAAACCATACCCTTTGGGGCAGCTGCACATGCCTATAAAGTATATAGCTCATATAGGGTGGTATGCCCATACCCCACTGCCACCTTTTTATCCTTGCAGTGATTACATGACAATGTACTGTTGCGAGAAAGAGTGAGCCAACTTCTGTCATCTTTATTGAAAGTCTTCCAGAACTTCAGTCCATCCCCCCTCCCCCCTTCCCCCCAGGAGTCTCCTGGAGGGAGATGAAAGACTCTTAAATGCAGTCAAACCCCATTAAAATGATCACAGCATCAGGACTATAGGAAAACTACCCATGCTAATAATATATTTAGCAGGATAATATTAAAGTGCACTTAAACCCCAATTTTTTTTCTTTTAATCAACTCAATGTACGTCGAAAAGTCGAATAGTGAAATATTTCTTGTTTTTAACATCACGTTAGTGAGTTATAGAGATTTGAATTTACTAAATGCTAATTAGATGACGTCAAATCAAAACACGTTTATTATACAACTACTTGTTTCCACCTCCAAGTAATATTTTTTTTTACAAATCAACTGACTATAAACAGTTTTTATTAGTATTTCTTAAATTGATTATCCCTAAGCTGTGAACTGCGTATTGTAAATTGAAGTAGAAATAATGGTTAAGTCTGCATTTGACGTCACCTAATTAGCATTTTGTAAATTAAAATCTCTATAACTCACTAACGCGACGTTAAAAACGAAATATTTCAATATTCTACTTTTCAAGGTATATTGAGTTGATTAAAAGAAAAAAATTAGGTTTTAGGCGCACTTTAAAAAAATTAAATATGGGCTTCTGCAGGAACAAAGAAAGCAGTTCATACTTATTAGGTGTCTGTATTATGGAGGTAAAGTAGGGTTCAACTGTAACTGGGAGAATAAATAAGTCAATCAGGCAGTGGAGATTTCGTTATAGTAAAACAAGTCAAATTTTATTCCATTCACTTTCAGTTTCACAAAGGAACTGTACAGCAGGAAATAAACATAGCAGATGCAAGTAAATATGTCTACTTTTGATACAGTACAGGATGCAAACTGATAAATAGTATACACTACAGTTAAATAATGTTTTCAATCAGAAATTTATACTGCAATTTATTGGTAGTATTTAAAATTTTACTCCACTAATAGTTTTAATAATTTTAGTAATAATTACATGCTTGAGTATAATTTCTGAGCAGGCCAAAAATGACACAATTAAATATGTCTATTTTTCATTCCATGTTCCTGTTTCTTTCTGTTTGTTGACTGCTTTCCTTGTCCTAGCATAGCGCTCTTCAGATCCTTCAATGGAGCCAAGTTTTCCAGAGTGAAAGTCACTAAAGGCCTGTTCTATTTCTTCCCAAGTGTTCATAACAAATGGTCCATGTCGAGTGATGGGTTCGTTTAGTGGTACTCCTGCTATTAGCAATACATGAATGTCTTCGTTGGGGCTTGCATTGATTTGAAACGTATTCCCTTTTCCCAGCAAGGCAACCTGACAAGGACAAACACACGCAACATTGCACATTAATAAAAAAAAGAAAGAAAGAAAGAATTGCAGGTGAAAATGTGAAGATCCCAGAGGGGTACTTCTTGGAATGTTTGGTGGAGGTGGCCCCCATTATTACCCGTTTTTGCAGCTGCACATACCTATAAGGCTTCAATAGGGGAATCCCCTCCCCCATGCCGGGTGAAGATAACCTTCATCCTTTCAGTGATTACATGACAACAACAATGTACTATCACAAGGAACAGTGAGAAAACCTCTGTCATCTTTATTGAAAGTCTTCCAGAACTTCAGTCCATGTTTTGCAGTGGTGGATCAAGGTGAGATACCCACCTCCCCCTCCCCCTCCCCCCCTCCCCCCTCCCCCCCCCTCCCCCCCTCTTATTCACTCTGCCTCCCCCTCCTTACAATGAAGTCTGGATCACCACTGTCTCTTATAGATGATGGTTATCATTCCAGTTTGATCCCTTCATAAATACCAAAGAGTGGTTTTGCATAACCCATAAAATAGATGTTATACAAACAGACATCACTATAATTTAGATGCAAATTCCACTGTTTTGTGAATGAACCAGCCCCCCTCCAGATGTAAACAAACTTATTATATTCCCCAGGAACATCCTGGACAAATGTTCCACCAGCCTGCACATGAATGTCCAGGAACATTTCTAAAATCCTTTTCCAGTGGTGGGGCATTATTTATTGTTACCTTTCCCATCTCAACAGAGATTCTCTCCTCAGTGAATGAACCAGACCCCCTCCAGATGTAAGCAAACCCATTATATTTCTCAGGAACATCCTGGACAAATGTTCCACCAGCCTGCACATGAATGTCCAGGAACATGATTGGTGTCTGTGTGTCTATGACTGCCTTGGCACCCAAGCTCTCTCCAGCAATTACTTTCACCTTGGTCTTTCCATCTATAAAAAAAATTAAATGATGGACTTGAAAATTTGGTTACTTAAAACCCATTAATTTGGAATGTGAAGGTTAAAAGCATAAACTGACTTCAAGACCTCCTTCCCCTTCAGAGAACATGCTCTTCACGAAATTGAGGCCACAACTACATCCTGCCACGAGTTAGGACAGAGCGGTTCAAACGTTGCTTTGTGAACCGATGTTTATTTCATTTGATCTAGCTGTCCTTGTAAATGGATGCTTCTTACATTTTAAGATTAGTAGTAGTATTATTAACTCATATGTTTGTCTGTGGGTTAGTAGCTGTTGATAATAAATAAATAAAGATTTTTATTATTATTATTATTATTCAGTCGGTTGAGCAGGCGAGCCAATCACGAAAACAAGCTAAGTAAGACGTCTGGAGCAAGGGAATAAGCCAAGAGGAATTCCCCAGCGCCCCCTCGGCTCGGCATTATTTTTCGCTTGCTCAGTTGACCGCTGATGCATATTTGCTTGCCCGCTTAACTATCCACAGAGGGGCTGCTAGCAGTATAATGTTTCAGCGACACTAAACAAATCTGCATGTAGATCACAAATATCATACTGGCGATACTACTAATCATTTTCTAGTCAAGACTGACTGAAATTTGATTGAGTGAATCTTTAAACTGTTTAAGAAGCCCTAAATATTGCATTTATAAAAGGCTAAATTTATAACTGACACAGCCAGTTAAAAGCACAGTCCACCATGCAAACAGAGGATGGTAAGCCTGTGGTCATACTTTGACACATACCTGGGCTGGCTACTAGAGGAATTTTTTTAGTGTCAGTGTCCTGATATCGAGGCCTTATCATCTTGTCTTTTGCTGGTAAGTTCACCCAGAGCTGAAATCCCTCAGATTTTCCTCCTTTCTTTAGAAATTCATCTGAAGGCATTTCACTGTGAACAACCCCAGATCCTGCCGTCATCCATTGTACCCATCCTGGTTTCAAAACACCACAGTTTCCAACACTGTCTTGATGTTTTATCTCTCCTGCAAAAAATGAATAGGAATGCAGCCGGCCATTTGTAAGACATGAGAAGTTATGAGAGTAATAAGTGCTAACAGTTTTGGGGCAATATGTACGCATTGCAGACCTGTATTTTTTTCTTGATTATCACAAAAATAAACACAAGCTGACAAAACTACACTTTCTTCGCCATACAAATAACCTCAGAAGAATCAAGAATCAAGCTATATGAACGACTCATGGAAGTGAAGACTGTCCAAACAGCGGTAATTCGAGATAATCAACGTGGTCAAATATAATAATTTTTTTGTACAACCGGTACAGTCCGACAAAACGTTCATCCGATTCGAGATGGACATGGAAAGGATTCAAGATGTTAAACGCATTAGAGATAGCAAGAGTTGAATCTTTTGATCTTCTTAATAGAAGATCTGCTACGAAGCGGAATTTCAAGATTTTGGTTTTGCGCACTTTACCTATTCTGGTCAAATTTAGAGGTACGGTAATCAAATTTTGGCTCGCGTCACGCTATGATTCCGCGCTATGATTAATCTTCAAAATTTTTGAAACTATAACTTGAGCTTAATTTTCTTACCGTCAATAAGATACGTAACAGTTTCGAATCCTCGGTGAGGGTGATCCGGTGCTCCTACAGCTTCCCCCGGTCCGTACGTCACAGGACCTAAATGGTCTAACATCAAGAATGGGTCGCACTGGTTAACCCGGTCTCCGATGGGTCTTCGAACGAGAAATCCTCCTCCTTCTCTCATCTGCCGCGAAGATTCGATTCGAGAAACGCCACGAGTTACAGCCATTTTATATTGTAGAAACAAAATCCGCCGAGAAAACCGAGATACAAATACAGCAAAGAATTCTTGTGGATTTTTCACTTCACTGTGATTTTGTCATGTCGATCGGTGTTGTTTATATTCCAGCTGGCCTTGACCCAGCATACAATGCGCGCCGATAATGACGAAGCAAATCTCGTTTGCGCCGTCACGCTTAGCAGAAGGAAAGAACAGACATAAATAGAACATTCCAGCAACATTCATGTATATTTTCTGAATCACGTCCCGGTATGTGTGCACGTGAAAATCAGGAAGAGAATCGCCCCCTTTAATAAACAAATTTGTAGTCTTTTCAAAGTAAAAGAAGAAAAATAAAAACAGTTAGGCTAGTCCATTGGCTAGTCCGTTGGTTGAAACTGTTTCAGACTTAAGATTTCGCGATGTTTGCAAAACTTTGCGTTCTTAATACAATACAATAGTATTTTTACGAGTCAGTTTTGTTATTTTTTCGAGCTTTTAGGCGAAAAATAAAAACTGACGAGTAAAAATGCCCAGCCGTATTACACAATTTTTCGTTGGGTAAATTGTTTATTACACGACAGCTAATTTCACATAAATCTATAAAGGTTTTCAAAGTGTTTTTCCTTGCGCGCGAACAGAAGAGTGTCATAACGTGTCATATTTGTACTCGTTTTGATGCGTATTTGCGCTCTAGAATGCTATGTCGAATAATAAAATAAAATACAATGCAATGCAACGCAACACATAGTCTAACAATGCAATGCAATGCAACACAACACCGTGTCATATTTGCACTCGTTTTGATGCGTATTTGCTCTCTAGAATGCTATGTCGAATAATAAAATACAATATATACAACAAAATACGTATTTGTGTGGAATATATGACGGGACCTTGGTAACTAAAAGAACACGGAAACTTTTCTATGGAATATTTTTCTCAAGTTTTCTGCATATTTTTTGTGCTCTCTAGATTAAGATAGCAGTGAGACTGCAGAGGACCTTTGTTGAAGCAAATAACACAACCCTCGCGCTGGTTCACGTACCGGCACACCGCATTCCTGGCGTATATCATCCCCAAAGTGATTCAGCAAATAGGCTTCCAAACATAAACTCGGATGACAACGCAAAAATTTCACTTTGTCATTATCGCTGTGCATTGCATACTGCAACCCGCTGTGCCAAGGGCAGCTAACGGGTATGTAACCTTGGCGCAGACGGTGGGACTGAATCAGAGCTAGGCGGGAAATAGGCGGCTAGCAATCGTGGTCAATCATCTCCTTCGCGTCGCGGCGTGAACCTGCCCATTTTGAACCTGCTTTACCCGGCAAATAAAGTAATGTATGTTTGTATGTATGTATGTCATGTATCCACAATACGCAATCAAATATGGCGTTACTCGTCACGCTGATCGGGAAGAGTCGCGTTCAGCTCCAAGCTCCCCCAAGCCACCCATTCTTGCCGTGTTGAGGCTTGGGGACGAAGTTGGTCACTCCCTGCTACAGTCAATCCCCGAAGGGAACACGGAAACTGTCCGTATTAACGGGGTGTCCTTATTAACGGGGTGTCCGTATTAACGGGATGTCCTTATTAACGGGGTGTCCGCATTAGGCGGGTTCTTTTGAATGACTTAATTTAAGCAGTTCTATTGTTCTTACGGAAAACTGTAGTAAATTAGCACATCTTATCCCACCGAGATCTCAAATAATTATGACTACACAAAAACATACATGTTTAGTTGTATGTTTAGCAATAGGAAAACAAAAGCCGATTAAAAGGCACGTGCAGCGGCGCAAACAATTGATAGCGATTGACAGCTAATGTTCCAAGTAATACATTTTCTCATCAGGTGTGAACCCCAATTTTCTGAAGTGTTTCTTGAGAATTTCAACTATGCTTGAGTCATGTCTTGAGTCAAGCTCTTGCTTTAGACAAACTTAGTTTGTAGTGTGAAACCACCAAAATGTCAGCGCAAGTCAATTAGTTAACCTGTGACTAAATTAGCTTTAAAATAAAAAGTTAAATAAACGGCAAATAAACGAGCCACCGACAAACGATCAATATTTTGTTATCGGCTTCAAAATTTTGCCTTCGTCGAAGGAAACTAGTGTGCTCAGAAAGACAACATGTTTAACATAAGCATTGATTATCCCCTCGATAAGTTAAGCAAGATTAATTTGAACTTTTTGCTCGTTCAAACCAAATGCATTTTTCCCGCATAACTTTGTTACAGTATTTTAACCCCCGAAGTCTTGACTAAATCATCGGTGAACTTGAACAGAGGTTTCTAGCTTTCTCTGACGATTTAAGTTATCGGGCCAGGGGTCCGTTTCTCAAAGGTCCTGATAACTTTTCGGGCCCGGAGCTATATTTTAAAATTAGAATCTATAGAATGGAAGTGTAGTTTTTAGCCTACAAACCACCCCGACTTGTTCCGTCAACTTAAAATTTTATTGCTTAGGCTTTCAGAACCAGCAAAATTTTAAACATTGCGCGCATAAACTAGCTTACCGGGCCCGAAAAGTTATCGGGACTTTCGAGAAACTGGCCCCAGATCCAACCGTAAAAACAACTCCTAAAAAAACATTTAACATACAAAGCTCATCAAGCAGATGAATTTGTTCTATTTCTTTTAATATTGCCCAATATTTCGGTTAGACAAAACTATTAAGGGGCAAAGAAAGCTAAGTGAAGATAGAAACAAACGGTTACAATATTTAAAAGGGGCTAAGATAAAATGCTGACACATGATAGGCTAAAAAACAAGTAAAAAAAGCATTATTTTTCCCTCCTTTGATTTCCTACCGCAGATCCAAGAACTTGCGTGACATTCTTGCTGTTTGATTAGCCTTGCATGTTAAAGTTTTTCTATTTAGTTCATTGCTGATCCTGATCTGCACAAAGATTCAGCTACATTTTGCTACTGTTTTTTCAATGGTCCTTGCATTGTTACAGAAGTCCTAAAAAAAGGTTTATTCCAGTCGCATTAAAATTAAGTATAATTGCAAATGAGTTACATCGTTGGAGATTTTGGCCTGAGACAAAAAAAAGGCCTTCCGACAAGTTATACAAATTGCATTACGATATATTAAATCAGCATGGAAATCAAATGGGTGAGTAAATAAAAAATCGTCCTTGGTACAAGTCCTGCATATCCATGACTGACATCCTTCACATGTGCGGTCAATCATCTGTAAACGCAAGTCTCTGTTTATTCCCTGAAATGATCACAGACGGCAACTGGTAGATCAGAGCTATTTAATAGAACATCATCTTCTATTTTTTTACTGGAACTCAGAAAACCCACCAAGACTACAATCATCCAGATTTTAAATAACGGTGGCTTTATCGTTTCTTCTAAATGCTAACAAAACTCTGAATTTGTTTTTTTATTCAGAACAGCTGTCCTTAAAATGTTGGGGGGGAGGTCTTTATGTAAACAGGTTGACGAAGCAGCAACAAGAAAATACCGAAGGGGCGAGCCATTAGATTTCCGAGGGAGGGGGATGGGGGAAGGTTGCTTGTATGATTTAAAAAAAAAAACAAGCAAGCCTTAAAACCCCATTGTACGTGAAATTGTAATGACGCAAGAAATGACCCCGTAAACACCACACCCAAAGTTTAACGTGCGTAGACAGTTAACGCTGCAGTGGACTGAAAAATCCTAATACATTTGTTTTTACGGAAGACATAATGATTTGCTTGGAGTTTTTGCCGCTTTTCGGACCGTGAATCCGGAATATTTTTTTCATTTTCCAAAATATATTGGGTCGGTCGGGTGATGGTAAACGAAACATTTTATTGGGCTAGCCAAACATCCTTCTAATTGCTTTCAAAACTTCCAATTTGTTCTTTATTCAGCAAAGTTGTCCTTAAAACGTTTGAATATGTTCGAATATGTTATGGAATGACCAACCCGCAACAAGAGGTTGCAAATGAACCAACCCTGATCTCACGATACATGTCACGGGCAGAGGGAAAGTAGTACGGAAGAGAACATTTCTTCAATAAAGATCGAGGGCTAGCCCTCTACAAATAACTCTGGCCGATTTCCACAAGTAAGTAATTTTTTGCTATTTTTTAAGTCCTTGATTCAGACCAGAGTCCAGTCCAAGTTTCTCAATCCCAGAATTCATTCATGATATTCAAGCTCGACCTGATTGGTTTCGCGGGAAATATGAAGCAAGTGATTTATATGGAGCTTTCTAATTGGCTAATGCTATCTTCGCGCCAAATTACTTGAAATAAACCTCTCACAGCATGTTCAACGAGTCCTTCCTGCTGTAAACAACTTCCACCTCAAACTTCTTTCGTTTAAGTTTTTTTTCTTTGTCCATTTACTACAGGAAAACCCTGATTCAATTCCAATTTACTTTTACCCGTCCTGCAAGATGAAATCTGATTTTAGGCGTGTAAAACCTACTAAAACGAGTAGAAGAGTCAAGTACGAGGTTGTGTTGTCTGTTTGGCGCCCATCGCACGTCCCACGTGCTTTCATGATGTTTCCAGTTATTAAGGCAAAAAAGCAAACAGTGTCTAGCTTTAACAAGAAACTGGCAAAAAATGCTTTATATTTACCATCGATTACCGTCCTTCTTTCCTTAGTTACAAGCAAATTCACTTCGAAGACTCGTTCTGTCGTGCAGATTGTGACAGATAGGAAAGGATTTCAAAGGACCATATGTATGAGGAAAAACAAATAGGCTTATTTTGTTAAAGGTAGTAAAAATGTGTAAAATAGAACATTTTCCTAAAAAATAAACACACATCTCACCTGGATAATCTGCCGCAATTGTTATGAGGCCTACAAGTTGTCGTCGATTTCCTCGGGCCCACGCCGATTACGTATTCCTTGACGATAACTTCATACGCACGACGAGAGAAAAAAAATAGGTTTATTTAGTAAACAGTTGTAAAAATTTGTAGAAAATATTTTCCTATACAAACATCCCACCTGGATAATCTGCCGCAAATGTTATACGGCCTGTTGTCGTCGTTTTCTTCGGGTCCGCGCCAATTATGCGTTTCTTGACTTCCTGTTGCCGTGGCCGCAGTATCTCCTCTTTCCCAGTTTATTACAGATTTCCATGTCATCCACAACATTATGCATGCGAAAACAGCAATGATAAAACAAACAAACGCCAAGAAAGCCAATTGTTGCTCAGACAATATAACCTTCATTTTTTTTTTCGATACAACTGGGCTTGTTCAGTCCATTAACACAGCCCGGAGCCAAATACTGACTATGCACGGTCACAGTCGGTTTATATAACCACCTCAGTCACTTTTAATTATTCACGATTTTGCCAGCATTATACCGTGCAACGAATCGTGAAAAAGGACTTGACAGCTGCCTGTTGTCTTTAAAAAGGCTGACATGCGTAACGACGGAACCAACTGAACCAAAACAAAAAGGAACAAAAGAGATGTAGTCTGCTTGCTTTCTAAATAGTTTAATAACTCATTAAGTGGTACTTTGGGAGAAATATTTGTGGCAGTCTTTCGGTCCATGACCAAGAAAGCAAGAAAGCAAAAACAAAAGAGAACAGAAAACTCACACGCTTCACAAATATCAAATATAGCTAACTATTCATCTTTATTGTTGATTAAAAAAGACTCATAACAGCGCCGGGTACTTAGGGAAACGAGAAACGAGGGAAACAAACAACAAAAGGGAACAGAAAACTCACACGCTTACCGAATAAGTAAGTACCTACAGGATTAAAAAATGCAGCGCTCTTTGTCTAAGTTGACTGACATGTATGAACCGGGGAGCCAAAAAAAGAAAACGACACTGATAACAGAAACCTCATGCGCACAAATCACATAATAAAAAAATAAAACAAACGAGAAAGCCAGAAACACACGCTCGTGCCGGCCACAAGTATTTTGGAAAACAAAAAGACCGTAAGTCTTTGTTACTTAACGTTTTGCCTTTCATTACCAATGACTAAATTTTCATTAACGTCAATAATAATAAATTGCAAAATTTCGTATTTTACTTTATGCGTAATCGTCTTAGCTAAGAAAACAATTATGCTAATTTTTTAACATTCCGGTACAACTGGGTTAAAAATGAGTTCGAAATTTCGAGATTTCCGCCTGCGGTTGAAGGAACAACTGCACGGAGTTCTATCCGTGGAGAATTTGGCCTGAGGCCAAAAAAATACTACTTGATGAAGAATCAAATCTGAAGCACGTCACAAATAATCGCACGATATAATAAATCAGTTATTGTGCACTAATTGACATGATTGAGTCTTACTTACTTACTTTTCCTTTTTTCAGTTTAATCTAAAATATTACAGGTCAGAAAACAACTACCAATACATCAAGAATAACAAACTAACATCCAGTTTTAAAAACACTGCGTTACGGATATCACACCAGTAAAATAAAAAAAATCATTCTTTTATAATTGAAGTCCTTTTACTTGGCTGACGTCCTTAACGTGTACGGTCAATCATCTGTAAACAGTCATTCGTCCGCCTCCTATAAACTCGTCTCTGTTCATTTCCTGAACGGAAACAATCACTTACAAACTAGATCAGAGCAGTAAGAACATAATCTTCTGTCTTTTCTTGCATGTTTTCAGTGTTTTCACGAGTGTTCACCAAACTTCAATCATCCAAAGCTCTAAATTTGTTTCTCATTAAAAACAGCTGACAGATAGGAAAGGATTTCAGCGACCTTAACTGAAAATATGCTTATTCAGCTAGCGGTAGTAACATTTTATATAACAGAACATTTTCATCAAAATATCCCACGTGAATTATCTACCGCGCAGGTTATAAGGCCCGACGTCGTCGTTTTCTTCGGGCCCGCGCCAATTATATCTGCCTTGGCGATCATGACTCTTTGCAACTCTTTTGCGTTTCTTCTTATTTAGCCGCCTTGTTGCTGTGGCAGTATCTTTTCTTTCCCAGTTTATCACAAATCCGTCAGGATCACAGTGCAGCCCAAGACTCCAAAAGGAATGAGAACGCACGACAAAAACGCCAACGCTTGCTCAGACATTTCTTCTTATTTTGTTTTCAATGCAACCGAGCTCATTCACGTTTGAATCCACCCACAACTGACATCGATTGCTTCTGCTTATCCACAGTTTATAACCATCTCACCTCCCATGATCATGCATGACGCATACTTCCGCAATTGTAATCGGAAAGCCGGAGGAGACTGAACACGTCGTGACAATTTACAAAGCTAAAACATTACTAGTGAGTTTAGTATTGTGTAGAACCGTGGGAAAAATAATGAGTAACTTTTCTCGCCTATTCTGACAGGCATGACCTTTTGCTATTGTTATATGAAAAACTGGAATCAACGAGGGAACCAAAACACACAAAACAGAAGAGAAAACGTATTTTGTTCAGTGACTTCGAAGGAATGTAGCATCTGTCGTATTTTGCCAAGCATGGCCTTTGACTCATTGTTAAGACATTAAAAAAGAGGAAATCAAAACCTGCAAAACGGAAAAGTAAACTCTTATGCTCGAGTCAGAGTAAAGGGTGAATGTAGCCACGTGTCTATAACGAGGCCAATTTATAGGAAAGTTGGCACAATTCAGGGTAAAAAGATTTCTTCAGTAAAGTTATAAAGACAGGAAGTTTCAAGCGACAAAGCAGGAATTTAGTTAGTATTTTGTATTAGCTAGCTTTGATGTGCCAAAAATGTTTCTCAAACTCATTAATAGTTTATCAAGTTTAAACAAATAAAGTCATAATCTCGTACCCAGATCTCCCACGGTCAGGCGGAAGGGAGATCTGGTAAAGTACGATTTCAGTCCCGTTATCTGGGACTTCCCATCGTCCTTTGTACACCGTGTTGTAGGCCGCCAGCTCGAGATTGTGTTTTCATTTATGGTAAAGTTTTCGGCCGTTTTCGGTAAATTATGGATTTCAATGGTGCTCTTCAGAAGGTTCTTACGTCGGGGGACAAGAAAACGTGAAACTTTAACCAAAACAAAAGAGGCACCAGAGGAGATTGCTGTTAACGAGCGGGATTGTTATATTGTCAGAATTGTTCTCCCATTGAACTGATATGGTATTTAAATCGCTTTTAACATTTATCAACTGCTGCCTTTACTTTTGACCATCTGGGTGCTGAAAATTGTATTAAGAATATCCATTCAAATTGTGGTGTCTCCTCTCAATGCGCTTGTCTGCGTTTCAATTTGCCTGTTCGGCATGCCATGCGATTCATCCACTAAGTCATAGCTAGTAGTCACTGGTAACTTGCAAGGCAATTACAAAATAGAGCAGTTTTCAATTGACTGTCGAAAGTAATTACACAATTGCTTTGGTTTTGCATTGCTACGCTTTGTGATTGGCTAAAAAATCTCGCGCCACTTTCTCGACCAATCAGAAGTAAAACCAAAACCAATCGTGACTTGCTCGCACGCGTTTTCCCGCGTTTGGCGCCGCCGACATGTAATTGCTTCGAGCTCTGATTGGTTCATTGGATTGTTTACGTCTGCTGTGATTGGTCAGAGTAATTACTTTGGTTTTGGTTTTACGACACTCAATTGAAAACTGCTCTAATGCAAGCAATCACAGTAAAGCCCATCCTGAGTAAAGCCTACACATGTATGAGCAACATACGAGCTTCTGCTTTCTATTTTAAGTAGCATTCGATTGACCTTCACTGATCACACCTGGAAAGATGTTTATAGTAGAGTGGTCTTGTCCCCTCAGCTACTGCCTTTATGACACCTTAATAAATTTCATCGATAATGTTCCCACATAGCAATTTTGTCCACATATAAACTTTTAAAACCACATAATACACAAGTCAAGTTTGACTTCAGGAGTAAAAAAAAGGTCAGTATCTTGCAATGGCACAAATTGAGCTGTTTAAAATATTGTGAGCATTGTAATTCTCTATATATGTGCTAGAAGGATTATACACCAAAATTAAAATGTTCACAAGTGGCAAAAACCTCTAAAACAATCTTGATGTTTCATTCAATTCTGATGGCCTTTCACCAAAAAAAAAGTAAAAGGGAGGTGTTAAGGACTTTAAGGGTCATTAAAAAAGAGAAACATTCTCCACTATTCTTTTTCAGTTGCATTTCCATTTTTTCAAATCTAAAAAAAATCATCCAGAGCTCTTAGGGTGATCCGGGTAATACACAAGATTTTGAGGTGACCAATAATTATTTAGGGTCATTGTGGTAGCATTATGGGTACAGTATGTATTCACACCTACACTGAATACGGGGTTACCATCCAACAGGAGAGGAAAATAATCCAATCATTCATTATAATCTCTGAGAAAATTAAAGCAGGAAAAACAACCTTTAATGATATCTCTCTATATATTTTTTTTAAATTCTAAAAGAAATGTGTGAAGATAAAAAATGAATTTGGATTAAAATTTTCATTTTCCATTTAAAGGGCTTGCTGCAGAAGGGGCATAGATTGTGGTTTTGGCATATATTACCCATTTGTGTAAGTGCTAACAGATTTTTGTGCTAAATGTTGATTCATTTTTATTTTATTGCTTGAAGACTATATGTCTCAGCATAATAGCCACAGCAAATGGCCAGTACAAAAAAATTCTTAGGAAATTAAAACTTTGTACCCTCAGCTCATGCCAAAAATGGGGAAGTTTGAAGCCCCTCTTCCCATATTTCGGCAAAAAAAAAAACATATACAGGGAGAGGAGGGGGGGGGCTTACTCCCATATAAAATTGACTGGGATGATCATCGTAAATGTTGAATGTAACCCTTAAACGGTACCAGAAACCTGTTTAATGGCTGTGGCTCCCATTAATTTTTTCCTCTAAGAGACACTATTTTTTTCTGAAAAGTTGACTGTCAGCCTATTTTTCTGGCTTCATATCCTGAAAGGTATCAATAACTCTGAGCAGTAGTCATTTTCATTTCAAATACTCTTGGGATACCAACCACAAATTTTAATTCCTTAACAATATGATGATCACCCCCATCACATTTATATGGGAGTCCCCTCTCCTCCCCTGGGTGATATATGCCACTTTCACAGTAAGCCCTTCAATTACTACTGATTAAAAACTTTCCTTTAGAAGTATTCCATCACTATGACCTTTCCATGACCACAAAACAAGATTACCAAACTGTGCTTGAATAACATGAGCTCAATGCTGAAACATGGTCTGAAAGTCCTTAAAACTGCTCTTTTTAAAACAACATTGCAGTGTTTTAAAGTCATTTTCAAAAACTGTGTCAATCTTAGCTAGGGGGAAGCCAATTCCCTGACCTTGAGAAAAAATGGTTGCCTCTGGCTTTCCCCAATAAATCTTTTTTTTCCTGAAAGGGCCCTTTTAACCTCCATTATAAAAAAAAGACTGCAACATTATAGAATGTCACTGTCAGAGGTACAATTATTAAAAAAATAATTTTCAATATTAAATATTTGGACCCATTTCAAGTCATAAACTTTATTAAGACTAAAGAAGCCACACACTCTATCTTTCCTGCAAATGCAGGGACTTTACATACATACGTGCATCAAAACGTAACAGACCAGTGAACCCTGAGTCTTTAAGCCCCAATAGTGATCAGTATCAAATTTCTCAAAACATTGCATGATATGATCAAGCAGACAGCTGGTCATGAGTAATAAGGAATCAATCAACGATGAAAAATCTTGACATTTCAGAAACCAAAGTCTGTACTGCTACTATGAAAAATGTACATGTAGAGACCAGTAAGGAGAAATTGCATGTTGACACTGGGGCTTACTGGTTAAAGGCGGGCCCAATTACTATATGGCCACCTTGTTAGCAGTTATTGCAGCTTCATATATGCTTTATCCTCCCCCGGCACCCTATTAAAAAGAGCTCAGTTATTTGAGATGCCCTTAAATCCAGCCATCTAATTATCAACATTACAGTAGCCAAATTGGTTCATTCTAGTGGTCAGAATAACAGCATTTCAGTGTGCCTACAAATTGAATATATTTATTGTTTAGGGGGCACAACTTCAGGGAAGAATACAGCAAACTAGGAACTCTTTCCTCGTTATTCCACAGAAGTATTAAAGATTGTTAATATGACAGTAATAGCAACAAAGGAATACCAAACAACTATCATAAAAAGTTTGAATATGAAAGATCCCAAGCAAGTTATTGCAAATCCTGACAAGACTGGGCTAACTTTGTTAATGAAGTACTGCACTCACTCATATCTTAACAAGTAAATGTTGACCATTTGGAAGATATCCTTTCGCCCATAACAGACGAACTTCTCACCACCAATGTTAAAATGCCTGTCACTGTTATTTAATCGTTTAATAGAACTGTGTGGCGTTCGGTTTACCTTTTTAGATCGAAAGCTTGGAGTGCATGCCGGAGTTCTATCCTTTTGGAGCTCCCCAAATTAAATCCCGCAAAACAGACTGTTCACTCAATTTCATTCCTCACAGACAGACAAAACGAGAAGAAAGAAGAACTTACAGGCCGGGGTAATTTCAGATCCAGGCCTAGTTCTTTTTTCCTCTAAGTTGTGTTTCTAATGAGTGCCTTCCGTCTATTTCAAAAGTCGATAAAATGCTTCGATGTTTTTGTTTACACGCATTAGCTTCAATGTCGTAACTTCAGTCTACAACACAACTTTGGACGTTCGTCAGTTTCTTTTACGGAAACTCGGTATCTTTTAGATAATCCTCTTTAGCTGGATTGAAGTAAATGCAAAATTTTCTCAGTATTATTTCCACAGAAGCGGCATCTAGTTGTTGAAACGTTGCAAGATAATTTCTTGGAGTGTCCTTGTTTACATGTTTTCATACTCCGTAGTGCGAAAAACCCCCGAAAAACCGCATCACAAGAAGAGTGAGGGAAAGAGCCAATCACAGAGCATATTAAAATGGGGCATTCGTTTTCAGTTAACCAATGAAAAAATGGCGTTATATCGAAGTTTACCAGATCTCACATTTCAGTTCAGTACAAGCACGAGTGAGATCTGGGTACGAGATTAATAAAGTCATAAGCAAAACCCTATCCTAATTATCATAGATTGGCGATTTTATTCCGTCGTTTTCTCTGTATTTAATAATCAGTTTAAAAAGATATATCAAACACGTGAAAGAGTGTTTCATCAGTTGTTCTGAAATACCTCGAAGTCGGTTAGAAAAAACTCGACTGCGCCTCGTTTTTCAACCCATGCACTTCACGGTGTTTGGATATCCTGATGAAACACTGTTTTTCGTGTTTTATATCCTACTTAATAAACGATAAAAAAAAAAGAATCAACGGCGATTAACTTTATATTCTCGGCTTTAACATTTTCCGGAGGAAACTGATGCACTCAGAAATACGATCGACATGAGCATCAATCATTCTTATACAGTATTATCTCGATAAAATAATATAAATTATTTGAACCTGTCGCATTGCAGCTGTCTGTCAACGAGGAAACGGCCAAAATACACAAGAGCGAGAAAAAGCGCGCGCCGGCTAGGTGTCGTGTTGAATCGTGGGAAAAATAATGCAGCTTTGTCTTATTCTGACATTTATGACCCCTTACTTATTGTTATAAGACAAACATGAGTTCGTGAAAAACTCACACAGAAAACTCACACGCTTGACAAATCTAACTTTAATCATCTTTATTGTTGATAAAAATAGACTCATAACAGCGGTACTTTGGGAAAAATAATCGTCTTGAGTCTTTGTCTTGAGGCTAACATCCATGAACGAGGGAAACAAACAACAGCTGAGAACAGAAAACTCACACACTTACCGAATAACTGAAGTGACCTACAGGATAAAATAATGCAGCCGCGCTTTTTGTCTTAGTGGACTGCCATGTATGAACTAGGGAGCCAAAAAAAGAAAACGAAACTGAAAACAGAAACGTCACACGCTTGCCGATTCACACAAATCACATAATAAAATCAAACAAACAAGGTGAGGCAGCCAGAAAACACACGCGCGCTCGTGCCGGCCACGAGTATTTTGGAAAACAAAAAGGCCGTAAGTCTTTGTTAATAAACCTGTTGCCCTTCCTTACCAAGGAAGAAATTTTCATTAACGTCGATGCAACATTTCGTATTTTACTTTATGTGTAATCGTCTTAGCTGAGAAAACAATCATGTCAAATTTTTGCGCGGTCATTAAGGATTTTTGCATCAAGACAGGAACATTCATTAACGTCAAATAATATAGTTTTAACGAAAACAATATTCCATAGTGGGAATGGGAATTTATTTGCCTTGGTTTATAATTCAATTGCGTGAATAAAATTTCAATCAGAAAAGAACTGTTTTTCTTCAATTTTACACAGTTTTTTTACAATATTTTAAACAAAGGTCTCAATTTAGAAACAAAGTAATGCAAACTGTTCTCGAGGAAATCGAGTGCTCAATAATAATTACGCCACGATTAAGCCGCGATTTCTTAACTTGCAATATGTATGAGTTGTTTAATATGAGTAAAGAAACACACGCGTGTATTTACCAAGAGTTTATTCTTCCAGTCGTTTTACAAGACATGTGATCAAACAGATCACGTGATCGAAAATCTCGTTATAACGAATTTGCGGAAAAACAAACAAAACGTTCGTTATATCGAGGTACAGTTAATAATTGTTTTGTCACGGTGTTACGTATTTCAGGTTCTGAACAAGAAACATTTGCACTTTAATGCCTGTATGAAGCTACAGTACACTGCATATATAACTACGGCACTGGAAAACTGTACAGGTTATACCATTGCCCTATAGCACACACTGTTGGACTGTTCCGCATTTATCTTTTGTCGCGCGTTGACATTTAGTCGTTATTGGGGTAGATTTTACGTTTGGGCTGCCGGATTGTGTTCGTTATAACGAGGATTTCGTTATATTGAGGTTCTGTCCCATACATTTTACTTGTAATTTTGTCGGGCTGAACAATATCGTTCGTTATACCGAGGACTTCGTTATATAGAGGTTCGTTAAATCGAGGTTCCACTGTACCAGGTTGCCCAAACACCTGGTTTATTGAAAGCTAGAACAAGAAATTTGTTTTTAAAACAACATTATACCAAGGCTGTTTTTTTCTTTTAAATTTTAACGAGCAAGCCGGCATTGATTTAGGGATCGCTGCAGACACTCGCAGACTAAGTTTTGTAATTACTCTGACGATTAAAGTTTTCAAGTATCAATAAGTTCAAACAATTAAAACACTGAATAAATTAGAACCCTTATGGACTTTACTTCAAAATTACATGTTTATTCAAGTCTATTTCAGTACAAATGAGTTCAAAGGTTCCAGATTTTGGCCTGAGGTTGAAAGAACAACTACTGAAGAACGATGTTGTTCCATCCTTGGAGATTTTAGCTTAAGGTAAAAAAATTACACGAAGAACCAACTACTGAAGCACGGCAAAAATAATTGCTTTACGATTTATATTAAATCAGTAATTTTTCTTTTTCTTTCTTTCAGTTTCATCTCGAATATTTCAGGTCAGAAACATCTACCAATACATGAAGAATAACAAACTTGCATCCAGTTTTAAAAAACACTGCGTTACGGATATCAGATAAAGTAAACTAAAAACACACTCTTAGTACAAGTCCTTTTACTTGGCTGACGTCCTCAGCTACGTGTGCGGTCAATCATCTGTAAACAGGGAGTCATACGTCCGCCTTCTAAAAAATGAAGTCCCTGTTCATTCCCTGAAACAATCACATACAAACTAGATCAGAGCAGAAAGAACATCATCTTCTGTCTTTTCTTGCATGTTTTCAGTGTTTTCTCGAGTGTTCACCAAACCCACCAAAACTATAATCATTCAAACATTCAAAGCTCTAAATTTGTTTCTCATTACAGCTGAGCAACAAGAAAACGTAAGAGAGCATTTTCAGGTTTTTATTGCTTGCGACAGATAGGAAAGGATTTTAGCGACCATGACTGGAAAAATAGGCTTATTCAGCTAGCGGTAGTAACATTTTATATAACAGAACATTTTTATCAAAATATCCCACCTGAATTATCTACCGCGCAGGTTATAAGGCCCGTCGTCATCGTTTTCTTCGGGCCCGCGCCAATTATATCTGCATTGGCGATCATGACTTCTTGCAACTCTTTTGCGTTTCTTCTTATTTGGCCGCCTTGTTGCCGTGGCAGTATCTTTTCGTTTCCAGTTTATCACACATCTCAGGATCACAGCGCAGCCCAAAACTCCAAAAGGAATGAGAACACACACCAAAAAGGCAAATGCTTGCTCAGACAACATTTCTTCTTATTTTGTTTTCAATGCAACCGAGCTCAATTGCTTTTGAATCCACCCACAACTGACATCAATTGCTTCTGCTTCGCCACAGGGTTTATAACCATCTCACCTCTTATGCATGACGCATAACAATGCAAGAGACAAAAGATAGTCGAACGCCTCGTCGTGACAGCGCTTACTGAGTTATTGTTTATTACATGAACGTAATATACGCGGGCGAGGCAAGACGAAGGAGCCAGACTGAAACACAAAAGAAAACTGCAGCACGTGCTGGCTGTTGTTGAATTGTATTGTATAAACGTGGGAAAACTTAATACCATTGTTAAAACATTACTAGTAAGTTTAGTTTTGTGTAGAACCGTGGGAAAAATAATGCAGTTCTCACTTATTCTGACATGCATGACCTTTTACTATAGAGTCACTATTGTTATAAGACAAACGAATCAAAACACACCAAACAGAAGAGAAAACGCACATGTTCAGGCACTGCGAAGGAATGTGGCATCTGTCCAGCATCTGTCGTATTTTGCCAAGCATTTGTCGTATTAGCATTTGTCAGTCGTATTTGGCCATTTTACCTTTGACTTATTGTGAAGACAAAATTATCAAAAGAGGAGGGGTGTGAAGTGATGAGAGCACTCACCTCCCACCAATGTGGCCTGGGTTTTCAAATCCAGGACTCTATGTGAGTAATACGTTAAGATTGTTTTTGGTTCTCGTCCTTGCTCCGAGAGTTTGTTACCAGGTTCTCCGGTTTTTCCTTCCTCCTTCCTCAAAAACCAACATTTCTAAATTCTGTTTCGACCTTGTCCTTAACCTGAAGACCACAGGTTTTTTAGTCGTTTGACCGTAAAGTGTCCCTCTCGTTTAACATATTTCATATTTTTTAATTATTTTATTCGTTTGAAAATGCTTGCATAATTTAATCGATATGTTTATTTTTGTAGCTTACTGCCTCTTAGGCGTAAGCTACTATACTGTCCTTCTGATTGAGTGAGTGTAACAATAGAATCCGAGCCCACAACGAACTCTGCCGATTTCGATCCGATATTCCCCGATCTTAGGCTCCTTTTTTTCTCGGAACCTCGTCGGTTGTTCAACGTTTGTCGAGGATAGCTTCGAATGGCCCCGAATGTTACTCGGAATTAGCACGTGATCAGACGAGAAATCTTCGATTTGCCATGTGCTCTCAAAGCTCCCAAGTCGTTTGACACCGTCGACTGCAGTCGCTGGAAGGCGAGTTCTTTTCATTCATAATGAGTTTAACCCATTTAAGTTTAAGAATCAAGCGCTGCTGTCTTCGCATTTATGGAGAACTTGTTAGAAATTGTATGACTCCAACGAAGCGCGATCGAGTGTTTAGTGCAGCTGAACATCTTTGTGCGGCGATCTCAAAACCTCATCAAGAGTCATTCCTCCTTCGGGCAGCAAAAAATCTCTTTCGAGGGAGCCAAAATTCCCTTCTGGGAGCCAAAGATCTCTTTCGAGAGAGTCAAAATTCCCTTCGGTTTCTAAAGAATATGTACTTTCAAACGAGGCCTGAAAGTACAATTTACACAAATATAAAAGAATTAATAAAATGGCAGTCATTATGAAAGACGTCTATTGATTGAATTGCTATTTTATTCACTGGCTTATAATCTCTGGATTCATTGTCTACGAGGATGTTGGAATTTTTCACAATGTCCATGTGGTTCTTTCAGCTGCAATAATATAAAGTACTAATAAGAGACTTCCTCGGAGACGAAGTTTTCTTCAGAGTATTTTACAGAAATGTTGCTTAGTTACGTCTTCGCGTTTCGTTAATGTACATGAACGATAAAGCCAAACACAGACAAAAGAGAATTAATAGTAAACTCACACGCTTGTCAAATAGTTAAGGGGCGCTTAATACAATGTGGTACCTGAAACGTAAAGATGTTGTTAAGAGGTACATCACCGTACTTTGAGAGAAATAATTGCAGCAGTGTTTGTCTTCAGGCTAACAGCATGGCCGAGGGACCAGAAAACAACTGAAAACAGAACAGAAAACCCACACGCTTGCTTGCCGAAAGAATGAAATGCCATTTTTAAGCTTCTTTGTCTTTTAAACTGATGTGATATACATGAACGATAAAGCCAAACACAGACAAACGAGAACAGAAAACTCGCACGCTTGCCGAATAAGTTAACTGAAAAGCAAATTGAAACAAAAGAGCCAACAAAAAACTCACACGCTTGACAAATATAGCTAACTAAATCTTCTTTGTTGTCGATAAAAAAAGATTCATAACAGCGGTACTTTGGGAAAATAATCGTAGCAGACTTTGTCTTGAGACTATAACATCCATCAACGAGGGAAACAAACAACAAGAGAAAATGGAAAACCGCTCACACGCTTGCTTGCCGAAGGAATGCAGCGCCATTTTTGAGCTTCTTTGTCTTAATTTGATATGAACGATAAAGCGAAAACAGCGAAAACAAACACGCTTGGCTTGCCATTAAAGGGGTACTTTGGGAGAAATAATTGCAGCAGTCTTTGTTTTCAGGCTATTGTGCATGACCGAGGGACCAAAAAAGAAAAGCCGGATTCATTCTTTACTGTTGATAAAAAAAGACTCATTAAAAGCTGCACTTTGGAAAAATAATGGTAGCAGTCTTTGTCTTGAGACTAACATCCATGAACGACACAAAAATGTGGTGGTATCATGTAAACAAACTCAGTGTAGAGCCATAAGAGGGAACCGGAGTGAACTCGCCCCGGCACGAAAGTCGCCCCGGTGTCATGTAAACACCCCCTAAGAACCTACAGGATAAAAAATGCAGTGTACTTTGTTTTAGTTGACTGACATGTATGAACTAGGGAGACAAAAAAAGAAAACAAAACTGAAAACAGAAACCTCACACGCTTGACGATTCACACAAATTCAAACAACTGAACAAGGTGAGACAGACAGAAAACAGAGGCTCGTGCCGGCCACGAGTATTTTGGAAAACAAAAAGGGCCGTATTAAGTCTTTGTTAACCTGTTGCCCTTCATCGGCCGAGGAATTAATTTTCATTAACGTCAATGCAACATTTCGTATTTTACTTTATGTGTAATCGTCGTAGCTAAGGAAACGCATCAATGCCGGAAGATTCATTAAACGAAAACAATATTCCATAGTGGGAATGGGAATTCATTTGCCTTGGTTTATAATTCAATTGTGTGAATAAAATTTCAGTCAAAAATGATTTGTTTTTCTTCAATTTTACACGGTTTTTCTACAGGATATTAAATAAAGAAAGGTTTCAATTAAGAAACAAAGTTATGCAAACTGTTCTCGCGGAAGTCCGAGTGCCCACTTAAAAGAAAAGGAATTATGTTATGTACCGGGAAAATGTGCACAGTAGGATCGGCGGTTCAATATTATGTTATGCAAACCCAAATACCAGGTTGCACAAGCAGTTTACACCATGGAGGTTTTTAATTATATGCACACAAAACTATCCGGCACTTATTTAGGGTTAAAAACTCATTTTAAAATGGTTAGCTTTTATTTACTGTTATGGGTAGTGATATCCATATATACCTCCATGGAGTATATACCAAACACCTGGTTTATTAAAAGCTAGAACAAGAAATTTGTTTTTGAAAGAACATTACCGCTAGGCTGTTTTTCGTTTTAATTTAATCGAACAATCGAACACGTACAATGCAAATGGATTTCTATTCAGGCAATTTACCACAATTAAGCATCGATTTAAGGTTCGTTGCAGACACTCGCGAACTTAGCCGTTTTGTGCTCATATTCTGACGATTCAAGTTATCGAGATTCAAACGTACTTATCAATAAGTTCAAAAATTAAAACCATGAATGAGAATCCTTATGGACTTCTGTTCAAAATAACAGGTTTATTCAACTACAGTATAAGTTCAAACGTTCTAGATTTTGGCCTGCGGTAGAAAAAAATTGAAGGCCAATAACTACTGAAGCACGGAGTTCCATCGTTGGAGTTTTTGGCCTGAGGCACAAAAAAAAAATACTTGAAGAAACAACTACTGAAGTCCGCCTGCACAAGTTACACAAATTTCATTACGATAGATATTGAATCGGTAAATGTCCTTTTTCTTTCCTTCAGTTTAATCTTGAATATTACAGGTCACAAAAGATCTACCAATGAATTAAGAATAACAAACTAGCACCCAGTTTTAAAAACACTGCGTTACGGATTTTTGAGTGAAAAAGTAAATAAAAAAATCCTTCTTAGTACAAGTACTCGAAAGTAGTTTAGGTGTGCGGTCAATCATCTGTGAACAGTCATACGTCCGCCTCCTACAAACTCTTGTCTCTGTTCATTCTCTGAAACAATCACATACAAACTAGATCAGAGCAGAAAGAACATCATCTTCTGTTTTTTCTTGTATGTTTCCATTTATTTTTTTCACGAGTGCTCACCAAACCCACCAAAACTACAATCATCCAACTTTCAAAACTTTGTTTCTCATTAAGAACTTTAGCTGAGCAACAAGAAAACGTAAGAGAGCATTTTCAGATTTTTACTGATTGCTACAGATAGGAAAGGATTTCAGCGACCTTGACTGGAAAAATAGGCTTATTCAGCTAGTGGTGGTAACATTTAATATGACAGAACATTTTTATCAGAATATCCCACCTGAATTATCTACCGCGCAGGTTATAAGGCCCGACGTCGTCGTTTTCTTCGGGCTCGCGCCAATTATATCTGCCTTGGCGATCATGACTCCTTGCGACTCTTTTGCGTTTCTTGTTATTTGGCCGCCTTGTTGGTATGGCAGTATCTTTTCGTTTCCAGTTTATCACAGATCTCAGGATCACAGCGCAGCCCAAAACTCCAAAAGGAATGAGAACACACACCAAAAAGATCAATGCTTGCTCAGACAACATTTCTTCTTATTTTGTTTTCAATACAATCGAGCTCATTCGCCTTTGAATCCACCCACAAACTGTCATCGATTGCTTCCGCTTGGCCAGTTTATAAACATGAACATCTCACCACTCCTTCTCAACGCATAACAATGCAAGAGACAGAAACGACGACGTACACTAGGGTCCATTGTTGTGTGGTTTGTTCTATTGTTTTCTTAGCAGATCAGAGAATCGACAGAGAATACCGCAAAGGAATGTATGTATGGAATTTGGTATTTCATATTAGGTTTAATGCGCCAAAATTGTTAAATAAACGACAAACAACTAAATAAAGAAAAAGTACCACCGCCTTCAACAATTTCCGGAGGAAACTGATGCGTTCAGAAATACAACATAATCAACGTAAGCATCAATCACTCTTACACAGTATTATCTCGATAAGTTAAGCAATATCAGCTAATTTGAACCTTTTTTATATTGTAGCTGCCTGACTGTCGGCAAGGAGGAAACCAAAACACAAGAAGGAAAACAAGCGCGCACTGGCTAGTGTAGTATTGTGTGGAATCGTGGGAAAAATAATGCAGCTTTGTCTTATTTTTTATACATTTATGGCCTTCTTGCACGTGAAAATGATCTTCTACTCGAAATGATGAAACTCTTGTAAAGCATGACTGCCCTTCAATGGATTGTCTGGGACGAGGGGATCAAAAAACACAAATAGCATTTAAAAAGGAATTTCCATCGCTAGATTTATTATTATAATGATTTCCTTCATCTTTATTGGCGCGATACAGAAAGTCGGCGCCCGTTCCCCTCCCACTCCCCGCTAAAATGCTGACCCCGTTTAGCCAGAATGCTTCGTTTGAAATTGTGAGGATTTGGAAATCATACTGACAACTTAGGTAAACCTAATTCACTGAATTCAATGCTTGATCATCCGGTCCAACGCTTTACGTCTCAGAAAAGTCTGTATTTACATCCGATTTCACTGATTTACCAGCTATGGTTCACCCGAGAGGTTACCAAGCACTGTACTCGACAATTCTGTTGATTTCTGTGTTGAGAGAGTAATTTATCACCAGCATATTTAAGGCACTTCCATCAAGGAAACAACGAGGTGTCTTTAGATTTGTATCGAAAATTGTACAAACAGTGGGTCGATGTGCTGTGTGGGTCGATGTGCTGTGTGGGGCGATGGAAAGCATGCTCTTCTTACCTTTTTATGGCTCGTTATCTTTCTTTTTGCGCCACTATCTGACGCCCGAATAGGCGGCTAATCAAACCTTTGATTTTAAAATGTTATCATTTTCACTTTATTCCACACATGCAATTCATTGGCATATTCTAGGTTTGCAATTAGGTCATATCAAAATCAGAAGCATTAAAAAAAACAGATTTCGATTCCAAAATATTTCAGGAATCTACATCTACATGATTTATTTGCAAAATCTAAATGGACATACAACAGGTTTCAGTGTAAAGTGCGAAATGTAAACAATAGTGCAAATAAAAATGATGATAATTAGTCTAAGGGCTTGGTCGCACTACAGTCAAAAACAAAAATTAGCCCGTGCAAAATGGCATACAAACAAAAAAATTCCACAAAAAGCGTGTCTCACCGGAGCGGTTTCTTTTGTTTTCCTCGATTTTTGCACGGACTAATTTTTGTTTTTGACTGTAATGCGACCGGCACCGCGGCAGAACGCACTGCGCATGAGTAGAAAACTGAGCATCCGGTGAATAACGCATTTCCGGTGACATACTGTAATCCCATGTAAATGTTGTAGTTAATTTTTTTATCTCAGGTAATTTTTATTTTTCCATTGTTTTTGGGTATGGTAATATATGCTGATGAATTTGAAACAAAGGAAAAACAAAAATTACCTGAAATAAAAAATGAACTACAACATAAACAACATAAAACTCCCGTACCGCGAAGTTTGAAAACAAAAAGTAAGAGTTATAAAACAAAGGTAGAGAAAAAGTTTGTTTCGTTGAAAAGTTTTTTCATCGTTCAAGTTTCAAGCGTTTGCACCAAGGGGTTTGGTGTTTGCACCAACAACGAAATATGAACAAATAATTTTTGCATCGCATTTTTTCACAAAAAACAAGTCTTCACTCCATCTCGAAATGTATTCATGCAAGAACCGATCGTGTACGTACCATAATTTTCTTCGGTTTTGGTCCTTTCATCATTGCATCTAGAAAATCTAGGTCTGTTGGTTCATGCAGAAATGTTGTTTTATGCTGTTCGCATCGATGTTGACTGGTAGTTTAACGGACCGGAAGTGCTTAAAGTTTACGCATGCGCAAACGTTCTGCCGCGGTGCCAATGCGACCGGGCCCTAACTTAGACAAGAAGGAAATCATTAAACAGCTGCCTTAAAATTACTGGAGGAATTGTAGAGAGTTTAAAACTACACATCTGGGCCAAATTTTGAGGCGCAAAAGCATTTCGTTCAAGAGTTATAGGCGAACGAGTATAAGACAGTATTAGACATTTTTAGTAAAAAATGTATGGAGCGGCCATCTTGGTGCCCCACTTAGGGGCACCAACATTAATTACACCAAAAATTTCATCACAAAATATTGGATTCACTTTAGGTTCCATTAAATCGGCTTTTTAGCTTTTATAGTGCAAAAATAACTAGTTCAACTTTGTTTATTTTCACGGATTATCTGAAATAGCCCGACGAATTGCGTGACACATGTAAAACCTTTAAAGTGCCACTATGATCAAAACTATACGTTTTCTGTTATCTTCATATTTTGAAAATATAAGTACTCGTTACTTACCTTGCGAAGTTTCAAGTCAAAACTCGCACGGAAAGTGCCATTATTTTAACTGTACATTTCGAATTCGGCTTGCCGCCATTACTCAATTCAAAAATGACCGGGACCGAACCCTGAGAGTTGGATCGAGTTGGCATAGAGATTTTGTGACGTCAATGACTCAACACGTGCCTTTTGGCTTTGTTGTCTGTGACCCGGAGGGAATCGCGTTGAGTCATTGACGTCACAAATCAAGTCACGTGTACCAGATCGCAAACCAGTAGAACGTGGGCTCGGATTTATGAACGAAGTAATGGCGGACGGATTTTACGTGATTTTCGTGGGGTTTCTGCCAGCTATTTCTGGGCTGTGTAAGAATATATCAATCTAATTTATAGCAATTCGCATTTGTCTAAGCCTATTAGATACATTTGCGTTAAAAAAAGCGGAAAAGAAAAACAAAAATTTTCGTCGTAGTGGCACTTTAAAAATCGGAAGAAAAAAATCGTAAAAACCTGAAACTTTTTGTTAAGGATTGTAACACTGGTATCCACATACCATGTTAGAAACAGCTTTGTATGATGCATAGTTTAGATTTTTGAATTTTTATGACGTCATGTGCAAACCAAGAATACATAATCACATCATTCAATCGCAAGTCAATTCTTAAAAAAACATCTTCGATATCATTGATGGTGTCTTAAATTACCTAGATAAAATCAGAGACTAAATAAGTATTTACAATTAGCCGCCAATCAATTTGTGACTAATTGAGCTTTGAATGTTATGTTTGGATTTCTAATATCATCTAAGCTCTGAATCAGACGCAACTCAATTTGTCCGGGCGTTGGTTTGTTACCCTCTCCTGCTAATCCTGTAAAAAAGGGAGGAAAAACGAGTTAGTTTTACAACAGATTTATTAATTTAGGTTGTTTGGCGAAACGCATCCTAAACTTTTTCTCAGCTGAGTATCGAAAGTAATTCAGTAAAGTAATAAACGTTAATATTTTGAATGCTCAAATAAGCATATGATCAAATGCGCATTATCTGCTGCCACTCTCCTTCAAAGATGCTGCTGTTGTGCCGCTACTGAAACCGTGTTCCTTTGAAAAATTTTAAAACGTGCAGCAGTTTGAGAGACTGAGTGATACTGATCTTCCTGATAGAGCGGTTTTCAATTGAGTGTGGTAAAACCAAAACCGAAGAAATTACTCTGACCAATCACAGCAGTCGTAAACAATCCAATGAACCAATCAGAACACGAAACAAATACATGTAGCCGGCGCCAAGCGCGGGAAAACGCGTGCGAGCAAGTCACGATTGGTTTTGGTTTTACTTCTGATTAGTTGAGAAAGTGGCGCGAGATTTTTTAGCCAATCACAAAGCGTAGTGATACAAAACCAAAACAATTGCGGAATTAATTTCGACACTCAATTGAAAACCGCTCAAAAAACACCATCAAAGCATTTGGAAGAGGAGGGGGGGGGGGGGGGAGGGGGGGGAGGGGGGGGAGAGGGGGGGGGGGGGAGAGGTGGTGAAGTGGTGAAGTGGTGAGAGCACTCACCTTCCACCAATGTGGCCTGGGTTTTCAAATCCAGGACTCTATGTGAGTAGGTTAAGATTGTTTTTGGTTCTCCTCCTTGCTCCGAGGGTTTGTTATCTGGTCCTCAGGGTTTTCTTTCCTCCTTCCTCAAAAACCAACATTTCTAAATTCCATTTCGACCTTGTCCTTAATCTGAAGGCCACAGGTTTTTCAGTCGTTTGACCGTAGAGTGTCCCTCTCGTTTAACATATTTACGCATTTTTTATTTACTTTATTCTTTTGAAAATGCTTGCATAATTTAATCGATATGTTATTTTTTTTCTCAGTCACCGCCGATTACTTTTTCCAACAAAAAAAAGATCACATCCGGTTCCGTTTAGACAAATGGAAACCGTACAGCGGTAAATAGCGATTGAGACCTGTCTAAATGTTGATTACATGAGACCCCACCCGTATTAACGGCACTATCTAATTCGTTGTGTAGCAATTTCAAATCAGTTTATGAAAAGACGGGTTTCAGAATTCTTCGGTGTTCGCCACTCTAGAAACTGTGGCTAGACTGAGCACTAGCTTTTTGCACTGATTTGGATAACCGATATGAGCTGATTGGTCAATGGTTGCCTTTGAAAACCATCAACCTATCGTAACTAACGCTGGATACCCAAACGATCCCAGAAAGCCTTGGGCCGAAAGCTGGTGCTCAGTCTCCCCTCATTTTTTTTGGAGTGGCAAATAAGCCCAGACTTATATTTTTGCAATTTAACTTACGTTGAGCATGCGCTAAAGTTCTCTTCAACACAGCTTGAACTGTGGATACAGTTGCCTCGCAAGCCAGTGCTAAGTCATTGGGATGTCGGTGTAACCACGCGAGAAGTACGCTTGCAAACAGGTCTCCTGTCCCGGTAAAGGTAGCATCTACGTTCGGAATCTCCATCCTAATGCACTTATTTGCACCTTGGATAGTAAAAAATACACTTATAAAATTAATAACAAGTTGTGAAGCGTGACCGTCCTAAAAAAAAGATACCTTACAAGGTGTTCACGTCACATTAAAGTTGAAGCCTGCCACTGGGTACCCTGTGGTTGTTCTGCCCATCGTGCTTTCGTTGTGTTAGGCCGCCACTTTGCTTTAATAAAAGCTTCATGTTGTTACATATCTTTAGTATTTCTTTACCTTATTAGACAAACATCTCTTTAATGTGGCCTCCTTGGCTAATTACATCCACTTTTTCGGCCCGATCAAAAGCTTAGTTATTTTCTTCTCTGAAAATCCCGTAAACACGACCAAATTTATATTACAGCCACTTTTTTCGGCCAGCTAAATCTCGGTCATTTCACACCAATAAAGAATACTATTGTAGCGCCCATTCGCACTTACCATTCACAGTACTACCAAGAGCTATCAGTGTCTGGTGGTCACCCAGTTCTGAGCTGGTTATCACAACAGTTTTTGTGCCTCTTTTATGTAAAATCTGCATGGCCTTTGAACAAAAAGACAGTTAAAAATGATATGAGATTGTAATCCGAATGAAAGTATACTAAATACTCTCCTTAGGTATCTCTTGGCGATGCGGAAATTATTGTTGTTTAGCTTTTGTGTGGTGGTTTGTGTGTTGTTCAGTGTCTTTTAAATCTTTTGTTTTACGTCAGTCGGTGATCGCAACGTCTGAAACACCACGAAAACCGCCCTATTCTTGCAACGCTGTTTTAAAAAATCAAAATTTAACAAAGCATGTATGGCTCATTGCCGCTTTAATCTGCTACCCAGCAATTTTGCAGTTTTCTTCAGCTCATATTTCCGTAAAACATTACATACAAACGTCAAAGAGCTAAAAATTGCATAGATTACTACGTTTAACAAGATCTTTTAATTTTTGCAGGTCAATTCGTATTATGCACGGTGCCTTCTCTCCATTAATTCGTATGCTGCTAATGAAACAAAATGCAAACAATGACGCGGGGGGGGGGGGGGGGGGGGGATACTGGGGGTACTCGGGTCGTCAATTTAGGATAGGTGTGTGCGCAAAGATTCTTAAACTCTGACCCTATTGAAGGGTAGAAAATCGAGAATTGACACTCTATTTAATAGGAAGAACGATGGCTAAGAATTGTGTAAACAGGTCGTTTTTATTTCTTTCTGTACATGGAAAGTTTAGCATCAGGCACAGAATACTGGACTGAGCCTGGTTTCATTAATACGTCATCATAACCTTATCTTTTTCGTTCAGCTGCGTGTTTAGATACTGTAATTTAGCTGATACAATTTAAAGGAACCCTAACCAAGGATCACAGTACCAAAAAGGATCTCCCTAAGGACTGAGCACCCCAAAATCGAGACCCTATACACACTTACGACGTAAGCACGAAAGCGCGGCCTAAGGGCCACCAAATTTCGCGCAAACTTCAAAAAAGTACATATGGCGGCGGAAGCAATAGCGATTTGTGATTTAAAGATTTAAAATTAACCCCAGAAGATATTCCTGGAGCAGTTATAGTAAATGAAAGTGACGTTGGAAAGTGGACGATGGAGAAACTAACCTTCGGCAAGATCCTTCGGAAATGCATGAAACGTCAAGTCTTTCCCATTATTGGAACGATTATTACAAAGCGCAGCAGCACAGCATTAGCTAGCATTTGTGATTGCTATTTTTGGTCGTAGTTGTAGGCTGCGCTTCTGCCATTTTAATTGCGATGTGGCCCTTAGGCCTCGCTTTCATGCTTATGTCGTAAGTGTGTATCCCGCGGCACATACCTATATAGCTTACATATGGGAGTACCCCCCCCCCCCCCCCCCCCCCCCCCCCCCCCACCCCCGGGCAATGAAGTCAGAAAGGATTCCCTTGATGCTCACCTTAAAAGCCTCACTTTCATTTGTTATCTTCATACCACTTAGAAGTCTATTACATGGAAAGATACATACAAGTTGTCTGAATATATACGTAAAATGGGTACAAGGACAACGCAATGACACTCACTTCTAGTCATAAGGTGTTAACAAATATTAAAACAAAAGATTTATTTCTGGAAGTTCATAATACAAGTACCTAGTGGTAGGCTACAGAAAAGTTGTCAATGCCATTTTTTTTTTTTCGGTTTTGGTAGAACAGCCATTAACACTTACACTCCCAGAGTCAATTATGGAGACATGTAGTGTAGTTCTAACTTTTGAGTCTGTTGATGAAATCCTATGGTGTGACCATTGAAATGAAACCTCTTCAACAGTACTTTTGTATGGTACCATTTGTTCTAACTTTTGAGTCTGTTGATGAAATCATATGGTGTGACCATTCAAATGAAACCTCTTCAGCAGTACTTTTGCATGGTACCATTTGTTCTAACTTTTGAGTCTGTTGATGAAATCTTATGGTGTGACCATTCAAATGAAACCTCTTCAGCAGTACTTTTGCATGGTATCATTTGTTCTAACTTTTGAGTCTGTTGACGAAATCCTGTAGTGTGACCATTCAAATGAAACCTCTTCAGCAGTACTTTTGCATGGTACCATTTGTTCTAACTTTTGAGTCTGTTGATGAAATCCTATGGTGTGACCATTCAAATGAAACCTCTTCAGCAGTACTTTTGCATGGTATAATTTGTTCTAACTTTTGAGTCTGTGGATAAAATTCTATGGTGTGACCATTCAAATGAAACCTCTTCAACAGTACTTTTGCATGGTACCATTTGTTCTAACTTTTGAGTCTGTTGATGAAATCCTATGGTGTGACCATTCAAATGAAACCTCTTTAGCAGTACTTTTGCATGGTACCATTTGTTCTAACTTTTGAGTCTGTTGATGAAATCCTATAGCGTGACCATTCAAATGAAACCTCTTCAGCAGTACTTTTGCATGGTATCATTTGTATTAACTTTTGAGTCTGTTGATAAAATCCTATGGTGTGACTATTCAAATGAAACCTCTTCAGCAGTACTTTTGCATGGTACCATTTGTTTTTCAATATTTTACAAAATGAAATTTTGGATTTTTCTTGAATGTTGTTGTTTGGCACTCCGGGGGGGGGGGGGGGGGGAGACCACTTTTCCAAATTTCACGAGTTAAAGTATAGTAAAGGTTAGGGAAAACTGCCTTTTAGGTATATAAAAAAGGCCTTTCAAAATATCTCAAATAGACGCACGTTAGTGTTTGGTTAACACCCGGGTGTTATTAGTTAACAAGGGTCAGTAAAAATGCCGTACTGCCCGACGTACCGATTTTTAAATGCCACTTGCCAGTAAACCTTGTCTAGACTTCATTTCTTCACGCAACTGATCAGTTTCACGGAAAATGTAAAATGATACGCTATCCTAGACCAAAAATCTCTGATTACTGTACCCTATTCCAGACTAAACTGCCTGAAAACCATACCCTTCACAGCGGCACATATCTATATAGCTCATATATGGGAGTACAATAACATCAATAGTGGTGACGCTTGATGTTTTCCGTGGATATCGTTCAATAAGTTTATTTCCAGGGTATAGTAAAGAGATGCAGTGTTTCTTTTGTACGTGTATGAAAGGGTTACTGTTTCTTTCAAAAACGGTATATAAAAGGGTAAGGGTTTGGACTTCGGGGCGGAGCATCCCCGGGGACAAAGCTCCCTCAGTTAAAGAAGCATAAGAATTTGCGTCAAGTGAAAACGAACATTGATTGACATAAAGATAAGATTGAAGCTTAAGTGTATTCTTATGTAGTGCCAGTTTTCACTGGAGATAAGCACTGTTATGCTTCCGCTTATGTGGTGAAAGTGCACCTAACCCCAATTTTTTTTCTTTTAATCAACTCAATGTACGTTGAAAGGGTAAGGGTTTGGACTTCGGGGCGGAGCATCCCCGGGGACAAAGCTCCCTCAGTTAAGGAAGCATAAGAATTTGCGTCAAGTGAAAACGAACATTGATTGACATAAAGATAAGATTGAAGCTTAAGTTTATTCTTATGTAGTGCCAGTTTTCACTGGAGATAAGCACTGTTATGCTTCCGCTTATGTGGTTAAAGTGCACCTAACCCCAATTTTTTTCTTTTAATCAACTCAATGTACGTTGAAAAGTCGAATAGTGAAATATTTCTTGTTTTTAACGTCGCGTTAGCGAGTTATAGAGATTTGAATTTACAAAATGCTAATGAATGATTTGCCAGTAATCGGATACAGTGTTATGCGCAAAGGGTTCTGGGATCGCCAGGGGGCAAACATTGCAAGACGCTAGAAGGAAATGTGCGGTGTAAAGTTGTTTTTTCGTCAAAAACTTCGATTTTGGGAAGAGAATAACGCTTTTTCGCCGTTATTTTATCAGAAATGGAGTTGCGCAAAGTTGATACGTGGAAAGTGTAAGTTTTTGTTTGAATAATGTGATAAAATCTATCGATATAAACTCTTGTTTGCGTAAGGTTGATTGCGAAATCTACATCAAGTTATGGTCACTGTATGGTCTCGAAATAGTACAGATTTAGTTGTGAATTTGAGGGAAATGACTCAATAAAGCCTTTTCAGTTGTAATAACTTGTGTCGAGATTGTTTTCTTGCAATTAGTAAGCTCGATACTACGAAGAACATTAGAAATATGCCCAGCGGCAATTATTTCGATTAATTGGGCATGTGCTGTGTGGGGTTGTGACAACGATCGAAGGAATTCAGAAAAGCAAATCATTCCTCCTCACGTTGGAATATTGAGATTCTACTCGCCTAAGAACAAGCAAGATGTATTGTCATGGGCTAGAGCTATTAATCGTGATAAATTCAAAGTTATAATGACTACCAAGGTCGGCTCGAATCATATTGTACAAGGTTAAGCTTATAAAGACTCTCAATGTCGCACATCGAAGAGAAGAGTAGCACTTTAAAAACGTGTGATTGTTTCTCAATAAAACTACTACACAACCTTCGGATTTCCTCGTGTTCTCTATCGTTAATTTCATCCCTTCACAGAGCAATAGCTCGGTAGAAACAATTTTCATCTCCTCGGGCAACGATTTCTCTCCTTTGTGGGGGTAAAATTCCAGAAGCCATAATTTGTTATTAACACACGCAACTAAACAGAAAACAATCTCGACACAAGCAATGAAAACTAAAAAGGCTTTATTAAGTCATTTCCCTCAAATTAACACCTAAATCTGTAATATTTCGAGACCATAACTTGATGTAGATTACGCAAGCAAGAGTTTATCGATAGATTTTATCACATTATTCAAGCAAAAACTTACACTTTCCACTTATCAACTTTGCTCAACTCCATTTCTGATAAAATAACGGCGAAAAAGTGTTATTCTCTTCCCAAAATCGAAGTTTTTGATGAAAAAACAACTTTACACCGTACATTTCCCTCTAGCGACTTGCAATGTTTGCCCCCTGGCGATCCCAGAACCCTATGCGCATAACACAGTATCCGGTTACTGGCAAATCATTCATTAGATGACGTCAAATGAAGACTACCATAACCTTAAAGTGCACCTAACCCCAAAATTTGTTTTTCGCTTAATCAACTCTATGTACGTTGAAAAGTTGAATAGTTAAATATTTCTTGTTTTTAACGTTGCGTTAGTGAATTTTAGAGGTTTGAATTTACAAATTCTTAATAAGATGACGTCAAATCAAGACTCGTTTATTATACAACTACTTGTTTCCACCTCCAAGTAATATTTTTTTTACAAATCAATTGACTATTAACAGTTTTTATTTAGTATTTCTTAAATTGATTATCTTTAAGCTGTGAACTGCGTATTGTAAATTGAAGTAGAAATAATGCGTATGTCGCTAGTGAAAACCAGGCTTAAATTATAACAAACACGCCCAGGTAAAAAGGTATACCTTATTATAGGAAACTAAAGCTCCTGTAAATCAAGGTCTTTGAAATTAACGCGACTTAAATTAACGCGAATTGGAGGGAAAATTTCTTTCGAATAACGGAAATTAACGCGAGAGAGGGGGCAGATTTTCAAAATGAAGAAAATTAACGCGATTATTGATGTCTCTAAAGATATTTTGGCTGACTGTGTAGTACAAAAAAAAAACAAACGGATGTCGAGAACCGCTCTTCTGAAAGCAAGAATGAACTGGAAATAATGCAGATGACATATCTTTAAGGCTTTTACGTTGTGTGTGCAGAAAAGAGAAGGTTATTGTTTCCTAGTTGCTATATGTGTTCGGACAGTATCCAGAATTTGGGGTGAAATTAAGGTCTCGGAAATGAACGCTCCACTTAAATAATGTCGCGGAAATTAACGCTCACAAAAATTAACGCGACTTAAATTAACGCGAATTTTGAGAATTCGCGTTAATTTCATGGAGCGTTAATTTCCTGTATTGAAAATCGCTCTAAATTGCAACATAAAGCTATCTCCATAAGTCACTTACTCGGCTTCAAACTGATTTGGTGTGATGATATCAGCCAACGGAAGTAACTGATCTCTGTAGACCGGTAACAACTCTTCAGGAACATACTGATACAAAAAGAACGACAAAAATAATTGTTTTACATCCTATTTTGCACAAAAATCGCAAAAACAAAGCCTTCTGCCAATTTAGTATACACGAGAATTAGTAAGAATGGGGCAAATATTGCGGGAATTAGTTTGAATACCCATGTAAAATTCCTGCTACTATACTGCTTGTCCTACATTTAGATTTCTAATTCTTTTAACTGTGAGAATTTCGTTCCTGGAATCAGGTCCTTCATTCTTACTACTTGTACTCTTAGGCGAAGAGATCTGGAAACTATCAATTAAACACTACTAATATATCAAATACTTGAATAAGTAATACCAGAAGCTTATCACGTAGAAGCGTGCAACTTCCCCCTATATGTTCAGAACTATGCTGGGGATTATTAGAATTCCCAACCGACCAATCAGAATCGCGGATTGAATTTTTGCCCTTATATGGAAGGAGGTTTTCAGCTCCACGCGCGTACGCGCGGCCGCTCAAATCGGCAAGAAAACTTCGAGGAAACTACAAGCGCTTCGCGAAATATGGACAGCTTACTTTCAGGGCTATTTTCGTCGCTACCAAATCACATTTTGAGGCTCAAAACTGAAGAGGAAAAAGTATTGAATATTTTAGTAGTTCTAAGAAGATGACAACGGAGTAAGGAACGAAAAAAAAGTTCAACACCGCGAAATCTGGACAACTCAGGTTTTTTCAAGCCTTGTTTCATCTCTACCAAATCACCACAAAAATGGCTCTTTAAGGAATTTCATGTGCAATATGGTAATGTATTTTACTTATTCAAATGTAGTTTCAAATTAGAAAGATTGTTAAGTCAGGTTTTTATGGTAGTAACAAAATATGAATTGTTTTTAACTTCACAAAGAGATTGAAGCGTACGGAAGAAGCGAAGCAAATTCTCATGATTCAGTACGCATGCCATATGTTTTTTTGTTTTATTTTGAAAACAAAAGTGTTTTTACTCTCCTTTTCGCTTATAATTTATCGCTCAAACATACAATAATTCGTGTCTGACTTGAGCTTAGGGTTTTTCTTCCCAGATCGGTTGGAATAAAATTTGTTGTATAGATTTTGAAATATGAACGGCGGCGCGGTGTTTATAAATATTCAGTTCGCTCGAGTTCGCTGTATTTTAAACAGCCAACACTTTTCAAAACTTTGACCGACTTTGTCAACCCATCCTTACATGTACCATGGTTTTTCTTTGTATATAAGCTTACTAGACTTAATTGTTTTTCAAAGCGATTTTTGAGAGGAAATGAGCATACCAAATCGGTACGTTTCAAACATGTTTATTTAGCTCTCGAGCCTACTTGTTTTCCGAATTTAAGCTTAATATGATTTCGTACGAGAAAGTTCTGATCATTTGTATCTTGAGAAATAATTTAACGTACTATTTTCAAAACTGAGTTGCATTAATTTTTTGTTTTGTAAATGTGGCATCGCTTAGGTTCTGAACTCACGGAATACGTTTTCATGATTTCGACAAAACTAAACTGCGGTTGTCTTGAGGAATTTCAAAGTTTTCGTATCTAAGCTTAAGCTTAATTGTTTTCAAGCAGAAGCTATCATGAGCTGTTTCGAGTTACTTGTTATGAGTAATTCTAACTGTGATAAACTGGCTGTCTCTCATTCAACTACATTGTATTTGAGTCTATTTGTCTTTGTTTTTAAATAAAAGTGATTTGGAGAAACCTACATGTTGTGTGCATCTTTATTTCATTTTCATCTTTCTTTGATGCAGGTGTCCTAAAGTTTTGAACTCTGTGTTTTTATCATTTCACCGTGTTGTATTCATTAACTGATTTTGATTGCTGGTATGTTGCTGTTGACACAAATCGCTGTGGAGTATTAAGTTAAACCTGAGACGGCAAGCAATCTAAATGGGAATTTTTTCGCTCTGCCGGTAAAGTTTTTCCACGATTGATACAATTTCTCCTTTTCTCCGCTTCCTCCAGTTCGGCATAATCGGCCTTCTTTTCTCCAAAGGGAGTCAATGGCCGTTTGAATAGTATAAAGTTGACATTTTGGTCGAGTCTCAGAACTGCAAAGTGCAATTATTGACCTTTGTAGTAGCTTGTATAAAACAAGATACAAGCTTTTCCTGCAAGTGTTGTAGGAGCGCGCGTTTCGCGTGGAAGTAGGCTTCTTTTAGAACTCCATATTAGGAAGTAAATTCTGATTGGCTCCCCGCGTTTTCTAAAAATCCCCAGCATCGGAAACGAGTTAATCGCTTCTCTGTTATGAGCTTCTGGTAATACATAAAACACGAGCTTCAAAACTGTCATGATGGATAAATATTCATACAGATCTGCTGCGAATATTTCATCTTCCTTCTAAAAGAACAATAGCGATGCAGCTCATTAGCATTCCTATAAGTATTCCTATAAGTATTTCTTTTGTACTTTCATTTTGAATTATTAATGAATTTATAATACATTATAAAGGTTACTTACAAATTGCCCTGCATCTCCCATGACAGGATCACAAACTTAAAATAAAAAACATCCATAGCATTAACAATTGTCTTTATTATCTTGCTTCACAGAAAACAGACAGGGCTATAGGGTTTGGTGTAAAGGTCGCCGATGGCACCAGCTATTTAACTATTATAGCGCGAAAGCGCGCGTGATATCGCCTAATACTTAGCCGACGAGGCCGTAGGCCGAGTCGGCTAAAATTAGGCGATATCACGCAAGCTTGAGCGCTATAATAGTTTTATAATTCAACACATTGATAACAAAGCACTGTTTGAAGAAAAAATATCGCCGACAAGCCTTTTATTTAGAAAAAAGCTTACATATGTTTTACCGCGCGAAACTTGCAACATCACACATCATGAATGAAAGTGGCGCCTTTGTCAATATTGTGCAAGCTTGAACACTATAACTGTTTTCTAATTCAAAACATTGATAACAAATCACAGTTTCGAGAAAAAATTCATTGAGATATACAACCTTTCATTAAGTAAAAAGGCTAACAACAATATTTTACCTCGCACCATTTCTTAAACAACACGCAGCGAATTCCGAAACTTTTGCCAAGCTATAAAAATTAATTTAGCGTACACAATCAGTTGAGAGTTAAGCTTAATTCTACGAAGAGCTTTCGTCTACTCAAAGAACGGGACAGAGTAGTGACTACAAGAATTAAAACACAGTAAAATGACATAGAATGTCTTAGTTACAAGTGTTTCGTATCTTAAAAAGTTCAATTCAGAATCAAAACAAATTGAACAAACACACGGCTACGAACCTAAACATAGCAGCGAAAAGTCGGAAAGAACTGCAGCGTGGACAGTAAGCTTATGTCTTACAAAAATTCACAGCTAAAGGATACAAGAAACGGTTAAAACATCGTACCTGTGGTTGATTTGGCCTTTTATTCCCTTCCATCAGCACCAAATTTTCAAACATCGAAGTACGAGCTGAGTCGATCAATGTTGTTTACAAACTTGCTCGTTTTTTAGCTCCCACAGCCGTAATGACGAGATCAGAAACTTTTCTGAGGAAGTATCAAGTCTATACCATATTCCAGAGGTGATTACCAAAGGAATTTTACGAAAATTGTGCTCCTTCATTCACTCCTTGTCGAGCGGTTAAACTTTCAACCAGTTTTCATTCAGCTACGCCAAGAAACAACACTGCGACCGCGACAACGCGAAAATTTCGCGCCTTTTTTTGTCCAATCATGTGAACAATATTTTTTTCTCTGCAGGCAGCAGTCATTTTCACTTTCCTTCAAAATGCGAAATTTACCGCCATCGCTGGTTATACGTCATGTAGACATAACGCATATCGATAACTTTTTTACCATATTTGGGCAGTGTATCAATGTGTTGAATTATAATTATATTTGTCTCTCTGCCCATAGATGATAAAATTAAATTAAAATTGAGTTGCATACCAGTTGTGCTTATAATACAGTCGAAGCTCTGTTAGCGGACATCCTCGGGAAGGTAAAAACGTTTCCGCAACTGGAGCTGGTCTCTCACGGGACAACCTCGTTCCCAGGGTCTCTCTTCTTCCCGCTCCAGGGGACGGGAAGAAGAGAGACCCTGGGAACGAGGTTGCTCACGGGAATGATTCTTGTAAGAGGAGAATCCAAAAGGGGTCTTTGTCAAGGTTGCCGTAAGAAGAGCTGTCTGTTTACGAGAGTGTCCGCTCAGAGAGCTTCGATTATAACTACAAATCATTGTAAATTATAAGGGCTAAATTGTACTGACATACACATTTGATACACACCAAACACAAGGTTGGGATTGGCTTGTCTTAGCTGATGAACCACTTGAAGTAATTCCTCCAAAAATGATTTGGAACCAACATAACCTGCAGCAATAAAGTAAATTATAAACTAGTAGTAATCATAGATTATAGTGCGTCTCCCTATCCCGTAGCACCTCGTCTTAGCCTAGTACCTCAATGAATTGAAAAGGGCTATGTCGCGAGATATGTCACGCAGGCAAAAACGTCGGGCCGTCATCAAACAAATTCACGCTATCGCCGTGGAATCGGGCAAAATCCTGCCGTGCTGTGTACTCCGAAAGGTCTCAGATTTTTCTGACATATAAATAGTATATTTGTCTTGATTTCATTTCGGTTATTTCTCCGATTCTGAAATCATACTCCTCAGTACATGTACCAATACCAGAACCGGAAATGAGAAATCTCGACGTTTAAGTCACGCAACATTCAACGTGAAATTTCGCAAGATTTGTCGGATAAAATTACAACTACCAATTGCAAGTAAGACACAAGACTGTTGAATATAATTCCTTTATTAGCTAGACAAATTTTAGTCACAAAACTGCGAAATCTTTAGTCGCAAATGCGCCCGATACAGGCGCAATTTCGAGCACTGTAAAGTTAAATTATCTGCGTTCGCCTGGAGCGGCCGGTCAGTGAATTATTGCTACAAGACATAAGCGAATTGCACCGTACCGTAGAACATCGCGTCGGTATTTAGGTGAAAGCTTCCCAAATCAGGCAGAGAACCACAGCAAAATCAAGATAGAACATTCAAAACATACCAGAACGGCAGCGAGGAAAATCTGTAACTTCTTGCTTGATTCCAAAGAGACCCAACAACTTACTTGGTCCGGAGAAGAACCTTCGTCCAATTTTTCCACTGCGTACTTTTACTAGGCATTGAAATATTGAGCCGTACGATTCCAAAATCGGGAAAATATCCGAAACTAAATCAAGACAAATAGATTATTCACATGTGACATTTCGGAACCCCAGCTCCCCAGGATGATGCCTGATTTCCACGCGATGCTGGATACTATTGTGACGTTTCAAAATGGCGCAGATTTGGTACCGACACTTTTCTCGATTCGTTCCGCTTAGCCTAGACGACGCGCTAAGAATGCTGGATACTATTGTGACGTTTCAAAATGGCGCAGATTTGGTACCGACACATTTCTCGATTCGTTCCGCTTAGCCGACAAGATTAGGAAGCGTCTCCTTCGTCGACGCAATAAAGTATACAATAACATTCAACAACGAAACATTAATAAAGCAAATCTGTTTGGTGAACAGTTAGGAAACCCTGACAAATAGAGTTTCACCTTAGTAGTATGGGAGGGTATCCTGGCACACTCAAAATGATGTTTTGAATTCTTCATCACAGCCAATTTGAATGCATAACAACCTGTCAAAAATGTCAGGGTTTTTTCCCATCAGGAGCCAGTATTTCTTTTATTTTTCAGCCTTTGGTGATTGGATGCTACAGGCGGCTGTGGGGGCGGAAAAATCTGAATAAGAGGGTAAGGTATCGGGAGGGAACATTTGTGTAAGATTACAGGGACAATACAATGCAATGCAATGCAATGCAATGCAATGCAATGCAATGCAATACAATACAATGCAAAATACAATCGTTTGTGGTGTATAGTGTTCAGTGGTCGCCCAATGTCCTGAGCACTGGGTTCATGTTTAAAAAGGCTCAACTATACATAATACATACGATGTAACTACAGTTGATTGTTGCTTGTTATGTAAATAAAAATGACGTTACGTTGTATGCTGTATACCAGTAAGTGCCACATGAATGAGGCCAAAAATCAAACTTCTTAAAGAACGACCGGTTTAGTTGACTGAGACCGTATATTGCGATGGCAAAGTGTTAAAAGAAACTGTAATACACATATCGCACAAATTTGTTTACAGCTATTTCAATAAACGTTGTCTGAAGAATTGTGCATTGGTACATTCCAAGACCGCAAGGCATTGTGGATTCAGCTCATCTTGCCTAAATCCGTATCGCCTGGCGTGTCGGCCACAACATGGCAGACTTTAAATTATGCTCAAAAGTCAAGAAGCCATAAATCTTTTCCCGTAAATTCCCAGCAAACTGTCCTGTGAAACCACACTGCCACGCGGTCATGGAATGTACCAATGCACAATTCTTCAGACAACGCTTATAAAAATTATTATAGCTGTATCACAGCAACAGCGCACGCGATATTGTGTACTTGACAGTTATATTACTTCTTCACAATCACTGCAGCTAGACTTTAATATTCGTGAATTTGTCTTGACATTCCCTTGGTATGTTTGTGCTTGTTTCATGGGTTGTCATTTCTGCCTTTATACTTCGAAAAACGGCCAGCTTCTGCAAAGAAACAATCGACTGAAGAACAAAAAATCGCCAAAGATGAAGATCTAGTCTAATATGGAGGAATTTCATTGTTCGCAACTTCTCTTGAACGTGTATAGGGAAACAAATGACAAATAAAACTCTAACTTAATGGACACGATAGCAGAAAATTACTGATGAGTTGAAGAAATAACACAACGATTTTCAATTTACAAGACATGTTTCGGCAAACTTATGCCATCTTCAGTTGCAGAAGCTCGTTACAATTTGAATATCTAAATTTATAGAAGTAGTTACAATTTGAATATGCTAATTACAGCAGTTTAAATGACTTTCCATTTAGTTCAGTTGTCATTTATGCTAGTTCTGTTTTTTTTCCTATTGTTCTTTTGCATATTCAAATTGTAACTACTTCTATAAATTTAGATATTCAAATTGTAACGAGCTTCTGCAACTGAAGATGGCATAAGTTTGCCGAAACATGTCTTGTAAATTGAAAATCGTTGTGTTATTTCTTTAACTCTAACTTAATGCTTTTTTTCGTTTGTTTCCATCTTCACTTAGCTTTCTTAGCCCCTGATGAAGGTTAGTTTTGACTAAGCGAAATATTGGGCAATGTTAAAAGAAACCGAACAAATTCAGCTGTCTAATCAGCCTTGCATGTTAACGTTCTTTTTTTTTTTGAAAAATTATTGTCGACCATCACGCTTGCGTTTGTTCCGACTCTTCTTCCGAATCACCGTACTGAAAATAACGCTAAATGTTGAAAAAGCTCGTGTCACAGAAACTTATCGTCCAGTGACAGCGGAAAGAAAAAAATTCTCCTGAATATCCATTCTAATATTGACACGGAAGTTTTGTAAATATCGTATTTCTTTTATGCGCTCCTAAACAATATTTAATACATTATATTGTTACTTTTTTTTCCTACTATAAGGATGATTAACTTTGATACAGCACTTACTTCGTTCGACGGGAAAACCTAAACGATTGTTTTCATCACAACTGGCATAGAATAACAAGAGCGTCTAAAGAGAAGGGAGGGGAGGGGAGGGTAGGGAAAGGAAGGGAAGGGAAGGGGGCGGAAGAGAGAATGTTGATATACGACCGTTAATGTCAGTCAAGACAGAGCTAAAAATGAACAAAGTGCGTGAGAGAAAGTGGTAAAAAATACATTTATTCCGGCTTCATCTCGTACTACTTATGACGTCATATTTCGTTACCATAGCAACCGATTCTCCCCAAAGTTTGCCAAAATGTGTCTCAGGGATAAAACAGGTATTGAAGACGGCATGTGCTGACAATAAATGGTCTTACAAACAATTGGAACTGAGTTCAAAATGTTATATTAGCGTGTCACTGTTCAAAAGAATCGAAAACGGGCTAACAACACTTTAAATTATCCAAATAATTACAACAACTATAACTAGTAGTAATCATAGATTATAGTGCGTCTCCTTATCCTGTGGCACCTCGTCTTGACCTAGTACCTCAGTTTCATGAATTAATTCAGCCACTGTTTAAAAGGGATATGTCGCGGGATATGTCACGCAGGCAAAAATGCCGGGCCGACATCAAACAAATTCACGCTATCGCCGTGGGATCGGGAAAAATCCTGCCGTGCTGTGTACTCCGAAAGGTCTCAGATTTTTCCGACATACAAATAGTATATTTCTCTTGATTTCATTTCGGGTATTTTTCCGATTCTGAAATCATACTCCTCAGTACATGTACTAATACCGGAACCGGAAATGAGAAATTTCTGAGAAAGCCTGAAAAAGTGCTCCCTTGATAAACTTCTTGGACACCACGTTAATGGAGCATGAAATCGACGATTAAGTCACGCAACTTTCAACGTGAATTTCGCAGGATTTTTCGAATAAAATTACAACTACCAGTTGCAAATAAGACACAAGACTGTTGAATATAATTTCTTTATTAGCTAGACAAATTTTAGTCACAAAACTGCGAAATCTTTAGTCGCAAATGCGCCCGATACAGGCGCAATTTCGAGCATTGTAAAGTTAATCTGCGTTCGCTTGGCGCGGCCGGTCAGTGAATTATTGCTACAAGACATACAGCGAATTGCACCGTACCGTAGAACATCGCGAAGAACGACATCGGTATTTAGGTGAAAGCTTCCCAAATCAGGCAGAGAACCACAGCAAAATCAAGATAGAACATTCAAAACATACCAGAACGGTAGCGAGGAAAATCCGATAACTTCTTGCTTGATTCCAAAGAGACCCAACAACTTACTTGGTCCGGAAATGAACCTTCGTCCAATTTTTCCACTTCGTACTTTTAGTAGGCATTGAAATATTGAGCCGTACGATTCCAAAATCGGGAAAATATCCTAAACTACATCAAGACAAATAGATTATTCACATGTGACATTTCGGAACCCCAGTTGCCAAGGATGATGCCTGATTTCCACGCGCTGGGAATGCTGGATACTATTGTGACGTTTCAAGATGGCGCAGATTTGGTACCGACACTTTTCTCGATTCGTTCCGCCTAGCCGACAAGATTAGGACGACGTCGACGCAAATATAGGTGTAGCAAAACAAAATGTTGGCCCTTTGTTTCTAGAGCAATAATTTATGTATTTTCTTAACTACAGTTACTGTATTTCATTCCCAGCTTACTAAAACGCCATTGAAGTTTTAATCTCGTTTTACTGAAAACGGAGAAAAGCTGGAAGTAATGTGCTTTATATTCAATACGGAACATCAAAATTATACCAAATTTGACCACGAACTCTGTTCATTTTCCCTTAGTCACTTTCTATCTGATACGTCTTAAATTAGGCATAGTTTGCAATATGCGCTGTGTCATGACTGCAAATGACAAAAGAAAGTCCTTGTACATATATCGGCATTTGAATAGAAAGAAGAGTCGTTAATAGAGACGTGTCGTAAAAGAACGTACTCTTAACTAAAGTCATGGCTCTGCTTGGAACCCATATAATGGCTCTTATTTCGTCCATGAAAAACCTCGCATTATTTGTGCTCATTGGTTGCTTGTTTGTCTCTGTCGGCGCCAGAAAGGGCGGATGTTCCCGCGGTCAGTCCGTCTGCGAAGGAGAGTGGCTATGCTGTGGAAACGTTGATTGTGTTCTTAGAAGTTGTTTTAATCATTTCTGCCATCGAGATCAGGACTGTTCAAATTACAAAGACAAACTAATTTGTTGTGCAAACAAATGCGTGTTTGGAAGCAGATGTGTTCGCGAAAGCTGTTCGTTGGATTCTGATTGTTTAGTTAACCAAAAGTGCTGCGATTCAAAATGCACTACAGGTAAAAGTTGCGTCGGTCAAAGATGTGTGTTTGATTCTGATTGTTCCGTTAATCAAGCATGCTGTCATTCAACATGCGTTCAAGGAATAAATTGCGCCGGAAAAAGATGTTATTTTGACTCTGATTGTTCTGTTAATCAAGCATGCTGCAATTCAAAATGCGTTCCAGGAAAAAGTTGCCTCGGTCAAACTTGTGATTTTCACTCCGACTGTTCAAGCGGTCAATCGTGTTGTCATCACAAGTGCAAAAGTGGCTCGACTTGCATCAGTGAATCGTGTTCCAGCGACAACGACTGTCCAGATATAGGTGCAAAGTGCTGCGCTGGTACTTGCTCAAAGGGTGACTGTGATGACTCCAATCTTACTGCATACATTGCTGGCCCGGTAGCTGGAATTGTCATTCTTATTATTATATTGATAATCTTCGTCTATCGACGACGACTAATGGCAGCGAACATCAACAGCAGAGAAGATAGCACGCTATTAACTGAAGAAATCACCACTAGCATCTCTGGAGCACCTGTTACACAAAGTAACCCACTCTACCAGCCACAGACTAACCAACAACCTCCATCAAATTACACACAAAGTGAGCAACTACATCCGTACACAGCAACACCAAGAGTCGTGTAACACTCCTCCACGTACCTCTGCTGTTGTTAGGTAATAATGAACAGGCTCTCGAGGCGAACATTAAAAGAAAATAGGCGTGAGTCTTTATTTTAAGATTTGCTCTTTTTTTAGCTGCTGGTTTTAAGCTTTTCAGCTGCGCGATATGGGCTGATATTCGAGTAGCAAGTCGCAACTTCAGTTGAAGGGATAAGTTTCTAAAGAAACTGCGGTGCTGAATCGGTGGTCGAGTGAAACTCTAAGTTGATAAGATAAATTAGCCACTGGAAAGAAATTCAAAAGCTGACGTTTTAAGGCCCGTTTACACAGGCGATTTTTTGTGCAATTTTTTCGCACTTTTCGGTGCAATTTTTGTAGCGCACAAGTTGCATCTTCAAATCGCGTGTGTAAACTAGCGCTGATTTCAGTGCGATTTGGGAGCGATTTTTCGCGCGATGTCGCAGAGGTTTCGAACATGTTCGAAGCCTGATGCAACTTGGCGACGATTTTTGGGAAATCGCAGCAAATGTCCAGGTGCCACGAATCGCACAGGAAATCGCCTCTAGTTTACACTTGCAACAAAAATTGCACTGGAGAGAGCGACAAAAATCGCATCAAAAATCGCATGTGCACTAACGGGCCTTTAAGCACTCGTCGGAGCGAATTAAGGAATTGTGGATTGTGAGTGGTTTTCAAACGGTGGATCTACGCTATTAACAAGGCAACGTGAAAACAACAATTGGTTGAATGAAAAGCATTCGTTAATTCGCTGGGATTAAGAGTACCAGTTTGGAAGATGAATTTGTGCTCTACATTTTTACAGCTTTCCGTCCGTGTTACTCTAGTGTAGGGAAAGGCCGCAGAACGCCTTGTGTTGGTTAGAGTAATAAGGAAGATTAATTTTTAGTTACACAAGTCTAACATTTGGTTCAGCTATCGTATCATTAAGCTTCATTAGATGTAATTTGGCGTTTCCTTTGCCATGGGGGCGGTGTCATTGAGATATGTGCTGTAAAGCAACTATCCTACACTTGTATATTGAACTAAAAAGTTAAATAAAGCAGCTGCAAAAACACGTCACATGTCCACAAGCACATTATAACCTATTTAACTTCACATTATATCAACTTCTTATATATTTGTGGCCGCAGCCTGTTGTGTGCTTATGAGCACCTCTTGAACCCTTTGACTATTAAAGGGGGCCTGGTTGAAATTTAAAAAAAATCCAAATTCGACGTTGTAAAATACTTAAAAACCAACAGTACATAACAAAGAGGTTAACTGCTCAATAGCTTTCATCTGATTGTCACTGTTTAGGATTTCATCCACAGACTAAGAAGTTAGAACCACCTTGTACAGCATAATAAACAGCACCACAGGAAAGTACTGCTCAGTAGCTTTCATTTCAATGGTCACACTTTAGGATTTCATCCACAAAGTCAGAAGTTAGAACCACCTTGTGCAGCATAATAAACAGTACCACAGGAAAGTACTGCTCAATAGCTTTCATCTGATTGTCACTGTTTAGGATTTCATCTACAGACTAAGAAGTTAGAACCACCTTGTACAGCATAATAAACAGCACCACAGGAAAGTACTGCCTAGTAGCTTTCATTTCAATGGTCACACTTTAGGATTTCATCCACAAAGTCAGAAGTTAGAACCACCTTGTATAGCATAATAAACAGTACCACAGGAAAGTACTGCTCAATAGCTTTCATTTCAGTGGTCACACTTTAGGATTTCATCCACATACTCAAAAGTTAGAACCACCTTGTGCAGCATAATAAACAGTACCACAGGAAAGTACTGCTCAATAGCTTTCATCTGATTGTCACTGTTTAGGATTTCATCTACAGACTAAGAAGTTAGAACCACCTTGTACAGCATAATAAACAGCACCACAGGAAAATACTGCTCAACATCTTTCATCCGATTGTCACTGTTTAGGATTTCATCCAAAGACTAAGAAGTTAGAACCACCTTGTACAGCATAATAAACAGCACTATGGTGGCCCAGGGCTGCCATTACTTTTTTTAGCAAATTTTTTATTTTAAAGTAAAAATTTATGTTTATAATAATAATAAATCAAAAGTAAACTAAAACAGAAAGCAAGAGCAATCTCAATTCAATATCAAAAATTTATTGAGAATAAAAATAATAAATTAAATTAAAGTATTTTCGAAGTTAACATTGCAATTAAAATCATAGTGATTATAAAATTACAATTAAAAAAATTGACATATCGAAATTAAATCGAATTTAAACATCTTGCGAAAAAGAAAAGTGAATTAAAACCCAAAATCAAATCAATTCAAAAACGAAAAGCAATTTTAGTTTTCGCCTTGGCCGAGAGCTGCCACTACCATAACTCCTTGCGGGAGCGCATCGATCCCACAATGCTCCCTCGTCAGATGGACACAAAAAAAATGGCTGACTTCAGACGTGAAACGTGGTCCGAGGATCAGAATCTCAAAGAAGCGTTAGCCAAATACGTCAAACAAGGCTTAAAAAGGTTTGAAATATTAGATTTCGTGGAGCGCGACTTCTCTCAGTATCCATGGAGCATTCGTTCTCTGGATAGGCGACTCCGGCACTTCGATATTTATTACAATGACGATACTGTAAAAGTCGAGGACGTGATAACAGCTGTAGGGACTGAGTTAAGTGGTCCTGGTAAATTGTTAGGTTACAGGGCCATGCACAAAAAAATAAGGCAGGAGTATGATATGAATGCCACCCGTGAACAAGTGTACCTGACTATGCAAGAGCTCGATCCTGACGGTCTGCAAGCACGTGGTGGTATCGGTGCCAAAAAGCAGCGGAAGAAAGGAAATTTTACTTCGAAGGGATCAAATTGGGTCCACTCGTTAGATGGACATGATAAACTCATGGGCTATCAGAATTCAACATACCCACTTGCGATCTACGGTTGTCTCGATACAGCAAGCCGCAAGCTGTTATGGTTGCGGGTTTGGGTAACAAATTGTGACCCAAAGTTAATTGGTCGATGGTATCTTGAGTATCTGTTCGAAACCAAAGTAATTTCTGCAATGCTGCGGGTAGACAGGGGAAGTGAAACGGGTACAATGGCCACTATGCACGCATTTCTTCGAAAACATCATGGTGACATGGATCCGCACGAAACAGTTCTATATGGCCCTTCAACTGCAAACCAGGTGTGTTACAGTTTTTAACACCACAAAAAGGGAAGAACTAATCATTCTGCTATTGGAGCCAGAAATAAACTCAATGCACATACAGTAATCATGACCCATGTCCTGACCCTAACTTGGTAAGCAGAGCCCTGAATACCAGGGTGGTGCTTAATGGAGGGTTGTGGGGGGGGGGGGGGGGGGGGGGGGGTATTCGAGAAAATACGGTTAGGCCATTTAACTTTTTTTAAATGTCATTGAACTTTGTTGAAAGAAAATAGAGCCAGTTAGCAAGGAAACTGATCACAAGATTTGCTACAGCGTCGGTTAGCCGCAACCTCTTTGCTTTAGATTATTTTCCTTCCCTTTCAAACTTTTTGAACATTGAGACGATAAGAGAACCTACAATAGCTGCAGAAAACATGGGCTCAATGTATATCATAGATACAGTATTAGAATTGTAATAACTATGTAGACGGCTTTTATTAAAACCTGATATGTGCTTGAATCCATGTCTCTTCTCATTTTGTCTGTTTTCAGAGCAAGTGCAATCTCTCTAAAAATTGTCCAAAAATAACAGATGAAAAACATATTTGGGATGGTACTTTAATAATTATTATAAGGCATCTATCAATTGTGTACTAACCATTAAAGGAAATTTTGGAGAAAAATGTTGACCTTTTCCGTGCTGCAGAGTTAAACACTTTATAAAGTCAGTCAATTCTAACCTTTTTTAGATAGAGAGATGGTGGAAGGAACTCCATGAAAGAATGGAAAAATATTTTAAAGAACATTTGAATTGGCTGAAGAACCAAGGCCATTATGATTCACATGATGACACAGACAGGTACATGTATATAAATGCAGTGAACAGGATTTAAATTAAACAAAGTATTAATGATTATAATCCAAGGTTAAATTGGCCATTCCCAATTTTTACCTACTGAAATTTATCTTTTACAGTATAGAATTGTTTAAACAGAAATAAAAAAATAAGTGGCCACTCAAGTAATCATGCAGACTCACTGAGACATTTATTGGGTATGAGATAGTAATGACTGGTTCCTTATTGGGCATTGATTCGTTTGGTAGAAATTATACTTGTCCAGATTTTTGCACCATTGACCCCTGCTCGAATACCAATTACTGCTTCCTGTGGATTTGAGAGCTGTTTACTTTGACTTCAATGCCTCCATAAAATAACATTTCAATAATGCTCTAACTTTTTTGTAGAATGCTTTTGGCATTCATTATGATACCACTACTACAGAAGGAGTTGGACATCTTCCGAGAGACAGTTTGGAACTGTCATAGAATCAGAGCCCAGAAAGACACTGCTCTTCCTGATGGAATTCCTAACCACATATACAGCTTTCCTCGCCAGTATGGCCTTGAAGAATGTGGTAACTATGTACTATTGTTGTTAAGGAGTATCTCAGCAAACATTGGCCTCTTCCTTAGTAGTACCTAGTAACATCCCTTACATAGTAAGTAACCAGAATGGCATAGTACCTTGTTTGTTGTGTTTGTGTGGTGAACATGTTGCAAGGCTTATAATGGTCCGCTGTCTAATTAAGCCAACCAATCACAAGAAATTAGCTGCATAAGATATTTACTATAATGCTTTTAGCAGGACTTATTATTATACAACCTTCCCAGGTTGGTTTTTCTACCAGAACCATTTTTTTCCAAACTCTTTATCAAAGCTTACTGAATAAACACATTTCCAAACAAATCTTGCCATTTTTTTTTTCGGGTACATATGGTTTAATAGCCTCCAAACTGAACTAAAATGCTTTTGCTGAGGCACAAATACATTTAACTTCTTATTTTTTAAGGAGGAAACATTTTCAATGATCATTTTATCCCCACAATGTGATCTGACCATTTCAACATATTTAATTAGGGAGACTGGAATGGAGCTGTAATCGCCTAACAGAGCACTAACCATATCATGAAAGCTATTATTCGAATACCGTTTGTTTTTTCCCTTTTTGCAGGTTTCACAGTAACTGAAGAGCAACTTAAAGAGGTTGCAATTGAATCAGGTGTACTGGATGTGCCTGACGATTTTCTACCTCAAGAAGTTAGGGCCGAATGTGAGCGTGTCCTACCAAACAGTGCTGATATAAAACCAGCTGACTGTAGAGATGCCTTTATGTTTTTGAAAAGTAATTTCAATCTCTGAGTGAATGTTACAAACAATGACAATAGTTTTAATTGTGAGACAACCATGTTTTAACTTGTCAATGGACACATCTTTAAGTCCAAATACTGCTGGTTCTTCAATAAGCAACATCCTTGAAATTAGTGGCATTCCAATACATTTTCATTTTACATCTAGTAACATAACCCTCTGTACCAGTTCGGATACATTAAGACGCCTAAAATGGTTATTGAAGTAAAATACACAACAGGTTACTTAACCCTTTAAGCCCTAATATCAAAATTTAAATTCTCATTTCTTGTCCCTATACATTTCTTCACTCTTAGGGCTTAAAGGGTTACATAATTCTATCTGTATTAACCCTATTCGGCCTGAGCTTTTTTTGAGTTCCTGAGCCTGGGGGGGGGGGCACATTGTGCCCCCCCCGCCCTCGTAACTTCAAGAACATTAAGGCTATGACAATGAAACCTAGAGGGTACATAGTACGTCCAACTGTCTCCTTTGCGGTCCGCACAATGGAACGATGACGTCATATGACGTAGTTATTAGGTAATTAGTTATACGGCCGCCATCTTGGATTTCTCAATTTTTTAAAAACCTCTTAAATACCGTCCAAATTGATGCAAAATTAATCAAAACCAATAAAAACGCTAAATGACGTAAAAATACAAGTTATACCAATAAACATTGTTTTTCTTCATTCAAAGGTATAAATAAGCAAATTTCCAAAAACATGGCTGTCAAAATCTTGTTGCCATGGAAACGTCAAGTCACGTGATCAAAAATTTTCATATGAAATTGTTGCCAGATAAAGTTTAGGAAAAGTCACAAAGTTTGATGGCGTTTGAATACATATTAAAGAAGTTATGAATGTTGAAAGTTAGCGTGGGCACTTTGTGCCCCCCCCCCCCCCCCCCCCCCCCAGGCTGAATAGGGTTAAAGAAACTTCACAGCTTTGGAGGTGCTTCAATCTCTTCAAGCCTTGAAAGATGTACCATAGTTAATAAATAGATAACTATTGTAACTAATCTTAGTCACTATATTTTTCAACAGTCATACAGGATTTTCGACTATCACGACCCACAATGCACATGAGAGGGACCCCTTGACATTTAAATCAACCAAAGGGAGGAAAAAGCTTTTACAGCCCTCCTTTTAATCATTTAGTTCAGATTTGAAAAGCCTCCAGTTACAATGGATATACAGGCAAGAATTTCACAAAATGAAGTGCTAAAGTACAGCCATTTATTCATAAGCAATCTTAACTGCACAACAGAAATTTCAAGCTGTATTTCATATCTTGTATTCATTTTTTATTCACACAACCTTTATCAAAGACAAAATTAAAAATAACATGTAATATAAAGATCTATCAAGAAAAAACATGCATTTTGGATTTAATATACATGTAGTGTTCTTGTATTTAAAAACAGTAACAGTTGTAATTGAAGGGCTCCCTGCAATAACGTCCTAAGTGCGTTTTTGGAAAATTTTCACTGAAATCTTGGATTTTTGGCTTCAAAAGGGACTCACTTGCCAAAATTATTACTGGATCATGTAAATATGACTGAAAGGATTTAAACCAGGTCAACAAATCTTCTATCTTCGAACAGAATAATTTTTTTTTTGAAAAGACACATAGGGTGTCCTAGGGGCCATAGGGTCTCATAGGGGCCCCAAAACATTTTCTCAAGGATGTGGATTTTCTTCCCCATTTTGGAACTGTTTTCAGTACCTTAACAATAATAAATCATTAATTTGACAAAACTGTGCGTTTAAAGGCCTAAAACATACAATTTTAGTGAAAGTTATCAAAAACACACTTAGGACGTTCTTGCAGGGAGCCCTTGAATTGTGCTTTTGGAACTTACATGTACACAGTCGTCTTACTGAAAAATAACAACAACAATGCTATCCATGACCAGTTTAAGCTGGTCGTAGCTTTAAATTTAAGAGGTTGCAATAATAATTGCATTTGTGTAAAGAGAAGAAATTATTAATGGCTAACCCAGCTAAATTTCCTGTGCAAAATTGAAAGGCTCCCTCTTCATCGACTTGATCAAATGAGGCAATTTCTGGGTCATAAAGGGTGTAATCTGAACCCTGAATATCTAATACCATCACTTTCCCTTGTGATTTCTCATAACTATAATGAGCAAGAGACTCTGCCTTTCTACATAAAATGCTGTCTTTCTCACAAAGGTCACCATTGTTGTTAATGTATTTTACAAACTGTCCATCGATGTACTCTTCCACAGTTACATACTCACCAACATCTAACTTGCCCATAAAAACCTTCTTGTATTCAAAGGTATTCCCGTACTCCAATTCATCCTTCTCAACTTTCTCTTTTAGCTGCCAAGCAAAGTTCCTTGCAAGGTAATGTCCCTGAACTGCCTTTCTTGTGTGCTCCTCTTGTGTTTGGTTCGTTTCCCTTATCACTTCCAAAGCCCCTGGCAGGTATTTCTTCACCACCCATGTTACATCACTGAATCCTGCAGTTAGGCTAGATGCCTTAAAGGCCTGTCGAAATCCGCCTGATGCAAAAGCTTCATCTTCTATAATTAATTCTGCCTCTAAAGGCACTGAACACCACTCCATGTGCACTAAATCGAACTTGTGAAGTTCAATTAAAGTGGATGTTTTCTTCGAGATCACCTTGCCAAGTTTGAGTATTTCCAATACTGACAGACTCTTTGGATAGGGTTTGCTTTGATGTGTCTGTTTTTGTGGGCTTGGAAGAGAAGCTGTTTTCTTAGGCAGGTGTTTCTCCTGGTATCTTGTTCTTTTAGGCTTCTATGTAATCACAAAAAAGATCAGTACGTATTGATTGAAAAAAAAATGAAAATAAAGTTGAAAAACCAAACATGTTGATAATAATTCTTCCAAAATCCTGTCAAACTGGCCTTGCCAATTTAATCTCCAGACAATATGCTCCATTTCAATCCACAGGGGCTGGAGTTTGTGCTAAATAAGAAATATTGAAGATTTAGTGAAGTTTTGAAATTAGAATTTGTAGTCAATAATTAATAGATGGACACTAAGTTAGTCCACTAGCAACCTGGAGTGCTGTCTTGCATGGGTATCAACTGTCTGTTGGTGTTCCAAAAATCATTTTCTTTTTTCTATCTCTTCTTTACACCTCTTAAAATTTCATTTAAATTTAGGTTAAGTCCCGCCTTAAGTTTATTTGACATATTTAAGAGAAATAAAACTTTATTCAGTCGAAATGCACTTTTCCTATAGCCTATGAGGAACAACAAAAAGCAAATATAAATAACAGTTGGGAAATTGTTTATACAAATCAAGGTACAGTGTACCTGTCAAATTTGCACGTGGAATGTGCGTGAAGCAATCATTGATCTATTCAAAAAATCGAGTTTTGAGTAATGAATCAAATTTGCAATAACAATTATTAATTCATTAATTCACTCTAGGCAGGAATGCTTGCCCAGTTTGGGCTGTAAATGGTACTGAAAAAAATAAACCTTACAATTGAGTGAATTGTTGGCTCCGTATCGTCGTCCTCCGCAGTGTCCTGTCTTTTCACAAACCTCACGTAGAATACCTTGAGATCTGGAATTTGCGCCACCCTTCTGCACGATGGACCTCGCTCGCCTGCTAAAACATCACAAACCATATCTTTTTCTATGGTATCAGCAAAAAACTTGCGACAAGCCTCAATGATGTTGGGAACCGTGAGCTCATCACTGCTGTCAAAAGGAACGTACTCTCTCGCTCCAATTCTGTTATATTTCTGCTGTTTGCCACTGACTTCTGAGCTCATTCTTTGAACAACTATCTCTTCTCGACGGCAGTCATCATTTTTCTTGTCGTTTTTCGTTCGCTTCGCTTTCTGTCTGTTGGCGAACTGCCTCCACTGCGCCATGTTTACACTTTCAAACGCACGTGGGCCATGAGCTTCTTCAAGCACAAGGCATTGTGGGATCGATGCGCTCCCGCAAGGAGTTATGGTAGTGGCAGCTCTCGGCCAAGGCGAAAACTAAAATTGCTTTTCGTTTTTGAATTGATTTGATTTTGGGTTTTAATTCACTTTTCTTTTTCGCAAGATGTTTAAATTCGATTTAATTTCGATATGTCAATTTTTTTTAATTGTACTTTTATAATCACTATGATTTTAATTGCAATGTTAACTTCGAAAATACTTTAATTTAATTTATTATTTTTATTCTCAATAAATTTTTGATATTGAATTGAGATTGCTCTTGCTTTCTGTTTTAGTTTACTTTTGATTTATTATTATTATAAACATAAATTTTTACTTTAAAATAAAAAATTTGCTAAAAAAAGTTATGGCAGCCCTGGGCCACCATACACAGCACCACAAGAAAGTACTGCTCAACATCTTTTATCCGATTGTCACTGTTTAGGATTTCATCCAGACTAAGAAGTTAGAACCACCTTGTACAGCATAATAATCAGCACCACAGGAAATTGCTGCTCAGTAGCTTTCATTTGAATGGTCACACTTTAGAATTTCATCCACAGACTCAGAAGTTAGAACCACCTTGTACAGCACAATAAACAGTACCACAGGAAAGTACTGCTCAACAGCTTTCATGTGATTGTCACTGTTTAGGATTTCATCCAAAGACTAAGAAGTTAGAACTTATTTGTACAGCATAATAAACTGAGTAACAGGGGAGTTCTGCTCAATAGATTTCAATAAATGGTAACACTTTAGGAGTTTATCCACAAACTCAGAACTTAGAACCACCTTGTACAGCATAATAAACAGTACCACCACAGGAAAGTACTGCTCAATAGCTTTCATTTGAATGATCACTGTTTAGAATTTTATTTACAGACTCAAAAGTTAAAACTTATTTGTACAGCATAATAAACAGTACCACAGTAAAGTACTGCTCAATAGCTTTCATTTGAATGGTCACACTGTAGGATTTTATTCACACGGACAAAAGATTAAAGCCACATCATGCAGCAATATTAACAGTACCAATATCCCCGGGGGGGGGGGGGGGGGGGGACTCCCCTATAAAAATGACGGGGGTGCTCGTCGGAAATTTTCGAAAAACACCCTAAAAGGTACCAGAATCTTGTTTGATGGGCGTGGCTCAAAATAATTTTTACACCTAAGAGGTACCAATTCTAAAACAACACATGTCATATTCTGTAATATTTTTTCGGCTCAATACCCTAAAACGTACCGCGATAACTCTAACAGTAGTTATTTCAGATTTTAGTACCCTAAGCGGTACCAATCAGCAAATTTTGACCCCTAAAAGGTACGACGAGCACCCCCGTCATTTTTATATGGGAGTTCACCCCCCCCCCCCCCCCCCCCCGGGCCAATATCAGCACTGCTCAATATCATTACATTGATATGAATGGTAACACTTAAAGATTTCATCCACAAACTCAGAAGTTAGAACTGCATTACGAATCAATGTTTCACTTTAGGAGTAAAAGAGTTCATTTTAAATTAAGAAAAACGAAGTGAATTTAAAGCAGCAATAACGACCTAAATACAAGGTTTGAAATGAAATTCTTGCACAGCATATTGTATACGGTAGTTTCCTTTTGCGTGAAAACACAAATAACGACTGCGTATGAGACAACGCACCTATCGATATAAAATATGCTCAACCACAAAAAAAGCAGACTTGGTTGTTACACCATGCATAAAGCGCTGGATCATATAGAATGTAATAAATGCTATTGTAAATCCACTGCACCGACAACCCCCCCCAACCATCACCACCAACCGAAAGAGCTACAAAAGACTTGGAATCACCAAAATAACTAGAAAATGTGGCTTCGTTGATATTATAAAACAAATATAACAAGAATCGTTCCGTGTTCTTACTGAAAGACTAATATACTCAACGTAACGTTTACAGTAATAATTAAATATAACGTCATTGAACGAATGACTCACGAGCGCGTGTGATCATAACTCCTATTCCTCGATCTGATCGGAAAGCTTTTGAAATCTTGACGACATCTGTGATCTATAACTAGACGGAGGCGCAACAAAATGAAACCTATTTGTTATTTAAGCCATGGATGCAATTGGGAGGTTTGCTCAACACGGATGATACGCCATAATTTGCAAAATTTGGAATATTCGCTGTGTCATGAGTGCAAATGAGACAAAAATATTCCATATACGTATATTGGCATTTGAATTTTTAAAAGCAAGCAGTTGGGAATGTCTTCTTAAGTTAAGCCATGGCTCTGCTTGTCGGTGGTATAGCTGCTCTTATTTTGTCCATGAAAAACGTCGCTTTATTTGCGCTCATTGGTCTTTTGTTTGTCTCTGTCAGTAACGACGAGGGCCAGTGTTACCCGATAAATGATTTGGCATAGGATGAATCAAAATGAGAGAAGAGGGAGGGGAGGGGAGGCGGCAGAAGAAAGAGTGTGTTGATACAGCTATTTCAATTTAGGTTGTCGGATGAGAGCTTCAAGCGTACGCAAGGAGACCGCAAGTAACTATGGGTAGATTTTGATTGGCTATAAGCACGCAGCTAATTATTGCTTGCTGTTTCTGTTACGTCATACCTACAGACAATGAATTTTATATATGTAGAAGTGACGTCATACCTACAGACAATAGTTTTATGCATGCAGAAGTGACGTAAGTTGTTTACTTACAAGTTGACTGCTGTGCATTGATCACTTTTTTGTGCGCGCTCTTGTCTTTACAAGTGCAGCTCAGGAATATGCATAATAAAACAATTATTGGATTCGGTTTTCGCATGATAGCGATAATTATCAAGGCCTCAGTTTGTGTTATCCGCCTCAGCCTTCGGCTTCGGCAGATAACACAAACTTTGGCCTTGATAATTATCGCTATCATGCTCAACCTCATCCAATAATTGTTAATTAAAATAGCTGTATATGACCGTCACTTTCAGTCAAGACAAAGCAAAGAGAGAAATTATGCAAATTAGAACTCACGATCACCCAAAGAAATTTTTCTAAGCAGTGAAACACCCAAATAACGATAACTCGCCGCAATCGCGTTAAATCAACCCGAGGAGCTGGCAAACGACAAAGAATACAACAGAGCAACAGGGTTAAGGCAATTTTATTCACAAAACATTCGAATTTTTAAGTTTTGAAACAAAACCGTTGCGTTCCCATACAAACCTTTATAAATCGAATCTTTGTAACACAATACCGCTCATAAAGCAAGGGTCGCGTTCCGGTTATCTGATAGTGAGCTTGGGTCGCCTGTGGTCTGATACGTCTTACATTTACCATAATTTGCAATATTCGCTGTGTCATGATTACAAATGTGACGAGGAAAAAATTCCCTGTACAAATACCGGCATGTTAGTGTTTAAAAGGGAGCAGTGTTGTTAAGAATGACTTCTTAAGTTAAGCCATGGCTCTGTTTGTCGGTGGTATAGCTGCTGTTATTTCGTCCATGAAAAACGTCGCATTATTTGCGCTCATTGGTCTTTCGTTTATCTCTGTCAGCAACGCCGAGAGCCAGTGTAACCCGAGTAACTGCCAAAACGGCTACTTTTCCGCCAAACGTTGCTGCGGAGATGATTGTGTTAGTACAGTTAGTGCAAGTTGTTTCCATCATTTCTGCCATCGAGATTGGGATTGTTCTAATGACAATGACAAAGACAAACTCATTTGTTGTACAAACAAATGCGAGTTCGGAAGCAGTTGTGCCGGCCGAAGCTGTTCTTTGGACTCCGATTGTTCCGTTAATCAAGCATGCTGCCATTCAAAATGTGTTCATGGAATTAATTGCGCCGGTCAAAGATGTGAGTTTGACTCTGACTGTTCCGTTAATCAAGCATGTTGTAATTCAAAATGCGTTCAAGACATGAACTGCGCCGGCCATGGATGTTCGTTGGATTCTGATTGTTCCGTTAATCAATCATGTTGTTATTCAAAATGCGTTGCGGGAAAAAGTTGTCTTGGTCAGCCTTGCGATTCTCACTTCGGCTGTTCCAGCGGTCAATCATGTTGTAACGGCAAATGTAAAAGTGGCTTAAGTTGCATCGGTGAATCTTGTTCCAGCAAAAGCGATTGTCAAGTAGCAGAAAGCTGTTGTCGAGATACTTGTTCAAAAGGCGATTGTGTAAATATTGCATCCATTGTTGTCCCGGTAGCCGTTTTTGTTCTTCTTCTTAACATATCATTAATCTTGGTCTATCGGCGGTACTCGAGGCGACGAAAACTAATGGCGGCAAACAACAACAACACCAGAGAAGATAGCACAGAAGTATTAACTGAAGAAATCACCACTAGCATCTTTGTAGAACCGGTAACACAAAGTAACCCAGTCTACCAGCCAGAGGGGCCACAGTCAAGCCAGCAAACTGTACCATATACAGAAAGTGAGGGCAACCACCGTTCACAGCAACACCAACGCGAAGATCTGATTATGCTCATTTAGAGTTGTGTAACACCTACTGAAGTTGTGTAATGATGAACAGGCTCTTGAGGCGAACATTTAAGTAAATAAGCATCAGTCTTAATTTTAAATTTTGCTCTTTTGTGCTGCTGGTTTTACCGCTGAAGTTTTACAGCTGCGCGATATAGGGCTGATAATCGAGTAGTTGACTTTTAAAACTTTATTGACTCTCTTCAACTTTACGATTTCAGGTTTATAACAAACAACACAGTAACAATAATAAAACAATATTAAAATAAAAAGTATAATACACTTAAATATCTTACGTTTCAGTAATTTCTAAAGAAACTGTGATGCTACATCAGTGGGGGAGTGAAACCCTGCCGTGATCAGGTAATTTGACCACCGTAAAAAGAGTCAAAGCCCTTCATCGGAACGAATCAGGGAATTGTGGATCGCGTGTGATTTATATTTTAAACGGTGGAGCTGCGCTATTAGTGGAAACAAAAGAATAAATTAGTGGAATGAAATGCGTTTGTCGATTCCATGTGGATGGAAGATGAAATTTGCTCTGCATTTTTACGGCTTTCCGTGCATGTTACTCTGGTGTAGGGAAAGGCCGAAGATCGCCAAGTGTTGTTTAGAATGATTGGGAATATTAAATTTTAGTTACACAAGACCAACATTTGGATCAGCTATCGTATCATTTGCTCTAATTTGGCGTTTCGTTCGTCTTGGTGGCAGTATTATTGTGATTATCCCCAACTTGTATGTCGATCTAAAAGGTTAATAAATAAAGCAGCTGCAAAAACACGTCACATGTCTATAAGCACGTTTTACCATTTTAAACTTCCCCTTCTATCAACTTCTTAATTGTGACCACAGCCTGTTGTGCCTCTTGAACCTTTTGACTATTAAAACGGGCCAAGTTCAAATTAAAAAAAGAAATCCAAACTCAACGTTGTAAAATACTTAAAAACGTTTCTCCTTAAACCCAAAGAGCTAGAAAAGACTTGAAATCACCAAAATAACTAGAAAAACATGGCTTTGTTGATAAAAAATTATAAGAAAATCGTGACCACGTTGGTGCAACACGGAAGTCGGTTATGTCACAGATAACAACCATTTATTTCCGCATGACTGTCATTCCGCATTCTTACTGAAAGACCAATGTACTCAAAGTAACGTTAGAGTAATATTTCAATATTACCGTGTGGCACTAAACTTTTGAGGGTTCTAACATTATGCGTTTTTTTTTTTTGCGTTTTTCTTTTCACGATCCGCCAAAATGTAGTGTAAATTAGCTGCAGCAAATGTGCTGCTGGATAGCCAAGTGCTCGTCCACTATAAACAATGTTTACATTTTTTACATATAGTGCCACACGGTACGTGATTGAGCGATGTGACTCCCGAGCGCGTGTTCAGAGTCCTCGATCTGATCGAAAAACTTTTAAAATCTTGACGACATCTGTGATCCAAAACTGGATGTAGGCGCAGCAAAATGAAATATATTTGCCACGGATGCACTTGGGACGTTTTTGCTAAACAAGGATGAAGAATTGAGTCGCTTGAGGCTACCCTGAACGAGTTTCGTATGCGTCTTTAATAAGAAAAAATCCTGCCGAAAAAATTGTGAGCGCTTTAGATTTGCAAACTTCAAATCATACGTTGGCATTCGTCACTATACACCTATGCTTAAATAGTAAACGCCTTATTAACCAATCAGAACAAGCGAGTCACTTAACTTATGTTTTAATGGAATTGGGTAAAACGAGCGAAATGAGAGGTATTAAAGAGTGTTGATCTATGATCGTCATTTTCAGTCATGACAGCAAATGCTGACAGCGAATTATGCAAAATTAAGACTCACCCATATGGAAAGTGCCTAGGGGAAGGTGAACAAAGATCAAAGATAATTAGCACATTTACTAGTGTGTTTTTAAAATTACAAATATATTTCTGAACTTAATTTATTTTCTTCCCAGTTTCTTGAAACACCATGCAAGAACGTTTTAGCTCAGTTGGAATACTTAGCAACGCTGACGTCTATAACACACTAGCTGAGAGATGAGGTTAGCTCTGCGATGGACTAGATGGGGAGAGAGTAGCAATACTCCATGTTGCTCGTGTGTGGCTCAGGTGCGACTTTACTTCAGGCGCGAAGATCAATGCTCTTAAGTTAACTTTTTACTGATTTTTTCCCTGGTCGTATAAAATCGCTAAAATAAGGCCTTACGAAATACCGTATACGGATAATAGAAAGAATACGCTAAAATTACTGAGAATGTTCTTTTCCTTTTCTTTAACATTTAGCTAAAAATTCATCAGTCATACAGTTCACACAACACCAGCAGTAGAAAACGAGTTTTGAGGAGCATGCATCCCATCTGATCCTCCGGTTGGTGTTGCTGTGTATGGAGGTGGTTGCTCACTTTGTGTGTAATTTGGTGGAGGTTGTTGGTCGGACGGTGGTCCCTGTGCCTGGTAGAGTGGGTTACTTTGTGTTACCGGTGCTGCAGAGATGCTAGTGGTGATTTCTTCAGTTAATACTTCCGTGCCGTCTTCTCTTGTGGTGACGGTTGTTGTAACGTTTGTTGTGATATTTGCTGCTAGCAGGCGTCGCCTGCGCTGACGAAGACGAGCGGCGCAAATCATACTTGTAAGTAAACAAACAAGCAGTGCTACTACCGGGCCAATAATGAGTGCAGGCGACACGATTTTAACGTATCCACCACAGCTGTCGCGTTTGGAACAGATGCCTCCGCAACACTTTTCAAATATTTCTTGACAATCGTCGTCTCTGGAGCAAGATTCGCCAATGCAGTCCGAGCCATTTGTACATTTGTTACTGCAGCAGGACTGACCGCTGGAACAATCGAAACCTATCCGGGAACAGTATTTACCAAAACAACTTTTTCCCTGAGTGCATTTGTGATCCCCACAACATACTTGATTAACTGAACAATCATCGTCCGATGAGCAGTGTTGACCGACGCAACTGTCTCCAGACACGCATTTTCCTTCACAACAACTTTCAATTTCATACATCGAACAATCCGAATCGTCAAAGCAGGAATGACCAACACAACTTTCTCCATCAACACACTCAAAATCACAGCATACTTGGTTTGGTTTGCAGTCGGAACACCCGTTGTTGACAGAGATAACCGAAAAGGCAAACAGCACAAAAAATGCGGTGTTTTTTAAGGAAAAAAAGAACGCGACTAGACCATGTACAGCCATGACTTAAAGCAATTCTTTAACTCAATACTGTTGTCTGTAAACGAAACGCCAATATTTCCTCTAGTTATGAGGTATTAAGTAATTAACTGAATGAAATAGTTATAAATAAAAAATGACACTGTCAGTCTTTTGATGAATGAGTTTCCGCCGGTCATGACACAGCAACAAAATGTTCCTGTTACGTTAGATTTACAATGTAACGCATTTCACATTAGTCAAGAGGCATTGGAAGGTGTCCTTGATAACATAAGATAAAAGAATCGCTTCTTAACAAAAGCCATGGCTGTACTTGGTGCTGACTTAGTCGCTTTTATTCCTTGCAGAAAAAAACGTCGCATTGCTTGTGTTCGAGATTCGAGATTTTTCGTGGCTTATATTTTTTTCTCATATATTTCTCTTAAATCCTGATATGTTGCTGCTCACTCGCTGCGCTCGTTCCGCAGCAATAATAAGTATAATACATAAAAAGAGCGAAATGAAAGGTATAAAAGAGTGTTGATTTATGATCGTTATTTTCAGTCATGTCATAGCAAATGCTGACAGCGAATTATGCAAAATTAAGACTCACCCATATGGAAAGTGACTAGGGGAAGGTGAACAAAGATCAAAGATAATTAGCACATTTACTAGTTTGTTTTTTAAAATTACAAATATATTTCTGTACTTAATTTAGTTTTTTCCCAGTTCTTTGAAACACCATGCAAGAATGTTTTAGCTCAGTTGGAATACTTACACAAGACCAACATGTGGATTAGCTATCGTATCATTTGCTCTAATTTGGCGTTTCGTTCGTCTTGGTGGCAGAATTATTGTGATTATCCTCAACTTGTATATTGATCTAAAAAATTAAATAAAGCAGCTGCAAAAACACGTCACATGTCTGGAAGCATGTTTTACCATATTTAACTTCCTCTTATATCAACTTCTTATATATTTGTGACCACAGCCTGTTGTGTGCTTGCGAGCATCTCTTGAACCTTTTGACTATTAATACGGGCCAAGTTCAAATTTGAAAAAAAAAATCTAAACTCAACGTTGTAAAATACTTTAAAACTCAACCCATACACCCGTTGCTGACAGAGATGACCGAAAAGGCAAACAACAACAACAACAACGATTTATTTTCAAATAATAAAACAAAATATACTAGCAACCCGCAAATAACTAGAGTTAATCGTGGCGGGTTGTTACGCACTAAACAATTACAGAAGCGCACAAAAAATGCGGTGTTTTTTAAGGAGAAAATGAACGCGACTAGACCATGTACAGCCATGACTTAAAGCAATTCTTTAACTAAATACTGCTGTCTGTAAACGAAACGCCAATATTTCCTCTATTTATGGTATTATGTAAATAACATGAATTAGTTATAAATAAAAAAAATGACACTGTCAGTCTTTTGATAAATGTGTTTCTGCCGGTCATGACACAGCAACAAAATGTTCCTGTTACGTTAGATTTACAATATAACGCATTTCACATTAGTCAAGAGGCATTGGAAGGTGTCCTTGATAACATAAGATAAAAGAATCGCTTCTTAACAAAAGCCATGGCTGAACTTGGTGCTGGCTTAGTCGTCTTTATTCCTTGCAGAAAACACGTCGCATTGCTTGTGTTGATTGCTTTAGTTTCGTTTATATCTGTCTGTAACGGCCACTGTTCCAATTTCTGCGGTGGAATTTGCTGTGGAGATGACTGCTCTTATGGTAAAAGTTGTATCGGCTTCTCCTGTAGTGAAGATTCGGATTGTCGCGGTTATGGCGATGAAAAATGTTGTGGAAACAAATGCGTGTTTGGAAGCACTTGTATCGGTCGATTTTGCTCGTCGTATCATGATTGTGCCGTTAATCAAGCATGTTGCAATTCAAAATGCGTTCAAGGAACAAACTGCGCCGGCCATAAATGTTTGTTCGGCAATGATTGTTCCGTTAATCAGGCCTGTTGTGATTCAAGATGCGTTCAAAGAAAAAGCTGTTTCAGTGACCAGTGTTATTTTAACTCCGACTGTTCCAGCGGTCAGTCGTGCTGCAATAACAAATGCAAAAATGGCTCGGGTTGCATCGGTGAATCCTGTTCCAGCTACAAAGATTGTCAACGAACAGTGGAGAATTGTTGTCGAGGTACCTGCTCGAAAGATGACTGCGATAAAACTACGTATTCTGATGATGATTCAACATTACCCTACATTATCATCCCGATAGCTGGTGTAAGTGTATTGTTAATCATGATTATAAGTTTTAGATGCGTCATTCTTCGTCAGCGGAGGCGACGCCTGCTAGCAGCAAACATCACAACAAACGTTACAACAACCGTCACCACAAGAGAAGACGGCACGGAAGTATTAACGGAAGAAATCACCACTAGCATCTCTGCAGCACCTGTAACACAAAGTAACCCACTCTACCAGGCACAGGGACCACCGTCCGACCAACAACCTCCACCATATTACACACAAAGTGAGCAGCCACCTCCGTACACAGCAACACCAACCGGAGGATCAGATGGGATGTGTGCTGCTCAAAACTCGTTTGCTACTGCCCCGCGTAAATATGCTGGTGTTGTGTAATAATACCAAATAAAGTCACTGTTATAGCTCCAGTGAATTCAAAACGAGTTCTTTTACTGCTGTTTACCTTGAGGATCTTTAATACTTGCTATGCAAACACCGTAAACACCGTAAACACCGTAAACACCGTAAGAACTGAAAATTATACAAAAATACGCGATAAGAAAATCTACGCATAAATTATTACGCTTGATAACGAAAAAGTTAGAAATAAAGAGCCTTACAACTGGTTTGAAAACCAAAAATGCACAGTAACATTGACCTATGAGTTATTTGAATGAAAATTACAATAAATAAAGCAATCATGTAAAAAACGAGAATGTTGTGACTGTTACAATAATACGAATAAAAGCGCTTAACTAATCGTAGTTAATTAAATAAATACCTTGGTTCTGCCCTGAGCAATCACTGAAACTAGTAACTTGAAACTTGTTGTTTTAGCAACTAAACTTGTAATCCTTGCTTGCAACTTTTCGCTTGCAACTTTTTTCTTGTAACTTGCTTGTAACCTTTTTGTAACTTTTCTTGCGATTTGCTTGCGACAACGCAAAATTTTGTATTTTAAGTACTGTCGTGTACACTATCGTGTGCTTAAAATGTACGCGCGATAAATTGCGACAATGGAAAGATCTCGAAAGATCTAGAAACGTAATATAGAACTTTCTCTTAAATGACAAATCATAACTGGAAAGGGTAGCGTTCCTTTGATAAATAAAACGCAAATAAACTAAAGATAATTAATTTAGTAATTATGTTTCTGCTGTAGCTACAACTGTGCCTCGGGGTGAAAAGCAAATCAGTCTTGCTTGCCGATTTTTTTTGTTATTTTTAATTTATTTCAGTTTTTACTGACGACCCAGTGTAGCCCTTTACGTCAGATGTTAATTAGTTTTCTATATTTCGTGCGCATGCGCTGAGCAAGCCTCTGGCTAAGGGCGTTGGGAAAAGTTCAAAATTCCTCAAAGAACAACAACAACCAAAACAAAATTTCACTTTTCTTTACAATTATTTGTTTTTGTTTATCCATTTTTTTGTTCGTCTTTGTCAAATCCTGTTATTTGTTATATTAAACTGCAAATGCTTATATTAATTATCGTCAACATGAAATATGCTGTGTGGCACTGGACATTAACACTTTCACTCCCAGAGTCAATTACGGAGACATGTAGTGCAGTTCTAACTTTTGAGTCTGTGGACAAAATCCTATGGCGTGACCATTCAAATGAAACCTGTTCAGCGGTGCTTTTGCATGGTACCATGTGTTCTAACTTTTGAGTCTGTGGATGAAATCCTATGGTGTGACCATTCAAATGAAACCTCTTCAGCAATACTTTTGCATGGTACCATTTGTTCTAACTTTTGAGTCTGTTGATGAAATCCTATGGTGTGACCATTCAAATGAAACCTCTTCAGTAGTACTTTTGCATGGTACCATTTATTCTAACTTTTGAGTCTGTTGATGAAATCCTATGGTGTGACCATTCAAATGAAACCTCTTCAGCAGTTCTTTTGCATGGTACCATTAGTTTTTCAATATTTTACAAAATGAAATTTGGGATTTTTCATGAATTTTGTTCTTTGGCAACATTGGGAGTGAAATGGTTAAAGTTTAAAAAAATAAGAACAGAATGTGGCTTTCTTATGTGACATCCACACGCAGATACCACCCACGTAAATCTTATCAGTTAACTGGCAGCCGATGTCTTGGTGCAACCTACTTTAAGTAGTTTTTAAGGAATCTCTTAATGTTTTTTTACCATCATGAAGTTGGTATTTTTTATTTTTATTTTTTTTGGTAACATCACACCGTTGACACTTTATTATTTAAGCACCTGTACTGTACAAAGCAATGTACATTCACGTTATGGCCTTTGTTTTTGTGGATTAAATAAATAGAAGTAGAAGTAGAAAAAAAATCGTAAAAACTCAGTCAACAAGTTGGTACAAGTTGAAATGTTCTATGCCGGTGTGCGATAAAGGAATATTAACCGAGATCAAATTTGTAAAAGACTTCTTACAATAAAACTGATTTGACGGACACACAAAATCCGATCGGTACCATCACAGACTTCCGAGGAAACAGTTTTTAATCGGAATAACGAGGAACCAAATTCACCAATCGCAAACAACCATAGTAATGCATAGAGTATTGCACATCCATTCGACTTCATCGTCTGATGAAGAACAGCAGTAAGCGATTGAAACGTCGCGATCCACATCTAAAGTGACCGCATCGTGAGACAAACGATAAATAAAGCTATCATCAGCTACTGAAAATTTCTAAAGCATCGATCAACACGCTTGCCTTTCCTTCGAATCTTCTTTCGAATCATTGAAATCTTCACTTTACTGAAAATATCGTCAAGTGTCGCTTTAATGTCATCACTCTTGGCGATTTTCTCTTCCTACTGGCCACAATCATGAAAACACGATATGTAACATCCGGGACACTGTCCCTTGAAGAAGCGGGCCGCACAAATCCCGCCCCCGAAAAAAATCGAGTTGATTTATAGCATATAATATTAAAAATCTTTTACAAGAGTTGTCCTTTGAGCAAGAAGTAACTGAACAATAATTACTAATTATATGTTAAGATAGTTTAAAATGAAAAAAAGACGTTATTGAAAACTGGGCTAAGAACAGCGACCTTATTCTAATTGAAAAAAAAATAAAGTAAACATTCAAAACGACGTTTCTTGCACTTTATTAGACGAAATGACTAAAATTACTTTTAAGTAATGATCCGCATTAGAAGGATAGCGCCAACGGCCATGCACGATGGAATGTCAACTTTTTTCATTGTTACAACTAGTGATCTCATTGGCCTAGACTCAAAAACCGCTAAAAAGTTAAGGTTCAAGGTGCATTTTGTCAAATTTTTTTAAGTAATTTGAGACCCAATCGCACAACATGCAAGTTTTAAAAGATATTGTATTTGGGGAACTTCATTAAAGAAGCAAAATTATTAGCTATTGTCTTCTGCTATTCTGATTGGTTAAGCACGAACATTTCCTAAAATTTATTTGACGAAAATGGATTTTCTTTATTTTTATAATGAAATATAATTATTAACCATCAGCTCCTCCTCTATTCTTGGAATCAGAGATATTCTATGTGGGAAAGAGCCAATGCCGCAGAACAATGAAGTTTGCTATCGTTCTTATGTGGAGCATTACTTAAAAAGATAATTTTTTATATCAGTTGTGAAAAAAAAATGGCAAACATTATAAGGTTAATGAAAAATGTTGTGGTCGTAAATGCGTTCGAGGAACCAATTGCGTCTGTCATTCCTGTATGCGGGATTCCCATTGTTCCGGTAACGAAATATGTTGTGATAGTAAGTGTGTTGAAGAAAAAAGTTGCCTCGGTCAGAGTTGTAATTTTGACTTTGACTGCTCCAGCGGTCAATCACGCTGTAGTCGGAGATGCACAAGTGGCTCAAATTGCATCGGTAAACAATGTTCCAGCGACAGAGATTGTAAATATCCAGAACATTGTTGTCAAGGCACATGTCAAGGCAGATATTGCCTCGGTTCTTCTTGTTATTCGGACTCTGTGTGTCCTGTTAATGCAAAATGCTGTCGTTATAAATGCGTTCAAGGCACCAATTGCGTCGGTCATTCCTGTGTGTCGGAGTCCCATTGTTCCGTTAATGAAATATGTTGTGAAACATGTGTTCAAGAAAGAAATTGCCTCGGTCAAAGTTGCAAATCGAATTCCGATTGTTCTAGCGGTCAATCTTGCTGTAGTCGGAAATGCAAAAGTGGCCGAAACTGCATCGGTGAATCTTGTTCCAGCGGAAGCGATTGTCAAGTAGAAGAAAGTTGTTGTCTATTTATAGGCACTTGCTCAATAGGTTACTGTGTTGACAAGTCTACTATTATTGGCCTGGCAGTTGGCTTAGCTTTTTTTGTCATTTGTATTGCTATACTTATGATCGGCGTTTGTCGGTATCGTAGGCGACAACAACTTACGGGATCAAACACCAACATAGCTTTGGCACCTGTTACACAAAGTAACCCTCCGCTCTACCAGCCACAGTCCAACCAACAACATCCACCAAATATTACACAAAGTGATCAGCCACCACCGTACGCAGCAACACCAACCGGAGAATCTGATGGGATGTATTCTCCTAAAAATTCGCTTGCTGCTGCCCCACGGAAATACTGTATGCTGGAATCGTGTAATGATGAATAACAGTGCAATACAACTTGTTTTAGGGACACTATCCCGGCTGATATACCGTGTTTCCATGATCAGAGCAGGAGCTTCCTTTATTATCTTAAAATAGGAAGAAAAGATCGCCAAAAGTGATAACCGTCTGTCACGAAATCAAATTTGATTAACTGTAATCCACTTCCATCCTTCAGTGCAATCCTGCATTTTATGTCCAAACTACTGCTTCTGCTTTGCTCTACAGAATCTTATTATCCAATTGAGTTGTATAAGTTCTCAATTCAGAGGTTACACAGGGCGTAGAGGAGTCAACTTTGACTGTAATTTCTTTCCTTTTTCACTGCGCGAATCGATTTTGGCTGGTTCTGGCCGAGTTTCCCTATTTAGTCTGTAAGTTGACTCTCTATAAGACGGACACCTCACTAAGGCGACAGCCAGAGCTGGTCCTGAATGAGTCCGGCTTAGACAGAGTTAACTGTAGTCTTACCAAAAACTAAGCAAGTCAGAACCATACCACGAGACGGTTAGAACCAACCATTTGTTTCCACGGTTTTTTACTGAAAACGTTAAGTTTTCAGCCTAATTGAAAAACTAAGCATAGGCGGGGAGATGTGCTTCATATTCGATACAATAATCTTCTCTTAGAATTTTGTTCACTCTCCCAAAGTCACTTTCATTTCATTGCCTGTTTATGCTGCCATGCCAGAGTGAAAATACTGATCAAATGAATGCAACAGTTCCTTTTTTGAGGGAGTAAGGCTAGTTCTGTAGAGATATCTCGCTGAGGAGAGGTACCGGTTCTATAAAAAACTGTTTTTTTTTTTCTCGCACTTTCTTCTCCTCTTTTATTACTAGTAGTGCTGTATCTTCTTACTCTCATAGTTTACCCTAACAGCTTTACCGCTGATGGATTCAATTTTCTTAAAAAAAAGAAATGTCCCCCCTTTGCTTTTTATTTTAATTTTAAGGTAACGAAGCAAGCTTAAAGCAAGATCCTGGCCATAATCATGAAAACACGATATGTCAGCCGGGAAACAGTCCCTTTCAGATGCGGGTTGGACACATCCCCGCCCCCCCCCCCCCCCCCCCCCCCCCCCAAACCACCAAAAAAAAGGAACCCTACAAATAACTTTTACTGTTCTTTACTGAAAAATCTTTTACAAGAGTTTTCCTTCAAGGAAGAAGTAACTAAACAATGCAATACTAATACTAAATAAATAACAGAGCTACAGGCCACATTTTGCCCGCGTAGAATATAACTTAAGATAGTTTAAAACGAAGAAAAACGTTATTAAACCTGGGCTAAGGACAGCGCAATATTCTAGTTAAAAAAAAAATCACAAGCATTAAAAACGAAGTTTCCTGCCTTGATTACATGTAAATATTTTAAAACGACTTTTACCGATCATTAAATGCACGCTAGTTAATTAGCATAATATTAAAAACCTTTTAGAAGAGTTTCTCTTTGAGGAAGAGGTAACTACGCTGGAGATACTACAAAACGTAATAACAGAGCTACAGACTACATTTCTCCGGTGTAGAATATAAGTTAAGATAGCTTAAAATGAAGGAAAACGTTATTGAAAACTTCGCTAAGGACAGTGCACTTATTCTAGTTAAAGAAGAAAAATCGAAAACATCAAGAATGAAGTTTCGTGCACTTAAAGTAAACATTCCCCTCCTTTAAGTAAACATTAAAAACGACGTTTCTTGGCCTTAATTAGACGAAATGACTAAAAGCATTTTTAAAAAGATTATTTATCAAATCAGTTGTGAAGATAATTGCAAAGATTATAAGGTTTGCGTTTGTTATTGGGACAAGACGTCCCGAACTTAAAACTATTAATTATAAAATTGGTAAATTACCATTTTTGTTCGAATCCATTCAACACCCACCTAAACATTATAATACTTTCGATACCACTGAGACAAAAAATAAGAGAGGAAAAGAGCTAGGGAACGAATCTTAAGGAAAGCATTATCATAGCGAGAGATCACGGCCAGAGATAAGGTGAAGATCAATTTAATATTATTACACAACACGAGTCGGTCATATTAATTTATGCAATATTAAATCGAGAACAGCAGAATATGTGAACACGACTCGACAGGGCGCGGTTTATACGCAGACATCCTCTTTCCTCGTGAAGCAATGGAATTATGACAGGAGACGTCAGCGCGGAGACTGAAGACTTTTGACATATAAAATATGTCGGTTTACAGATGGCAGCATGCAAACACAAGCAAGCGTGTTTGATTCGAAAAAACGAATCCGTTTGTTCATTTTTTTTCATAAATACTCGCAGTGGGATAAAATGATAAACAACGTTATTTTGTTGAAAATTAGGAAATATGACACACCCCGCTATCGCAAAAAAGGTTCCGGCAATAACATCAAAAGATGACAAAGAATAATCATAATCTTCTCTTTGATCTTTGTCCGAATTCCTGTAGGCATTTACTCTACCATTTGTGTAAATCTCAATTTGGCAAATAGTCCACGCTGCCAGTATTTTCTGTGTTTTGACACAAGACCAATTTGAAAAGACGGATGCAGGTGAAGTGCTTACGTCAGAGATATGAGGTATATATATAAATTCATCTACAGCCGCGAAATTTGATGAACACACACAATCGAGTTTCATGACTTATACTCAAATCATGGCTCCAGTTGGTACTTATTTGGGGAATTGTTTTCCTTCCGAGAAAAATGTCGCATGGTCTGTGTTGATTGCTTTCGCGGCATTTATCTCCGTCAGTAATGGCTACTGTTACTGTAACTCAAATCAAAACTGCTGTGGACAAATAGGTATGTGCGTTTATGGAACAAGTTGTGTCGGTTATCGCTGCCGTGAAGATTCAGATTGTTCGAAATATGAAGTGGAAAGTTGTTGTGGAAAGAAATGCGTGACTGGAACAGGTTGCGTTGGCCGTCCCTGTGTGTTGCACTCTCACTGTTCCGTTGATGAAAAATGTTGTGGTTTCAACTGTGTTCACGGCAACAATTGCGGGGATGAATTCTGTGTGTCGCACTCTGATTGTACCGTTAATGAAAAATGTTGTGGTCATAAATGCGTTGAAGGTACCAATTGTGCCGGTCATTCCTGTTTAATGGACTCCAATTGTTCCGTTAACGAAACATGTTGTGATCATAAATGTGTTGAAGAAAAAAGTTGCCTCGGTCAGAGTTGTAATTTTAACTTTGACTGTTCCAGCGGTCAATCGTGCTGTAACAGGACATGCAAAACTGGCGTGAATTGCATCGGTCAATCCTGTTCTAGCGAAAGCGGTTGTCAAGTAGAAGAACATTGTTGTCAAGGCACATGTCAAGGGACAAATTGCCTCGGTGATTTTTGTTCTACGGACTCTGAGTGTCCTGTTAGTGCAAAATGCTGTAATGATAAATGCGTTCAAGGCACCAATTGCGTCGGTCATTCCTGTGTGTTGGATTCCGAATGCTCCGTTAATGAAACATGTTGCGGTGACAAATGTGCCCAAGGAAGAAGTTGCATCGGTGAATCTTGTTCCAGCGGAAGCGATTGTAAAGAAGAAGAAAGCTGTTGTCGAGGCACTTGTTCAAACGGTTACCGCGTTGACAACTCTACTATCATTGGCCTGGCAGTTTGCGGAGGTTTTTTTTGTCATTTGTATTGCTATTATCTTCTTCGTTTGTTGTCTTAGCCGGAGACGACAAGACCTTATGGAATCAAACACCAACATTGCTTTGGCACCTGTCACACTAAGTAACCCACTCTACCAGCCAAAGGGGCCACCGTTCGACCAACAACATCCACCAAATTACACACAAAGTGAGCAACCTCCTCCGTACACAGCAACACCAACCGGAGAATCTGATGGGATGTATGCTCCTCAAAACTCGTTTGTATCTGCCCCACGTAAATACTCTATGCTGGTGTCGTGTAACGATGAATAAAAGTGCATCCCAGCTCTGTAGCGCATAACAGTGCAACTCACCTCGATAGCATGGGGAATTAATTTCTCTTGATAACGACAAACGTAAAGAAAATCGAGACAAGATAAAACATTTTCATCGGCGGTTTGTGATAAAAACAAACTCGGATTTTTTTTCTCAGTGTAGACTTGCATTTTGTTGACTCCCATTAAAATATAAGATTAATGAAAAATTACTTGTTGGACGGGGGCAAATGTAACAAAATGTGTTTGTAAATTATGTGCGAGCTAGAGAAATGCGAACATGTTTTTTTCAAACGAATAGTGCTCGAGCAAGACGTAATGTAGTAAGACGGTTATTATAAATATCTTATGGACAATGTAGTTGTAATGAAGGAGATCGTTAACTTGTGTGCGTTATGGTGCCGTGCTGTATAAAAGGGCGACTACGCGTTGTAATGGGGACACAACGCAGAGTTAATTGAAGAGAGTTGTGCGCTCGGACTAGCTCGGTTTAGTAAATACTGTTGACTGATGGATTTCATTGTGGGCTTTCTCTTTCCTTTACAATGCGTTTAATTAGAAAATGCAAAAATGTAGCAAAAAGTATATATATATATATAAATTAATAAATAATACATAGATTGTTAACACAATAAAGGAAAAAAACTAGTTTGATTCAATAACACCTATATTTCTACCACTATATATGTTGTAGGTTGAAATGAAATTCAGATAAAATGATTTCAACCTAGCTTGACTTTGAAAAGGTAATTCAAAATCAAACTAGGTTGAAATCATTTTAACCTGAATTTCATTTCAACCTACAACAGTCACCGAGTCTTAGCTATTAATGGTATTCCTAGTAATTGATGTATTTAAGATTACGCATTTCAGATTATATGAGATTACACACGGTTATGTGAGCTCGCAATCTTAATAATTCATCAAGTTTAAACGTGAGTGTTTTGATAAACCGATCTTAAAAAGCATAGATTTTGACGATTTTTTTTCCTTCCATCAGGTATCCAAACACCTCGAGAACCGTTAAAAAAAACTCGGCTGCCACTTCTCGGTGTTTTGATATCTTGATCAAACACTCATCTTCGTGTTTGATATACAGTGGACACCCTCGGGACACCCTCGAGACGCGAAAAAGGTGTCCGTAACTAGCGCTAGTCGCTTACGAGAATGGTTATCGTAAGCGGCCACTAGAGGAGTAAGGGATAGATGGCCGCTGACGGGAGCTTGCCCAGCTAACAATAAACATTGAGAATGCATTGTGATATTGTACATAGTCTTTTTATCTATTTTGTAATAGTAGGTGTCCCCAATTAGCTCTATGAGCTAAATACATAGACACGGTAATAAAGATTTTATTATTATTATTATTAATTATTATTATTATTTTAATTGTTAAATGATAATAAAGTGGTTGTGTATTATTAATTAATAATTAATAATGTTTTTATTATTATTTTTATTAATTAATATAATGTTTTTATTCTATACAATGCGATAAACATTTTCTACCTTCATTATTATTATTATTATTGTGCAAAAAAACTGAGCACCACCGTATTAAATTATTTTTTTGGGGTTTTATTGCCTTATGCAATGTCGCGAAAAAGGCGATAACTGTATACAGTACTGTATACTGCAGTACTAAAAGCGTGAGTCAAACAATGTGAAGGACACAAATGCAGTGGCTGGAGTAAGGCCGCTTGAACAAGCGTATCATGAAGAACTTTAAACTCAAGAACATCTAAACACCATAAACAAGAATGATGATATACTCGGCCACATTCCTTTGAGGATGTCAGTGTTTGTTAGCAAGTTTTTAAAGCGGGGAACAAACAAAGGAAAGACTGTTGTAACGGGAAAGCGACTAAACAGAGGAGCCGGATACGGCTTAGAAATTCCTTGCCAGTACATTTTTTATGGGGACACTAAAATGTCTCTGCCATGGCTGAAATCGAAACTTAAGTTCCTTGGCTATACTGTTGTGTTGCCGGACGACGTTGTAATTCCAGCATGCAAGTAGTGTTTTAAAATGTAACCGGATGTGCATGACGACAGAACAAACACTGAAGTATGGCACTGTAATCAATGCACTGTAAAATCATTGTGTCGAACAGCGATGTGAAGTTGATTGATTAAAATAAGATTCAGAGGCTAAGGGGATTTCCTTTCGGGTGTCCGCTTATGGGAGCTTAAAAACAAAGGAAACGTCTAAATCGTAACCCCTGAAAGTGTCCGCGGCCGCTTACGGAATGTCCGCTTACGGGAATGTGTCAATACAGAGTTTGTATGGGAGTTCAAACGGGGTTTTGCAATTGTGAAGGCGGTCGTAAGTACAGCTGTCCGCTTACGGAGAAAGAGAGAGCTTCCACTGTATTACTTACAGCCATGCTCCGTCACGCGTGACCAGTATTTTTTAAAATTTGAATGGATTTTTCAAGTTTACGCGTCGGTTTTGTAAATTCATTCCAAGATTCGGAATTCCCGTTAGAATTTTACCGCATTTTCGGAAACAAAGAGCAACAAAATATCATTTTATTTGAAATGTTACATATCCGAACAATATTTGTTTTTTTATACGCGTAGCGAAGTTATTTTTCCGTTAACTCGTGACTTTCAAAGTGTTTTCCTGAAAGATCTTCAAGGTTTCATTCAAATCTCGGACGTTACAAAGAAATATTGAAATGTTCATTTCAGTCTTGTGATTACTGGTCACGCGTGACGGAGCATGGCTGTAATAACACGAGAAAGCTATGCCATCCACCATGTGGATATGAACATGGTTGGCAACGAACAGCACGTTTTGTGCTACTTTAGACACTGGTTTTTCTTCCAGAATCAAAGGCTCCTATGAGCCAACTCGTGAATACGAAACATGCTTCACCGACCTCCATCCCCAGCGTCCAACTCCCCACCCCTCTCTCCCTTTAACGCCGTCCCCATGGGTAAGGCAGGTGACCATTACATATCACGGGCTCAATGTTAACCGCCGATTGAGCGATCGATCAAGTATTTTGTCCCACTGCTGTTACTCGTCCAACGCTTCGCGCATTCACGAGTTAAAACTGCAAGCGTCGCATTTTTCGCATGTGTTCAATCAATTCCAGCTTTAACACAACTTCAAAAACTCATTAATAATTCATAAGCACATGAGCCTGTCAGAGACGTCAAATTGATCACGTGCATGAACCTTAACACGTGGTAGTCCATCCATGGCCGTTCTGAAAAGCCCGGAGAGGGTTTGATTTCAGTACCGGGGGAAAGTGGGGTTGAATGTGCAAACAATACATTTATTGCTGAATTTTTAATGAGAATGACTTTAAAATAACCACCGTGATCTTTATATAAAGTTCATAATCATGTAATCTTTATATAGAGAATACTAATATGGGTAGTAATTATTCTGGATTCTTAGTACAACAAACGGTGACTTAAATAATTTTGTTCAGTACTGTTTTACAATATCTAGCCTTTTACCATTCTATATGGAAACAAGCAACTAAAAGTTCAGCAAGTAAGCCGTTACTGATTTGAATGACACCAGCGTCCACATGTATACTTGTAGGTAAGCGAGTGGTTCAGAGATGCAAGCTATTAATTTCTACTCGTTATTTGCCACTGAAAAAAAAGATGTCAGACGTTTTACCCACGGTACCTGTCAACTTGGTATAGCATTTTTCAGTGGATTGTAATTTTCTTAGAACTTTAAAGTCCCAAGACTTTCGACAGGAGCAGGAAAGCCATGCTCACTTCGTCGAAGCCAGTCGGTATACCATGTGGCACATGTGTTGTATGCTAATCAATTTACTTGTTTTTCTTGTATACTATAAATTTCCTCTTTGCACAAAAGCGCAGTTGTTTAAAGGGGCTATGTCATAGCGATTTTTATGTTTTTTTGTCTTAGACTGTCTAGAATTAAAACTGAGCATCTTACTTCAAACACAAAATGCTCTTTGAACACCAAGAACAAGATATCAAGTAAAAATCTTGTAGAAAGAATAAACCATAGGCAATTTTTAGCAAATTTTCCAAAACACATTAACCAAACTTGAAACAATTGGCCAATTTTTTCAAGTTGCAATCCACTTCCATCCTGACCATCTGTAGTCAGAGGCACTTGTTTATAGTTTCATTATACTCGTAAAGCAATTTTAAACAAAACTGGACCATTATTTTTGCGTTTCCACCGATATGAAGATGTCTTTTAGCTTTTTAAAATAACACTAAAAATGGTGTCATAGGCCCTTTAATCTCCTAGGGACACCAGTGACCACACGCTTTTTGGTGGAATGTTTTTGAAGTCGTTCAAAAAACTTTCAGGCTGTTTCAGCACGTGATAAAACACGACTGCTCGTTTTTTAAACAGTACATAAAATGCGATGCAACTTCACTTAAAAGTGACATTTATTCTAACTTGCTCATTCAGGCGACTAAATGCTCATCCCTGATTGAAGTCATAACCTTAAGAATATCAAACCACAAATCAACAAACTTTTCATGTAGACCACATGCCGGAAAAACTGAACAAAGAGGCCAAGTGATATTACTTCGATATGTAAACATCGAATGCAAATATAGAGCGTTTTCACTTGACGTCATAGCCGCCATATTGGTGTTCCCGTGCAAAAGAATTTTAATTAACTTCTTTTGTTAGGAACACCAACATGGCTGCCATGGCCTTTGTCATTTGAGTCCCACGGGACTGAAGGTCACGTGAGTGAAAACGCTCTATTGTGGAGCGAGGCCATTTAGTGACTTGTAAACCATAGCCGCTGTTTGAATATTCCATTGCATTTCTAGTTTTTTCCAACCCAAAGATATAAAAAGATCGTTAGCACAGGTATCATAAGGAGAGAAGGTCAAGATACGGGCAGCACGATTTTGAAGTTTCTGGAGTTTAGTTGCAAGGGATTTGTTACAATTTCCCCAAACAACACTACAATAATCAAAATGAGGTTGCACTAAGGCGTTATAAATAGATGGAAGTTTTTCAAATGAAACGAAAGGCCGACTTCTCTTTAAAATACCAATGCCAGAAGCAATCTTTTTTGAGATTTTATCGACGTGAACATACACCTTATTCCAAAATGGCAGCCAATTTATTATTCTTTTATATGCATGTTAATTAGCCCTCATGGCCTCATTTTCACTTGAAAATTCTTTTGTATTTTGCACATGCTAACGAGGCCATGAGGGCTAATTTACATGGATATAAAAGAATAATAAAATGGCCGCCATTTTGGAATAAGGTGTATTCCAGGACAGATTCTCGTTCACATAAACCCCAAGAGATTTAGTAGATGCAACATGTTTTATAGAGGCAGTATCAATAAAGAGAGACGGGATTGTATTAAATGTCTTTAACCTTTGCCTAGACCCAATCAACATAAACTCCGTTTTCGACTTATTGAGAGTCAAATTATTTGCATTGGTGAATCCTGTTCCAGCGACTGTGATCGCCAAGCGACTGCGATCGCCAAGGAAAAGAAAGTTTCTGTCGAGGCACTTGTTCAAAAGATGACTGTAATGAGAAAATGACTATTATTGGCCTGGCAGTTCGCGAAGGTTGTTGTGTCATTTGTTTTGCTACAGTCTCTAATGTGAACGTGTTTTTGCATAATTCATGCAAACCACAACCGGAAAAACTAAACAAGTAGGCCAAGTGTACGAGGCTTAACAATAGACCCTATAGGTGGTTTGCAACCAATCTCTAGAGACATAGATAACATTAGTGAAACGAACAAATGCTGGTGGACGAACAAAAGGAGCTAATGAGAGAACTATTGTTTATGTCCACCAGCATGGCGGCGATGACGTAACATGAAAACCACCTATTCATAAATAACGGCCGGTTTATTATTCTTTTATATTCATGCTAATCAGCCCAACTAGCCTCGTTAGCATGTGCAAAATTCAAAAGAATTTTTGCTTTAAAATGAGGCTAGTTGGGCTGATTAGCATGAATATAAAAGAATAAATAAATCGGCCGCCATTTATGAATAGGGTCTATGGAATACAACTTCGAAGATAACAAAGGCAGGGTCATTAATCTTGCGACGTTTTCCCTTAGGCATAAATGTACAGGTCAAATGCTTTCGTCAGAACATTTCTGAGATAAGAAAATAGCTGAACTGAGAATCGTCGTTGAACAGCCAAGCTTCCTAACTGAAAGTCATGCCTCCAGTTAGGATGTCCCTAGCGGCCGGGAGCGATGAGAGGCGGCTGTATTCGCAAGCCACAGTTGGTGCTGAATTATTCCTCCGTTTTTCTATCAAGAAAAACGTCGTGTTGTTTGCCTTCATTACTTTTTCATTTATATCTGTCAGTAATGGCTCCTGTTACCAGGATTCGGACTGTTCTAGTTATGAAAGTTGTTGTCGCGGGTATGCGTGTCTGGACGAGGTTGCGTTGGTCAATTCTGTTCGTGGAACTCTAATTGTCACCATAATGAAATATGTTGTGCTCATGAATGCGTTCATGGAACAGATTGCCCCGGTCAAGCTTGTAAATTTAACTCCGAAGCGGCTAACTCCGATTGTTCCAGCGGCGAGTCGTGTTGTAATCGTAGATGCACATATGGCACAAGTTGCATCGGTAAACCCTGTTCCAGCGACAGCGATTGTCAAATATTAGAACATTGTTGTAGAGGAACTTGTTCAAAAGATGACTGTGATACGAAATGGATTATTATTGGCCTGGTGGTTAGCGCAATTATTACTTGCGCTTGTATTGTCATAATCTCCGTCGTTCATCATCGTTGGAGACGACAGAGACAAATGGCAGCAAACATCACAACGGACATCGCTACAACCGTCACCACAAGAGAGGACGGCACGGAAGTATTAACTGAAGAAATCACCACCAGCTTCTCTGGAGCACCGGTAACACAAAGTAACCCACTCTACCAGCCAGAGGGACCACCGTCCGACCAACAACCTCCACCAAATTACACACAAAGTGAGCAGCCACACCCATACACAGCAACACCAACCGGAGAATCTGATGGGATGTCGAATGCTCCTCAAAGCTCGTTTTCTACTGCCCCACGTGAAACTTCTGGTGTCGTGTGATGATACCGAAATGTTTTACTCAGTTTTAGAGTGTAGTATTTTCATTTGTATTTTCATTTCATTTTTTTTATTTTATTTTCATTTTCCCCATTTAGCCCCAACCTTCAATTTAGGAGTTGCCCTCAAGTATAGCACCAGCGTAGGTTTAATGAAATCTATATTGAGAGGAGGTGCAACTGTTAAATCGAGCAAATATAGCCATTGCATGTTGCGCGCGATTATTGGTTGATTCATGGTCACATGACATCCAACAAACAAACTGTTTCCCACCAATTGTCATAAGCGGGCAAGATTTGCAAAAGCGGGCAACAATCTTGACGTCAGAGGGTAACATTGCACTGTTGCCCGCTAACGCACGTGATCAGATCGTGCCAAAAGGTGGCATGATTATGATGAATATATACACGATGGATTGATGTTTACCTCGAGTGCTTGGCGCGTTTTTCAAACTGTGTTGTGTTTTTTTTGTGTTGCTATATAACAAATCACTTAATGACTGATCCCTCGGGAAACAGTGAATTTTGTTTCCCGAGACGTTGTTTTCCTCGGGACCAGTCATTAAGTGTTTATTGTAAAAATCACACTTGTCTTGGTGCTGTGTTGCATAATATATCGAAGATACAGGGGTTTGCGGATATTCGAAATTTCTCTTTTTTTGTTCAATTTGATATCTCATGAGTAAGCGCAGCGAACCAAGCCAACCACCCCACCACCTATGATTTTGTCATTATACGAATGACTAACAATACGAAGCTTTAAGCAATTTTCCGAAGATTTTCAAAAATTCTCTGAATACAATCTGAAAATTGTACGAACGGTTCTAACTATTTTCTGAAATTTTCTGAAGATTGCGGAAGATGACCAAAGACTTCTGAGGAAGATCTGATGTTTCGATTACAGACCAGCACCTCAGTTTTAGCTTGAATATGAATATATGAAAATCATGTATGTGAACTGCAGATGAAACATGAGTGAAATTGGATCCTCGCAGTATGCTATCAAGCAACCTGAAAAAAAAAATTCAGGCTTTAACTGAATTTTTTCAACTGCTTAAGTCGATAGTACACTGTGAGGATCAAATTTCACACACCTTTTGGGTTGTTTAACATGTAATAAGGGCAAACATGGAAGCTAACATGAAGGCATTGATATCTTCACTCTTCACAGTGAAGATACAATACACATGTGTTGAGATATGATCTTTTCACACTGGGAGAAATCCTTGTGTATTTCACTGACATTTATATACTTACATGTAAAAAATTGTTTTATTACATGACAGCATTCTATAGTGTGCACCAACGTACATGTAAATATAAAGTTACCCATAATACACTCTTTTGACCAAACATTAAAAAGGCTTAGGATTTGGGGAAAGATGACTGCCCTGTAACCATTTTACTTCCAGAGTCAATTATGGAGACATGAAGTGTAGTTCTAACTTTTGAGTCTGTCAACAAAATCCTATGGTGTGACCATTCAAATGAAACCTCTTCAGCAGTACTTTTGCATGGTGCCATTTGGTTTTCAACATTTTACAAAATGAAATTTGGGATTGTCCCTAAATTTTTATGTTTGGCACTCTTGGAAGTTACAAACAAATAACTTAACAATTTCACCCCCAGAGTCAATTTTGTAGACATGTTGTGTATAGTTCTGAAGTATGTAGATGAAGTCCTTTGGTGTGACCATTCAAATAAAACTTCTTTGACAGTCCTTTTGCATGGTAACCATTCGTTTTACAATATTTTATAAAATGAAATTTGGGATTTTTCTTCACTTGTGTACAAGATTTTTAGGACTCTAATGGGTCAGTTAAGGGTTGAAGATTAAAAAAATTATAATTTAATATCCTGAGAGACATAAAAGTACACTATGTAATACCCTGAATAACCAATTTATAAATATTTTGATATGTTTACCTGTGAGCAGATGAGAGAAGTGGTGCAATTCATTGAGTTTAAGTCCTTCAAACAACACTTTGAGTTCATTTGCATCCAACACTTGACCTTTAACATGTTTATATCCTAAAACAATATCCATTTATTAATTCCTGTGTGCAGGGTAACAATGTGGAGCAACGGTTCCCTGTTAAAGTGCCCCTGTGATCAAATTTTTGATTTTCATTTTTTTACATTTTCGTGTACAATTAGACTTTCTTACTCATCTTGCCAAATTTCAATTCATTACGAACATCAGAAGTCATTTTATTTTAACATTTATTTCCGAGAATTTACAGCCGCCATTAATCAACCTTGTTCCAAGGCTTGGTTGCGAATGGGAAAAAGTGACGTCAAAAACTCAAACATACCTCACGGGTTGAAATTATAATAACAATACGTATTGAAAATCACGCGAAAAGCAACAAAAACTTTGAACTTGCTTTTCGTGCAATTTTCTATTGCTGATTGTTATCATAATTGCAACCCGTGAGGTATGTTTGAGTCTTTGACGTCACTTTCTCCCATTCGCAACCAAGCCTTGGAACAAGGTTGATTAATGGCGGCCGTAAATTCTCGGAAATAAATGTTAAAATAAAATGACTTCTGATGTTCGTAATGGATTGAAATTTGGCAAGATGAGTAAGAAAGTCTAATAGTACACAAAAATGTAAAAAAATGAAAATCAAAAATTTGATCACAGGGGCACTTTAACAGTGTATAAAAACAGCACCATAATTGCAATAATTGCAAAAGGTGCACTAGCTTCATTGTAACTAGAGTTCCTTTTGGCTCATTGTGTCCATGTACAGTTAATGTACTTTTGACTCTAGAGCATTTTATCTTGTAAATAGGTTTAACAACAAGAGACATTTGCTCTTATTTATACAAATAAACTAATGGCTTATGTATACAAGTGACCTTACAATGACGTTTCTTCACTAACAGCATTTATATTAATTTCTTGTTACCATCACACTTTTATCAATAAATGAATTAGGGTAGAAGAGAGACAAACCAGTGTGGTTGGAGAGTTGTACTGAATTAATTGTGTCAACTTCAAATCCAAGAACCTTAAAATAAGAAAACAAGAGATAACATTTGTAAGTTGTCACTTGTGGTCCTTAAAGTGCACATGAAGTGAAATTTCACTACCACTTTAGGGTTTTATGCTGTTTATTTAAAACAGCTATTTTCAGATTTAACTGAAACAAAAACGGTAGTCAAATTTCACCTCATGTGCATTGTTATCTGAGAGATATTTGGTCTACAAGTGTTTGACAAAATGTAGAATCAAAACAATATTACTAGTACTTCATAATTTCTTGGGTTCATTGGTTCTAGACTCACTGGCTTTTAACCCTTAAATGAAGGGATGAGTGCAAAAAGAGCCCATCAGTATGCATTTTTAGGTAAATTTTAGAAAGGCTATTTCAGTGCTGGAATAGAAATTAAAGAAAAAGATAAGCTAAGAACTGCCACCCTTAACAGACCCTGCAGGGCAACTTGCTACCAAACAGAAACTAACAACTTTAATTTTCAGGGACAGAAGCCCTTAACGTCTGGTCTGATTAAGGTTGTTTGAGCAAAAATCTTCCAACATTAATTTTCCCTAAAACTTTTTCTACAGCTGTAGGTAGCAAGTCACTTGTGTCAGTGCAAATAAATGGAGGGGTCACCGACTTTGTTTCGGAGATATGATAACTGAAAGGCCACCCTTATTTTGAAAAATTGGTCTTACTGGCCCCAGAATATCTGTTTGTCTAAATCTAATCTCTAGAATGTAACTTTCTACACCTTATTTTATGAGTGGGTCCCTTAAGTAAACCTAGTTTTCAAACAACAGCATTTGCAAACCCTGACAGCCACAAGTTGGCAGGATTCAATGTTGCATGGGTAGAAAAATGGGAAATTTTTTAAACTTCCTTCATCATTTTATGTTTATTTTTTCAAAGCGAACTCATCAACATAGACTGTCCTTCGAGGGCCAGGAATTTTTTGTAAGGGAATTGGCAAATAAAATTTTTGGCTGAAATGTTTGACAGGGTGGGGGATTCATGGGTTTTCAAGTTGCAAGCCTTGTTGTCTTTCTCTACTTTTGAGTGAGTTGGGCCGCTACTTTGAAAATACCACTTTCACGAGCCATAAATCACCTAAATAAACACAGGAAAACAAAGTTAAACAACATGACAGTCATTTTGAGAGCTTTATTTCATTTTTAATAGTTTTAAGATCCGCAAATTTTTGCCTTTTGTAAGGCGAGTTTTACAAACCGATACCACCATTGGAGATGCACAGTACACCACACAAACAGGAGATGGTAACCCTGTGCTCATATCATTCGCACGATAACACGGCATGGCATGCATGTGTTATCGAGAGTATTAATGTTAATCAAGCCGGAGTGACGAAGATCAGATCACAATAAGTTATTGTTCATGCTTTATTGGAACTACTTTTAACGTCTCAGTAAATGTAATAAAAGTTAAATGATCATGACATTTTTTAAATATACAAATAGCAAACTTTAGGTTCGCTTAAAGCTGGTTCTCATATAATCGTCCCGGTCATCCGAGTCATTTCAAAAAGTGCACGGACGACCAGGACGATTATATGAGAACACTTCTGAGACGACCCGGGACGATCGCAAATGATCCGGACGACTGGGACGATCGCGGTCGCTTGGCCGGACGACTGGGATGATCGTGAAAAATCGAGGACAATCATATGAGAACTACTCTCGGGCGACCGGGACCACTGAGATGATCAAAGCAACCCAAATCTACCCCAGAATGCACTATTATTTCCCAGTATTCATAGCTCCACTAGTTCCAAAATGGCGACAACTTTGGAGTTCAACTCTGCTTTAACAGCAGCCATTTTTTTTACAACTCTTGCACCCAAAACATGTTGTCGGACCCAGTATATGACTGCGCTGTTAACGTTCAGGGCAACCGGGAAATCATACGAGAGCCCAAATCGCTTGAGTTGTCCCGATCGTCTGAGTCGTTTGCAAAAGACTTTTGAAACGACTCGGACGACCAGGGCGATTATATGAGAACCAGCCTTTAGTACAAAATCTACTGGCGTTCTATATCACGAATGCTGTTCTCTTATTGTTCTCTTGTTGACTATATGCTACTCACTGTCTATCCTACTCACTGTCTATCCTACTAACTGTCTATCCTACTAACTGTCTATCCTACTAACTGTCTATCCTACTCACTGTCTATCCTACTCACTGTCTATCCTACTCACTGTCTATCCTACTCACTGTCTATCCTACTAACTGTCTATCCTACTCACTGTCTATCCTACTCACTGTCTATCCTACTCACTGTCTATCCTACTAACTGTCTATCCTACTCACTGTCTATCCTACTCACTGTCTATCCTACTCACTGTCTATCCTGCTGTAGAAAGTGAGTAGAGTGAGTAGCCTAGTGACCTATTAATATCATTATTCAATAAAAACGTGAGCTTGTCTTGTTAAATTTTATACGTCTAGTAGTAGATTTATACTAAAACAATTAGATTATTCTCTCTCGATTTCTATGCGTGATAGTTGCTTCGGGCTTCGCCCTCATCTACTATCAAGCGATCGAAATCTAATGCTAAATAGTAGTAACACTGTACCTACCAAGCATATTAAGGGCCCGTACGCACTAGGCGAATTTTTGTTCATTTTGCAAAAATATTTGTCATAATTTCGGTTCTACAAGTGCGGACGGTGATTTTTTTCCCCACCAAATTTTGTCAAGCCGCACCAAACTTCAAAGGCGCCGTCGTCCTGCCTCGAAGCACGACAAATTTTTGTCAAGCGGAGACAAAATTTGTCGAGATTTTTGGTAGCGCCAAATAAATTTTGTCAGCTAGTGCGAACGGTACCTTAGTGACATTTTTTTTAGCTTCGAGCAGTAGCATAAAAATTTGAGTATAATGTGGACACCCGGCCTAAACAGCCCGAAAGAAGCCGCTCCTTTGGCCTGCAAAATACGGTACCCCCTTTACAAAAAATTCAGCCGCTTACCTGAAGAGGAAATGTCGCCGAGTCGTTTCCTACATAACCTGATACAACGTGACTTTGAATAGACAACACTCTACACGTTTCAGTGGATTCCATTTGGTGTGTAAATTCTTGTGTTGTTGTTGATACAAGCATGCATAAGGGTTGACCGGTTGAGCAGTCGAGTCGTACCGTTTCGAACATACGGCTTGGTAACCTCTCAAGAGGCACGTCCGGCAAGTGTTGCGTAAGACCATGATCACCATCGTGACGTCAGGTGAAAACGTCCTGAAGGGACGGTGTTCCAGCTGATATATTGTTTTCATATATATGTATAAGCTTACTTTATTCATTCCTGAATGAGACCCCGGTACCTCCTCCGGGGTGGTTTTCAGAACCCCCTCTCAACAAAAAACGGCTCAGTGGTAATCGAGCCTACCTCCAGGGCGGCCAGAACCAGGATGATCGAGGAGATTATAGCCAGCAGGTGTGCACTGGACTCTAGAAACTGATTCTTCATCTGTGAACCAAGTTTCAGTAAGCGCGACGATGTCTGGTTTACGGTCACATATGTATTCGGTGAGAACAGCTGACTTGTTATTTAGCGACTGACCATTAAAATTTCAAAAGTTGATTCGCAAATTGTGCATTTAAATCGCAGCAGACGGTGTGAATATTGTTTTCATCAGTACACAACACTATAAATGTTAAATATTATTATATCTTGTAAAACAAAGAAAAACTGGCCAAAATTGATGAAAACAAAGTTGCAAAGGATATAAAAAGACGAATAAAAAACTCAAACTTTCACTATGATGGCAATTTTTGTGTAATTTGATTTCACTGCTCTCCTATTTCCATTGTTTTATATATATATATATATATATATATATATATATATATATATATATATATATAAAATTGTAGTATAACCTTATGCACTTTTAATTTCTCTAGTCTCTGCTTTACGTACCATTTAATAAACGAGCAGCAGTGTTTTATCAGGTATAAAATCCCGAGGGCGAAGCCCGAGGGATTTTATATCTGATAAAACACGTGCTGCGAGTAAATGACTTAAAACACGTTTATTGAATGAGTTTATTGAATGACTTAAATAAAATCGTTAATAATTCATGACCATTTTGTCCAATATCGATGAAACTATGTCGAGTGATATGAGAAAACAAAAGAAGGTTGTTTGCATTTGGGAATTGAACAACAATAATGAAGGAGAAATAAAATTAGAATTTAAATATGCAGAGCTATGTCAGTATTTTATTCGAATGCGGTCTTTTGATACTTCGCTTGCATTAGTAAAAACATGCCTCCGAAGCGGGCGTTTAGGCCACCAAAGTCTAAAGAAGAAGAGAAAAACGCATTGGAAGAGTGTATTCCAAAGGCCACACGTTCGTCTACAAAGTGGTCGTTTAAAGTATTTTCTGAATGGCAAATAAGTCGAGTTAACAAAGATCCTTCGAAAGAGCAGTTGTTATGTCGGGCTCAGTATTCAATAACTGTACTTTTCATTTGTAAGTTAGCACAAAATAAATGTGTTGCGTGAAATTAATGGTTGTTCTCAGTATTTAATTCCTACTGTATATAAACTTGAAGCATTATATAATATCACATGTGGCATTATATATGAATATTGATAGATAATGCAACGTGTGTCATTATATAATGCTTCACGTCATTTGTATGCCATTGTTTTTCTATTATACCCCATTATTCCCCTGGGCCATATTCAAAACCCTCCCAGGGCTTTTTAGTTTCAAGCGTAGAGTGCTTTCCTCGTGACTAGAGAGGAGCATCGGATTGGACAAAATGGTCATGAATTATTAATGAGTTTTTTAAGTTTATTAAATGACTACGCCAGTTAGTTACACGTGGCAGTGACCAACTCGAAAGCCTAAGCTACTTTGGTCACTGCGCACATTCCAACTTTAATGATTTTTGTAATTTAAATTTGTTGTTTTTGTTGCTTTTTTTATGACGCATTGTAATTTTTTTTTGTAAATTACTGAAATAGTGCAATAAATAAAAAAATCTGAAAAAAAAAATCTTTTGATTTATTGACCGAAATGAAATTTTAACAACTACAAGCCACTTCCATCCTTGTAATCCTGCACTTTCTCCCGCACCCCAATTACTTGTTCCGTCTTGCTGTTATTTAGTTACGTATTTGATAGCATTAGTCAATTAACATGGACATTGCGAAATTTCGATATATTGGTAGGACACTGCCATTTAACAAGGCATAAGGGAAGATCTTAAGAAAAAAATAATTATGGCTATTTCAAGTTGCAATCCATTTTCACTTCACCAGAGTCACAACTGGGTCATTAACCGTCAGTGGGGTGTCCGATAATAAGGGTGTGGGGGGGGGGGGGGGGGGGGGGGGATTTTGAGAAAGTGTACGGACTTTGCCGAACTGGCGTGCATTTCTCGAAAGTCCCGAAAACTTTTAGGGCCCGAAAAGCTGTGTTAAGTGCAGAATGTCTACCAATAAATATTCGGTTTTTGTTGACTTTGAAAGCTAAGCAATAAAATCTTTCGTTTACTACACAAGTTGAGCTGCGTTGCGAGCTAAAAACTTCATCGCCTTCCGTTAGAAACTACATTTAAAAACCAGCTTTCGGGTCCGAAAAGACATCGGGAGTTTCGAGAAACGCACGCTGGGCCGAGAAATGTTCCCGTAATACATCCGGAGAGTGGGGTAAGACAGTTTAGGGATATGAGGTTTAATTGAAATTCTTCTCTAGTTCCCTGCACAACTCTTCTTCGAAAGACGGAAGCACAGAAAGATTTGCCGTGGATGATTTTAAATAAGTGTCACTTTGACTCCATTGTGTCTAAACATTTATTGTGTATATACAAGCTCTCAGCGTCTTCTTCAGCTACTGGCACTAATTTTCAAGTCTTTGCTTTAAATTAAAAAGCTTGATGCGTTTTAACGAAATGAGTGATACCAACGGAACTATTTACCAGTTAACTTGCCTCTTCTGTTACATTCAAATGTCCTCTTTGAGCTCTACGACGCAACCAATGGTAATGGATAATAAGCTCCCGACTCTCAAATTTCTCAAAGTTCATGGCTTCGATTAAAGTCAATTAGAATTGTGCATTTTATCAGCACAGAACGAAGTCCACATAAAACTAATATTAACTATTCACTCTCTCGTGCGTTCTATCTCCATTATCAACACTATTGCGGGGTATTGAAGGGGATCTTTTCTATGGAGGGCACTTTTACTATGGGCCAATTTCTTTAGGGGGTCATTTTCCCTAGGGGTCAAATTCTTGGGTTTGGGGATAAATCTTACTTGGAGTATCCATCATTCGGGGACATTCTCACCACTATTAAGGGGTGTTATCTTTAGAGGATCCTTTCTGTGGGGGTACTTTTACTATGGGCCAACTTTTTTGGGGCAACTTTCTCTAGGGGTCACATTTTTGGGGCCGGGGATTACCCTTGTTTGGGGTATCCATTCTCCGGGGGATTTGTTTTGCGTGTGTCACTTTTCTTTAGCTGGGGTTTCATTTTTTTAGGGTTATGTTTCCCTGGAGATCAATTTCTTTTCTAGCCTCTTAACAAAGGGGTAGGGGTCCTTGAGAAGGTCTTCGTTATGGGGATTAGGTGGGAGGGTATTACTCGTCTTCACCAAATTGTATCTCACTCTCTCTTCTCACTCGCGCGATGGAGATTCACAGGCTCTTCACACTTCAGGCAAGTGTGTGCGTGGCTTGGTAATGAGGGGAGGGGAGGGGAGGGAAGGATGGTGTTCTTTTGGCAACTCCTCGTCAAGGGGGGATGTCTTGTCCATTGTAGGCTGTAATTGTAAGTCAAGTCTCAGTTGAACCGTAGGACACGCAGTTTATAGCTGATAGCCTTCCTGGGGCATGCTGACTCCCGCACAGAATTGGAACTGATCCGCACCCTGATCTATGCCTGGCATGAGCTTGTCGTCTTCATCTTCACCACTAAAGTAGTATTCAATTATTTCAAATGCTTTTCTGTAAATTTCTTCATTGTCGTGGCTCTGAAGAAATTCAATCTTGTCTAAGCCTAAAGGAGAAACATTTACTTGTATTAAATTCAGTATAAGCATTTTACTATTGACCAAAAGTCTACAGTACGGATCATATTAAACCCTTTTCCAAGGACGAGAATTGCATGACAACTTTTAAGAAGGTGGCATGTTGTGTCAATTTTGCAATGTGTCAAACTAAACGTGCCGAATAAAGAAAATAGCAAACCAATGAGTATAACTTTTAAAAACAATGATCCAATTCGCCACCATCCATGCTCCCTGTCCTTTAACTGCAAGTTAAGTTATGAAGGGGCCTGGCCTGGCCAAACTCACATTCAGTTGTTAATCAACCACTAAAAGTATTAACAACTGACAAACAACATGCGTCATTACTAAGACCATTACTGACAAAATCTGGAAAAAAACATTACCAAAGTTATATCAAAAGTCTTTATGAACTTCTGCTTAACATCTTGCTTAGGCAATATCTTGGTTTGATGAGATTTACGAAGTAAATTTCCTTGATAGCATGCTCTAACCAACCACATTTCATGACTGAAAGACGTCTAAATTTGCATTTCACACCCAAAAGGTGTGAAATGAAGGATGAGCCATCCCTTTTATAGTGGGACTTCGTGTTTAAATCCTCCCACTAAGAGCAAACAACATCCCATTTCCTAACAGAACAGGGGGTAAACATAGTCACACAATGTAACACAAATGTTGCGTGACATGACATTATGTAATGCAGCATGGACTTGTGTGTGATCATCAGATGATGCAGTGTTGCATGGTCCCACATAATGTATATGACGTAACATGTGACATGCTTATGCAATGTTTCACAGCTGACATCTATCAGTACCTGGTAGCCTCAGGCTACAAATTTTGTCTTCAAGTAATACATCACACACAATGAAGAGTGTTTTATCAGGATATCCAAACACCAAGAAGTGGGACGTTGAAAAACGAGGCGCAGCCAAGTTTCTTCTAACCCACTTCGAGGTGTTTGGATACCTGATGAAACACTATTTTGAGTGTTTTGATATACCTAGCTTCTCAAACTGATCATAAAATGCGGAGAAAACGAAGGAGATAAAATCTCCAAAATCTATGCAAATTAAGACAGGATATCCAAACCTCCTTCACGGTGGTAATTTCTTTGTGTTGTCTTCATGAATTATTAGTGAGTTTAAGAAGTAACAAGAAGTAACAAGAAGGACTCACTACAAAAACCACTGAATTGGGAATTGAGCCAAATGTACACACCACTGCCCCAACCAATTTCATTCACAAATACTGTCATAGTACGTTTTGCCCAACTGCTGGGCACCTGAAAGCATTTAGGCTCCCTAGGATTTTCCTTATAGGGCACAACCTTGTCACATGTGAAAAATGCCATGACGGGTCATGAACTTCCAGGAAAAGGTTACTTTGAGTGTGCCAAAGAAACAATGACTCACCATATGATTCCTCCACCATTACAGCAAACTCATTAACACCTTCTTTTTGAAATGCATCTTGCTTCCCTATTCTTAGGATGTTTTCTAACCCACTGAGAGCAACTTGCACAATCTTTGAATCCATGACAGTTAAGAGATCACATAGAGGTTTGATAACTCCTTGACTTACAAGGTACCTGTTGCAGAAAAAAGAAGAGATGTTCATGTTACATTCAAATTTCACTGAGATAGACTACATACTGTATATATTTTTTTATTTAGTGCAAATTCATATTGGCAGAATTTCAATACCAATATAGGTTTTTAAAACTAAGATTCCTTCAAGCACATTACTCTCGTGGGGATGGGATAAAAGAGACACAGTCAAGAAAAAGTGTCCGAAACTGGAGCTGGTCACTAACAGGAATGATTCTCATAGGAAGAGAATTCAAATAGTGTTTTGTCAAGGTGGCTCTAAGTAGAGCTGTCTGCTAAAGAGAGCTTCTGCTCAGAGAGCTTCCACTGCATTTATTAAGTGTAAGACATGCACTGAACATGTGCACATGCATCATAAGATGTGTGCAATGCAACCTAAATCAGTGAATTTCTGCAAAATTAGCTTAACACCATTTTGTTTTAGAGCCCCTGCATGCACTCAACCAGTGGATCAAGCAAGTTGGTGCAAGTCTAGATAACAAATTGTACCAAGAAAAAGGTGTGCATTCTTTTATAATAGTGTATATGGACTGTGTGTTGATGAGTAATCCATGATCGTATCTCATCTGTGGAAACATCAACTGTACTTAGTTATACACTGTCAGTACTCTTCATAAATGTTCCTTTTATTTTAAAGACACTGACTATGGGATTTGGTTTGGACATTTCTTAATAGTGTCAATGCATCAATACACTAGTAAAGTGGATGACGTTTTTAACAAATCAGTTCAAGTTCATTTGGTCATTACTTGAAGGTTAAATCCATTAATGCAAATTTGGCTTGTGACTTTTCAAAGTGCAGTTACAAACACTAGCTCACAATAATTGTGAGAGAGTTTTAGTACTACAATCGGCAACAAAATTGTTGAGACACTTTGGTTTACAAGGGTGTGTTTTTGGAAAATATCGCACCCCATGTCCCCACCCCCTCCCCCCCAACAAAAGTTGCATTTGTGGTTGCCTGCAGGGGTACAACATTGGATAGGGGGTGGGGGGATGGAGATACTGTACGTTTTGCAGAGAAAGTTATTGTATGAGTTAAAAAAAAAACGAGAAAAAGTCATTTTCAGACAAAGTGTCTCCAGTAATTTTGACGCCAATTGTAGCAATAATCAAAGATTATGGAGACACTTTCAAAGGTTTCTGGTGGAAGTGAGCCCCCTGAAAAAAGTAATAAGGGTGGCCATTTGGTAGTCCCGACAACAACAAATCTCAACAAATCTCAAATTTTTCTGCATGTAAGGCACAGGGCAACCAACATGAAATAAGGATTGCATTCTTTGAATGCAACTAATTATGAGTTCCTTTAATCAACCTTATCTGTTCCGACGTCCCTCCAGATGTGGCATTGGTGATCGCCCACGCTGCTTCCTTTCTTGTTTTAAACTCTGCCTTGCTAAGAATTTCAACCAGCATTGGAATGATATTGGAATCAATCACCGCCTGTATAAAACACAATTAGAAAAAATGTACACTTTTCTCAGGTATTTAATATTAAGTAAACTGAAAAAACATTTCAAAACCTGTGTATGAAATCCACAAACTTCTACATATTAAAAGTCTGTATGTTTCTTCTGCACATCTGACATGATGGTTCTAAATTTTGAGTCTGGATCTGAATCTTAAAGTGTATACGACAGTGATGTTTTGATAAGAAAATGGAAAAAAATTTTTCGATATCGATTTTCCTTCTCTGCGTTTTGTCCATATAAAAACATGAAATTTCACTTCCGGTGTGTTACAAAACTGTGCAAGAAGAAAGACTGGAAAGAGTCCGCTGTGACTTCAATACAAGAATGCCAGTGTCGCGATTTCTCAGTTCCTCCATTTTTTGGTGCGTGTTGCTACAACCATAAACACACCTTAATACAACCATGTTCTTCCTCAGGGCGCATTAAAAAATGTAAGGAACTGAGAAATCTTGACACCGGCATTCCTGTATTGATGTCACAGTGGACTATTTCCAGTCTTTCTAGCTTCTTTTGCGGTTTTGTAACACACCAGAAGTAAAATTTCACGTTTTTAGACGGCTACAACGCAGAGAAGAAAAATCAATATCGAAATATTTTTTTCCATTTTCTTGTCAGAACATCATGTAGATTCGATCAAGCAAATAAAAACATAGGCACGCATTGCGTGCATGAGCTATTTTGAAAATTACCTAAATGATATGAAATGGTGAAAGTAACAAAACAGCGGAAGTTAACTCGCACAAATAACCGCTTGCAGATATACGTTTTTCAAATCCTCCGGCCCGCCCACTACCAAAAAAAATACCGAGATAACCAACTGGGTCCCGTTTCTCGTTTCTCGGCTAGCTTTTTTTCACGGGATTTCCGGAGTTATTTTTTGACGAAACTACGGTCCCAGTGAAATGAGCAACTTGTTTCAGTAATGAGTGTATTAAATTAAATGTCAACCAGAAAAGTCCTGCACATAAATTTGATGCATCCAAATTGAAGGCTTATTATTTCCTGGAAATTTGTATCTAGTCTCTTTTTAAAGGTTTCTTTTATTATTCACAAAAGACACGTGGAAAAGGTTCCTTTGGCCTGGAAGACGCAAACTAATTAAATTAAATTATTTTCAACTCCAAACCACAAGCTAATTAAATTAGTGACACGAAAATTCTTTGAACCACCTGTTTCTGTAATGTCAACCAGAAAAGTCTTTCACAGAAACTAAACGCATGAAAAATGAATATAAGTAGTCTCCTAGTAAATTGGAACTAATATTATTTAAACAACTGTTTTTATTCTCCACAAAAAAGTCGTGCAAATAGAAACAGAACTAATTAGATTAAATTGTTTTCGACTCAAAACCACAAGCTAATTGAATTACTTACACGAACATTGTTGAGGTTAACATTTGGAACCAAACACCTTTTCCTGTAATGTCGACCAGCAGAAACTTAGCGCATCCAAAATGAATTTTGCTTGTTTCCTAGTAAATTGCAACTAATATTTTTTAAACAGGCGTTTTTTAACGCACCATATAAATTAATTACATTACGTTTTCTCGAAAACATGTTGAATTTCATCACGTACCAGTTTCTATAAGGACAAAGTTCAATATTTGCACGTGCACACAACGTGACTGCTCATACAAAATACAGTCGCTTCTCGCTTATAGTAATCGCTTGAGGCATACAATTAATAACCTACACATCAGCTCACATTAATTCAAAGAAAGATAAACGTTTTACATACTGTAAATTGTAGATTAATTGTATTACATTTTCTCTGTTGAACTCCATGCATCACGGACAAGTTTCTATAAGGACAAAGTTCAACATTTTCACGTGCAGACAGCGTGTCTGACAAAAAAAAAATCCAATTTTAAATAGTAATCTCTTGAAACCCAGGCTTGAAACATACAATTCATGTTCCGCATCATATTATTTGAAATCGGCTTGCCATTTTTGCAATAAAACTATACTCATACTTCAGTATAAGCTCACCTATGAACGTAACCGCAGTCCACATTTTTTGGACGTCTCATCCCCCGCAGACCATTCTACCATTCATGCATAGGGCACATTATAGGCGGTATTTCCGAATAAATGTCCTTGATATTGCCAGGTTAGCAAGCCAGTCGGGATTAGAGAACAGTTCCCAAGCAACAAATTTTCAAAACTTTACACTTTTAGGAGGACTGACTTTTAGTGTTTGCGGCAACAATCGCGGAGATTCAAGATGGCTGATTTTCAATTCATGTCAAGTGCCCTTCTTTGACCTTCAGTAATACCATTTTAGAAGCGAAAATTTGATTGGCTGACATAGTACACGGTGTACATACTAGAGGCAATCTGATTGGTGTGACATAACCCAAGACATACATACAAACAAACAAACAAACTAACAAACATACTAACATCACAAACCAACCTTTGCGCCTGCTAATGAGCTATTTTTTTCAAAATAGCTCAAAAAATCACTGTCATATACACTTTAAAAAGTGTGACCATTCAAATGAAAGCTACTTGAGCAGTACTTTCCTACGTCGTTGATTATAAATACCAAAGATGTCCTTGACCATTCACTTCAAATGAAAGGTTTACTCTTTAGTGGTTGTTTATTTTGCTTTACAAAGTGGTCCAACTTTTGCCAAAAAAACTAAATTGCAACAACGTTTCTGTTTGTCTACTTATTTACTGACTATCCCTAGCTATACCTGGATCTGTCCCTTATCCCTACCTGTATCTGTCCCTTATCCCTACCTGTATTTGTGCTCTGTTGCCAGCTGTGATATTAGAGATTGTCCAGCAAGCCTCTTTTCTAATGCTTTCTCTGGAGTTGCTAAGTAAATGTAAAAGGCTGGGAAGTGCATTGCAGTTTAGGATCACCTACAAAAGCAAAAAGTGTGGTACTTGACAAATGACCAAGCAATCATATACAGTAATTATATGTACATGTAAATAGAATATTTTCGGTATAATGCCAATATCACAGAAGGTGATTACATGAGACTGGTATGAACTCAGACCAGTTTGAACTGATAACAGTATGGCCTTATGTACTGGTCAGCGGAATTACCATGAAAAGTTTACAGCCGAGTGACGGAGGGAGTGAATAAGTGAAAATTTGCATATTTGCCACCATCTATAATAACCCGTTCATTCACAAGTTAAAAACTGTTATCATAATAGTGTGAACCGTACCTGTGTTTGTACATCATCCCCTGTGACAATATTTCCCACCGCTCTAAGAGCAGCTGAAACAACATGGCTAAGATTGTGCCTGATAAAAGAAATTGAAATAAAATACTTATTTTAGCATGGCTGCCACATGATTTGTAGTACATTTGACCATGCTTTGTCAGAGTTCAAGCAATGATTAATGTGAAAATCAATCCAAGTCAAACTGGTTCTTACATTAATAATTCCACTAATCTTCTACAAACACCAGAATCTATAACAGCTTGAATCTTTTCATTGGGGCCATCTGAGAGATAAGACAGCGCCCAGCATGAGTCAGCAAGGACATCTGCATCGTTAATAAAGAGAAGGCGAGCCAACACAGGCAGGCACGCAGACACCTACAAGAAAGATATACAATAGTTACCGGTAAATAACTTTATCATCATCATTATCACCATTTAAACAATAGCATAATTATCATCATTAGCATCATCATCACATCATCATGGCAATCACCGTCACTGCTATCATTATCATCACTTTCGTGTAACTGGTTTTGGAAGTAGAAAAGTGATTTTGCAAGCTTTTCAGTTTTATATCATGGTTTTTATTCTACACGTTTCTCAAATTTCACTCATTTTGATCCTGTTAAATGGAATTTAACAAAGTTAACAAAAAAGACCCTCAGCTGTTGCTTGTCTTCTGATCAGCAAGAATGGGGGGTAGTGCAGGCTCAGAGCACTTGGCCACTGCACTACAGTACACTGTATAGTGTATACAAGCATGGCGGTTCTTCGGAGCATTCGCATCTTTGGTCCATTCATTCACACCTTCCTGCATCCCCCTGCCTCCCCTTCCCCTCCACCACTGTTAACTCAGTGTGACAGGTGCCTGGAAGACTGTGTGGGGGCTCATGGCTGGGTTGCAGGGATGTAGCTAAGGGCCGGCTACCGGCTAATTTCACCACCTGAAAGAGAACTCATCACCGGCTGAAATTTCACTAGAAAACAAAGACTTTGGGAGATTTTGAAGGTGAACAAGCCAGAAAAACCGGCTGAACTTGTTAACGAGCCTACTAAATGTAAGTGTTTTCTTAGCTACACCCCTGGGGTTGCTGGGATTGCCAGCCATGGGAGAGGTATACTGTCTAGGGGCTGGCTGGTCACAGTGGAGGCCTCTGGATTTCCCAGGCACCCATCTTCCATTCAGCATGATGCAGTTGTTAATAGCTATACAGGGTTTGCAAATGTCCTCCTTAAAGGTGATGTTTACTTGAAAGGATGACAGTTATTTACTCAATGGACCCACAAGTCTTCATATAAAATTTTACTATGAAAGTTTGTCTCTAATAATTCACCTTCATGCAGTTATAAACTATTATCACTGATTTCACTGTTACGCGACCCTTCGAATCAAAACTACTTTGAGCAATTTCAATTTACTCTGCCGTCAATCATACCTAGTAGGAGGAGTTTGTATACTCCTGCGTGATCACCAGCCTGCAATGGCGTCCAAAGAAACGAACTCTTTCCATTAAGGTATGATTGACGGCAGGGTAAATCGAACTGTTCAAAGTAGTTTTGATTCGAAGGGTCGCGTAGCACTGAAAGAAATGGTAACAGGTACTAGGGCCATGTTGAGTTAGAGCACTGATTTATCAAAGTCTGGATATTTTTCCACTCATCTTATCTCCAAAATGAAGTCGGTGACCTCCCCCAAATTTTTTGGATACTTGGGCTTACTGTGCGAATCCAAAAACCGTGAACACTTTGATTTGATTTTGACATTTCCCATTGTGCATCAACCAATCAGAAGCGACTTGAAACCGCAAGAAACCCAAACAAACGGTTAGTCACAAAACCACACTTCTCTGTTTCCTTGTTTCCTTTATTCCCAGCACGGTAAGTTTTACAGCTACAACACAACGTTTCTTTTGCTTTGATCTCTTGCTAATCAGCAGCTAGCTACTTTGCCGTGTGTGGCTAATTGCAATACGGCCATGCAAAATTTAAAGGCGGCAGAGAACTTTCGATGATATCTGATATCACAGGTCACCAGATGAGGGTTTCTGTGGATCGAAAAATAATCGCCACCTGCAATAATCTTAATAAAGTTTGAAAACCTGACCCGCTGTTTTTATTTTCTTTTGCTTCTATAGGCTTTAAATTTCTTAACTTCCGAATCTAACCTTGGCCGTTTGGTCGATTTTTTTTTCAACGAAATGTCACGGGGGAAAGCTTTGTATGGCGTGACATGACCGTTGAGAAGAAGATCGCGTGCAAACCAATCAACCGTGAAAGCAGAAAAAACAGAAAATTTAAATTTTACAACGGTATAACTGCAAAAGAGAACAGAAGTTTGCTGCTTCAAATATTGAGACCATCTATCAGCTACTATGCCCAACAGTGAGTACTGATTACAGTTTGTTCGGTTCACTAACCGTTTGTTTGGGTTTCTTGCGGTTTCGAGTCGCTTCTGATTGGTTACTGCACAATGGGAAATGTCAAAATCAAATCAAAGTGTTCACGGTTTTTGGATTCGCACAGTAAATCAATGACAAGATCTGTCAATTGCTGTCTCCTAAAGAAGCAAAAGCACACTGGATAGGTTTTCACAAGGAATACCTTTGAAAAATCAGGTGGTGGATTCTTTCCTCTGCACAGATTAGACAGCGCCCAAACCAGATTTTTTGTCATTGACAGTCTTGGTGACTGTTTTAACAGCCTGCAACATGGAAAAGAAAATGTAAATGAAACTTTCCATTCCTGGGTTGGGAGCTAACATAAATGGTTCATGTTTTTGTTTGATAAAAGCTGTATGTATGTATTATTTTTATATCATACATTAGTAAATTTGTACCCCTGGATAAAAATTTTCTAGATTTCTGATTGGTTTCCTATGCTATGGATCTGAGCCATTATCTTTAAGTTGACCAAATACAGAAAAATGATGATGAATTGTTTGAACGGTTTGTTTACATTGAGCTGTGCTGGTGCGCGCTATAATCACACCATAATTTTGAAAAACATTTTGGGCTAAAAACACGAAAAGTTTGCGTTATTTACTTATTTTATCAACATTTGTAACTTTGAAAAACTTCGAAAAGATGTTCTTGAGTGTTTGAGTGTAGTAGAGAGGTTTAACAGTACAGTGGAACCTCTCTTTAAGGACACCTCTCTAATATAAACACTTTGCTCTGTCCCTTCGGTGTTCGTAGTAGAGAGGTTCAACAGTACAGTGGAACCTCTTCTCACAGACACCTCTCTAATATGAACACTTTGCTCTGTCCCTTCGGTGTCTGTAGTAGAGAGGTTTAACAGTAAGTGGAACCTCTCCTTATGGACACCTCTCTAATATGAACACTTTGCTCTGTCCCTTCGGTGTCTGTAGTAGAGAGGCTTAACAGTAAGTGGAACCTCTCCTTATGGACACCTCTCTAATATGAACACTTTGCTCTGTCCCTTTGATGTCCATAGTAGAGAGGTTCAACAGTATACAGTTTTCGTAACTGAACATTCAAATAACTTACTCCAGAACTGGCTGCAGCATTCCTAAGTTAAGAACATAGTCTCTGCATTCTGCACTGTCGCCAGCAATATTCCCAAGAGCCCACACAGCCTAAAAGTACAGACACAAAACAAAAAAATTTAAAGAACACAAAAAAGGAATTTGGGTTTGAGTTGACTAAGAGAAGAGATTGACTGGCGAGTTCACGCAAAAATTGATGCCATGCAACTTAAAAATTCAACATGCAAGTACTTACACATTTTAAATAAAAAAACAAATAAAAATTTAAGAGCGTTCCCTCTTCTAACCTGTTCTTGTACATCTACATGAGGAGATTCAAGCAGATGGATAAATACTGGTACTGATCCTGCTTGAACTACACATTGTGTTTGTGGTGATGTTCCCGATGCAATATTCGTAAGTGCCCAAGCAGCTTCGAACTTTAAAAACAAATAACATTGTTACACTTTTATTGTCTTGGAAAAATTGAATAAAGAAATGCCAGTCCTTACAATATCCTTATAAATAAATCTCATACAGTAAAAACCTGCAAGTAACAACCTGCATTTTCCCAAGTTAGCCAAAACAGGTTCTTACATAAATGGTAAATAGAAAAAAAATTACATTGTAGCTAACAGAATTTAGTGGTATTCGAGCCTATTCCTTATATAAAATCTGCATACCATACATTTATGTAAAAATGACTATAATAAGAAAAATTGAAGCACTGATCACAGAACATAACATTATATACATGTACTCTTATTTGCCAAAGTGTACTGTACACATTTTTTATATAGATTTTAGAAAACAAAACCTGTTTCAAATTTTAGGCTAAACAGGTTCTTGTAAAGAGGGGGTCTAACTGGCAAATTTTAGCCTAGCAGGTTCTTAAAAGCTAGGTTCTTACTTGCGGGTTTTTACTGTAATAGGTTTTTAAACTGGCATTACTTTACTGCCACAGGAAATTGCATCTGGTGTATGTCCCTATACATTCCTGAGGTACATTTTCTATGGTAAATCTCCATGGATATATTGTAGGTAATTTTTTTTTCCAGGTAAATTTAATTTTTAACTAGGTTAATTTTTTTTAACTAGGTTAATTTTTTTTTCACTAGGTAATTTTTTCCCAAGTTTACCTGTTTCTTTATTTGACATAAAACCTAGGTTATCTACGATGGTTAGCTTTGTGTTAGGGTTATGGTTAGCTTAGTGTTAAGGTTAGCTTAGTGTTAGTGTTAGCTTTATGTTAGGGTCAGGGTTAGTTCTGACTAAGGTTAGCTTTGTGTTAAGGTGTTGTAAATTGTTCAGGTCTAAAAAGGAATTACAATTAGAGAATAACACAACAAACGATAATGGACATTCTTAGAAATCTAGTTTTATTGTTCTTATTGACAACATTATTATTATTGCGTTCCTTGTTCTAAGGTTATACATGTATGTACAATGTTTTATTCCATTTATTGCTGTATTGCCATTTTGCAAGCAGTTGTAAATGTGATTTCTTTGGTAGTATTGAATTTAATATTTGGTTTAGAGCACTTGGTTAATCTTGAAGGTGATATGAGAGTGGTTATCATTCCGAATTTTGTTGAAAGCTTGGCATAGGTGTTTTCAATTTCCATTATTTTCCCGAACAGAACATTTGGGTGAATTGGAGAACTCTTGTCGACTTTATCTATTTTCACACAGACATAGTCATGGACATCAAACTGTTTTATTTTTGGTCTTGCAGATTTCATTTTTTCGTTATATTTGCTCTGCTTTTCATTGGTTTGGCTCTTTAGTTGTTTTCTGACTTGGGATGAACTATCTTGGGCCTTTCTTTTGGGAGGTTGACAGTTTTCATCTAAGTCTTTGGGAGGCTCCTGATGATCTGTATCTAGTTGAGTTGCAAGTGGGGATGTGTCAGAGTCTCTTTCAGTTGTTTCCTCAGCACATTCTATTGCAGGTTCCTCTTCTTGGTCTGCTGATGTTATTGTGTGGGTTTGATGTTGTGGAACAATTCCAAACACAAGCTCATAAGGACTCTTTGAAGTAGCTCTGTGTACTGTGATATTCTTTTTGTAAGCAGCCTCCCCCACATAATTGCACCAGGTATTATTGCTGACTTTTTTTTCTTTTAAGATGTTTGCCAAGTTTTCTTTAAGTGTTCTGTTGTTTTTTTTCAACTAGTCCTTGTGTTTGTGGAGTTCTTGGAGCTCCATGCACTTGCTGAATTTGATGCTTCTGGCAAAATTCTGTCATTTTCTTATTTTTGAATTCTTTTCCGTTGTCTGTGTGAAGTGTTTTTGGAAAGCCAAACTGCCAGAAGAGTTGTGTGGTTGATTCTAATACCTCTTCGCTGGTTTTATGTGATAGCGGGAAAAGCCACGAAAACTTACTGTAATGATCAATCGCGTGTAGAAGCCAGTTGTGATTTTTTCCACATGAGCAACTCAAATTCCTAAAGTCAATCAAATCCATTTGTACATGTGTTAGAAAATGACTGGCCTGTATTGGGCTAGTTATTGGTCTTCTCAGGTGATCTGTCACACTTTTTTGTTGTTGGTGTAAATGGCAGAGACTGACAAATAGATTGATGACTTGTTGAGATACTTCTGCGTATGACCTCTTCACGAAGTCTTCTAGTTTGTCCCTTCCTCTGTGGGCAATTGAGGAATGAGCTTGGGATAACACATTGTGAAGTTCCTGTCTTGGTACTACAATTTTTCGGTCTTTTGACAATATGTTATCATTCATAATTGTCCATTGCTTTCACTGAATCGTCGATACATCCATTTTGCCGAGTCCAAAGTCATCATGTTTTCTACTACCATTTTTGAGCCAGTTTTTAGTATTTTCGTAAAATTCATCATTTACAAAGACAGTTAATTTGCTGTTACCGTTTTTGGACTGTTTTATGGCATCCAACTTTTCGTAAAATGTTGCTTTATCGACACAAAACGTCAGGCTTTCCATTGCTTTCGAACGCTTGTTCCCGTTGTTTACCTTCAATGCGCATGTGCAAGTTTTGCATAAATTAAGTTTTGGCCGAGGGGAGTCTGGGACCAATTATAAGCAATAATACAGAGAAGTTTAAGCAATCTGTCAACGTTCTCCTGTGTAGTGTAGTGGTATAGAGAGAGAGGACAACACATCCAAAGGTTGCGGGTTCAACTCCAGGTAAGCACTGTAAAAAATTTCTTTATTTCATAATTTCGTTGTAAATATTCCGGGGGGGGGGGGGGGGATATGTAGATAGAGGGTAGTAGTCTAAGTATGGTATCAGGGGGGTAATATGAGAAGTAGGGAGGGGAGGGTAGCTGGTAGAGAGGGATAGAAAAAGTGAGGCAGATGAAGAAATACAATTTTTTTTTTCCTTCTTTTTTTAGAACCCCCAAAAAAACCACGCCCCTATTTTTTTAACCACACCCCATAAAGAAAATCCCTTTTCAGACAGTTGATAGACAAAAATTACCTAGTTAAAAAAAATTACCTAGTTAGAAAAAAATTACCTATTGAAAATTTTTAACTACAACAGATACATAACAAACAACAAAAGAAGTGCCCATGACATTTAATTCGGAAAAAGGCTAAAGTGCAATACTCCATTTTGTTTGGTTTGATTTGCTAAACTGCAGAGTGAATTGCTCATCATTTACCTTGGTAAATACATAACAAGTAGCCAAATGTAAACACATTCATAACAGGTGTGCCGTGCCTGGTTCTCTAAATCCCGACCTTATTCAGACCAAACTACCATTTTCAATACCTTTTTTAGACCTCTAAAATAAATACCCCACATTTTCAGACCTGCATGGCTACGTTTATACACTTCCATAGTTCCCTTCATGTAAACTTTTTACCCAATTTTTAGGACAAATTGGTCAAAATCTATACCCATTTTCAGACCAAATGGCTCAAACACCATACCAGGGTGACACATACTGTACCTATGGGCAGTGGTTTATATAGGGAGTACCCCCCCCCCCCCCCAAAAAATGGGATGAAAATCCGAGTACATTGTATGATTAACCAAAGGATTATTTACCATAGAAAATGTGCAGCTGCACCTTGTATCTACAAAAACATGATTACACCAAAACAATGGCATATTTGACCAAAGGCTGAGTATGTCATACCTGTAACATGCTATTGTCATCTCGTTGTAAGAAGTATATAAATCTAGGTATCACTTCACATCTTATAACATCATCAATTGGTGGGTGAGGTTCTAAAGACAAAGGGCAAGAGTTACAGTTGTACCAAAAAGAAATAAACTTGCGATAACAAATACATTATGAAAAAAAAATTACAAAATTTCATTGTGAACTGGTGTATATTTGAACATCAATTATTAATGTACAAACTTGTAAAATGAAACCATAGAAGCCCTATACATAAAAAACAATACAATAGGTGGTTTTCACATTAAGTCACGGCGGCTATGTTGGTGCACACCTACAAAAGAATTTTAATGAACTTCTTTCGTTATATGCACCAACATGGCCGTCATGGCCTTTGTCATTTAAGTCCCACAGGACTGAAGGTCACATGAGTGAAAACCATCTATATAATATTACTGTATGCGGACACTCGGGAACAACGGGAATTAATGTTTAACTGTCTGTTTAGGAGAGATGTTATTAAAATTAACAACTCCTACAAGCCAACTCGTGAATATGGAACAACCTTCTGACCCTCCCCTCTCCTACGCATTTTGCTCCACTGACCTCCCCCCACCCCAACCTTCTGTGTCCAACTCCCCACACTCCCTATTCTCTAATGCCGTCCCCATGGGTAAGGCAGGTGACCATTACCTATCGCATTTGGAACGGGCTAAATAAATGCGTAAGCCTGATGTACAGGGGTCAATTTAATAAAACTTTTACACTTGTAATTTACAAGTGTAGCTATTGTTTTCAACCTCTGAAAAAATGGCTATGCTTGTAAATTACACTTGTAAAAGTTTTATTAAATTGACCCCAGGTCAGCAAAATTGCCAAGAAAAGTTTACAGCTGAATGAAGGAGTGGACATTTGCATATTTGTCCCCATGTGCTATATCTCATTCAACGCTTTGCGTATTCATGAGATAACCACTGCATGTCCAATTACGAGAGGTGATTAATGCTACATGAACGTGAGTTGACTGTTAATGAATGTTACTATTACATTATGTAGCTTGCAAAAACAGAAACAAAACTTAAAACACACATTGAGAAATGAAAAACACCAATACGACCACATTGCTGACCAATAATATTAAACAGATTACTAATAACAAAAACAAACCTTTAGAGAGTATTTTTCTAAATTTTTGCATGGCTGCTAACTGCTTCTCAGGATCTTCCGAATACAAAGCTTCCACAACATCTGGGGAAAATACTCCCTACAGGATAAAAATTCACATCTATCATTAAAGGAAACCTGCAACATTCTCCCTGTTACAGGACATGGGTGATTATCAATTCAGCATGCATACAAATAAATTGTAGAAAAATTTGAAATAGTTCATTGCTTCCTATGTGTAAGGTTAAGTCAAACCCCCCAGGAGGTTCTAATCCTCGAATTAGCGCCTCCCCTTGAAAAAGCGCACCCTTCGAATAAGCGCCCCTTTGTATTAGCTAAATTTTGAAATAAGCCCCCCCCCCCCCTCGATTACGCACCCCCCTTTTTTAGACAACAAAGGTTGAGTACAGTGTTGATCATGTTTAATCACATGTGCAGTATTTTTTACAATCATTGGTAATTATGTTCAACATGATTATAGAGATTTGAATTTACAAAATGCTAATTAGATGACGTCAACCCGGGAATCATTTACTATACAACTACATGTACTTATTTTCACCTCCAAGTAACATTTTTTACAAATCAATTGACTATCCCAGGGTTCTCATTAAGTGCCGGCAACCGGCTAAAAAACCGGCTAAAAAACCGGCTACTTCGAATTTTGAGCCGTTTACATTTCAGTGAAAAGGCTTGATATGTGTTAAACAAACCTGAATGAACAGTGAAAGTTGTACGAAAAACTAATAACAGACAGGTTTCTCTTAAATTTGTTTTCACATTGAAGGTAATCCCTCAGTCAAGGGCTTTATGAAAAATGTCTTGCCAAAAATGCATGAAATGGCAATTCTGAGTCGCTAGATTTTCAAATTTTCCTGGGGGGCATGTCCCCAGACCACCCTAGAAATTGGCGTGCCTTCGGCACTCAATTGCCAAGCCGCCTACTATTATATCTCAACCATCTACATGTACTCTAAAACTTAGTGAGAACCCTGCTATCCACAGTTTATTTTTAGTATTTATCAAATTAATTCTTCTCCAGCTGTAAACTGCGCATTGTACATTGGCGTAGAAATAATGGCAAAGTCCCGGGTTGACGTCATCTAAATAGCATTTTGTAAATTCAAATCTCTGCAACTCACAACCACGACATTCAAAACAAGAAATATTTTACCATTCAACTATTCAATGTACATAGAGTTGATTCTGAAAATAACTTTCTAGGGATGACAGGCACTTTAAGTATGGTGCCTTCTCTACGTAAATTTGTATGCTAACAAAGCAAAATGTAAACAATGACAGCAAAGATTTGCCTATAGGGTAAGGGTTTTGGAGTCTCAGTTGAATGCCACAACCCAAAAATGGACAAAAAAAAAAGATTTGAAATTTAGACAATATAGGAAGTGCAATTCCACTTATAGGGAATAATAGATTTCTGTTATACTAGCTAATTTTGCATGCCATCGCTTACAAGAAGATCTGTAAATATGTCAATTATTCAGAGCTACAGGCTTCTCTAAGCAAGTTACTTAAAATTTTCCATGAAATGGGACATTTGTTTGTCTGTTTGTATATTTGTTTGTTTGGTTTGGAGTGATAGCAACAGCATTATGTCGACCAAACAAGAAATATAGAGCTATTTAAATTTAATGTAATAGGTAACTAATAATGTAAATTATTATTTTAGTTTTTTTTAAATGAGTTTCCACAAATTACATGTAATATTAAGCTTATGACCTTTCCAAATGAAAATGCTTTTTAACATTATGACGTGAATTAAAAATAAATGAATTCTAAATTATTTTTTACAAGTTTACAAGTATCACCTTGAGTTGATTGCAGTATAATACTTATTCGTGAACTTGAATGATACAAAATTTTACTGACGTTTCTCAAATTTCTTAAAATAAATTTAAACGAACGAAGAAAACTGAGCTTCAACAGTAAGCTAAACTTATAAAGCGGTGCAAGTTAAGTTAAGTCTTCAACGCGAGAATTTACAGACATATTAAAAAATAACTTTAACAATACAAATACAAACAAACAACCTGGCAATCAAAACTTCGTGGATTTGAATTCTTAGTGGATAATTTGAACTAAAGACAACGCAAACTTGTACTGGAATCAAAGGTTAGTTTATATAAATTGCGACACAGGCGGAGGTTTTACCTGACCAACGTGGTTTGTCGTGAGCAACGTTTCCAGTTCACCAGGCTGACTCATGGACTTCGTTAAATCAACATTTCTTCTCTTAAACATCTGACAAAAGAATACCATGGAGGAATAACAACAGTCAAAAGAAGCAAATACGAAGTAAGAAACAGAATCGATTAAAATACAATACACGCTGTCACTTTTGTACATTACTCACTTGTTCCTCACGTTTGGACTTCCGAAGTTGGATCCCTTCTTCTTCGCGCCTTCGTCTCATTTCTTGCGAATCTAAGGCCTTGTTCTTGTAGGATTTTATTCGTGCATTCGGTCGAGTCGCCATCTTCACGACGGGTCAAGAGAAAGCACTAAAATCTTACAAAAAGTGGACGACTTCGGACCGCGAAATTGAAAATACTCTGCGAATTTTTCGGCTCCTTTTCCTGGGTGGCGTGCTTCCACATGAAAATGTGCGCTTGCGCAGCATTTCTAGGGTCCAGTCTCTTTAAAACCAGTCTGCTGAAACATGAGTCACGGAGTCACGGAAGCAACACTGGGCATGGGAACGAGGCTGTCACGATCAGGTTTTTCGCATTATGACGAGAATTATTGGTTTCGTCAGATAACATAAACTTTGGCCTTGATAATTCTTGCTATCATCCGCAAACCAAATTCAATAATTATGCCAGACAGCACAGTTGGGGATCGCGGACTCGAATCTTGTCAGATCGACAACCAGGATCTTTTAATAGTATAAATAATATCAGAAGCTTATCACGTCTGTTATGAGCTTCTGATAATATATATAGATAGGCTTAGCCTAAGAGCGGAGCTCTCTAAATTTTTCCAATCATCATATGACCTAATTATTCGAAATTTAAACCTTTTTAAATGGACGCCAAAAATGCACAGAACAGAAAGCTGATGATAAACTTAACTAAAGTGAAAAGGTCGGAAACACAAGGAGTTTAGCTCTAAACAGATGCTTCGACTATCGACTAGTTTGAATTGTCCTAAGACGAAATCAGGTTTAAAAATAAGCACTTAGCTCTATATCTCTCCAAAAATACTTGACTTGCAGAGTTATGCAGCCACAGATAGATGCGGTCTTGACCACTGTTTGAGAAATGTCAAACCTGTCTCGTGTAGCAAACCGCGAAAAAATGCAGGGAAAAACGATTTTGCAAACCGTTTTCTTTGCTAAACACAACGAAAGTGTTTACTGTAGCTGACGTTACATCGGCCGTGTAGCCGCGGGAAGCGCGCGAAAAATAAAGATTGAAATTACCTGCGCAGCGTAGATACTAAATGCTAAAATGAAAAAAAAAAAAAGATGAAGTTCGACGCTGTTCATATAATTTTTATACCAATTATATGAACAGCGTCGAAATTCGTCAATTTTTTTCATTTTAGCACGAAAAATAAAGCCCCGTTTTGGTATCTAAATTCTAAAATCCCGGATGTTGCGCTACTTCGTACGCGCATGTTGGGCGACGCCGTACGCGCCCGCGAGCTAACCCTGCGCGACGTCGTAAGCGCCCGGGAGCTACCGTGCACCACGTCCTACGCCAACTAAATGAACGCTTTGGGGAACATCGCCGCTCCATCCTCCATATGAAACTCATGGGGTACAAATAGTCTTAAATTGAATTTTGTGACCACGCCCCCTTCAGCGCCCCACTAAAATCGAGTGCGATTTTCGGATGTTTTATCATCGTGCTGATTCTTTACACAAACAGTGCTCAATGTACCACTGAAATATTAAACTATAATACTATGGCTTTCTGTTTTGCTAATTTTCTAACTTTAAAGTAAAGTTTTTCCCTCGTCATTTTTACCTTTTCCCCGAGCGGGTCGGTCAAAATTAACAAGGCGTTTGTGATCAAAACACGACCGAGCAAGTGATCTTGGGCGATATCTCTTCTACGCAAGCGCACATCGAAAATGTACCGCCAAAATCGAAAAGAGGAATAAATTTCCTTTGTTTTGATACGTAAATTGTCGAACAAAAAGCAGATTTAAGCTCGTCAAATGGCCTTTCAAAACAGCTGTATCTTCCTCTTTGTGATTTTTTCCAGTTTTGTAAGCGTGAAAGCAATAGGAGAGGAATCGGGAAACTCAGAAAGCGCTTCGGGGATTAATCTGCCGTCGTTTACATACGAGATAAACAAGTAAGATTTGTGAAGTTCTTGTCAGAATAAATACATTTTTCAGGCTATTTTGCGGGTTTTTTTTGTAACTTTCGTCCATTAAAATTTCGTTGCAGCTTGCTCATCTATACAGTCTCAAAGGAAAGTAAAAAAGAAGACGGAGAAAATTATCAGTCGGTCCTTTCGGCTATCGTAAACAAAGTGTTTGAGCGATCAGGTATGGTTATAAATGGGGTTGACAGACCTACACGACTCCTGTTGTGTGACCATTGTATTGTTTTAAGCCTTCAAGCATGTCTTTTAATAGACAGGCTAAACACTATTACCGCTCGTTGCTAAAAAGTACTTAAAAAGCATAAAGCTTTCCCAGTAAAACTTAAGAGAGAAATGCGTCTTTAGATCAGTTATGAATTTGTTCTCTTCGTTGATATTGATCTTTTGATCTCGGCGGATTATCTCTCAAATTGATAGGAGGATTTCATGCTGTTCAGAGCCGTTAGAATTATTATATTTCTTTATGCCTGTTTGGTGCTAGCTCTATTGGCATACATTGCGGTTTCTTTGGCTCACTTTTGTAGCAAGATAAATACTAATCGGCTAAAGTCTGTTATAGCTTTGAAAGTGCAAGGATCGTTAAATTTCTCAGGCCGTGATTTCAGTAGTGTCTAAAGTCTGCGGTGTGCAAGACTTGTGAGAAAGTGTTTCTCATCACGGATATAGGCATCTTAGATCCAAGTCTCAAAAAGCTGTAGTCTACAATTCCACTTCAATGGAATAATGAATTCTTGCAATAATTGTTAGCTCCTTAGTTGGTTCTGTAGTTGAGTAGTGTGTCTCAGTGGAGCTAGGATAACCCTCCGTTGTTTTGTAATAGCGTTTGATTTGGCATCCAACAGATAATCTACAGCATGGATGCTGTTTTGTAAATCTCACGGATGCTAGTATATTCTTCTCTCCATGTGTAGATGTTTAAGCTAAAGCAAGTGAATTTTCAATTTTTTGTTGGCGTTATCAACCTCCGTGACTTCAATATCATACAGCTTTGTATCTTTTTTCGTTGGATTAGCCTTTTTAACGGGGGTGTATGCTGAGTATTCGTTGCAAAACCGCTTTGGTTCTTTTCTTTCCCTCTTTGGCTTGTCCGCCATTTTGAAAATTCGCAACGTTGAGCATGCGCATTACGTGCGGTTAGCGGCTGCGTCCGCCTGGAACCGAGAAAAACAAATGTCCGTCGCGCTGGGGAAAGAGTTTGATATGATCACCACCATCTTATCAATCCTACTCCTGTTTCAATGTATTTTAAACAACCTGGCCACTCTATCAACGCCATCCTCCTCATTCCCCTGGAACTCATCCACAACACCGCGACTCAGTCAGAAAGGCACGCGGCCCATCTTATAGATAAAGCGATGACTCTTTATCCTTATGGTATAAATAGACTTGATGAACTTAATTAGAGACATTTAGCTTCTTTCTTACCCATCATTTTCTCAGTTATTCTGTTATGTCATATTTCAAATGTTTTATATGTAACGGTCCTTTTATTTTTGTATTCATTTTTATTTTTTAGCCCCGTAGAAGGTTTGTTTTGCAAACCGAAATATCGGGCAAATATATTCAACTGTTTTTTTTTATTTCCCTTCTGTCTCAATCCCTTCTCCCTGCCGTAAGGATCAGTTTGCCGTTTTTACCCATACTATTCCGTATTATACCGATATTTATTATTCGACTGTGACGTCATTTTACCTTATAAGTGAAAGGAAACACGGAAAATATCCGAGCTTATTTCTTATCACACCTCATTGTCCCGGTTTAAAGGCACAGAAGCTACTACGCAACTCATAAAATATCCGCGCGTATTTTCTCTTAACCATGGAATAAGGTGTATATATGAAACTGACTCACACAGGAACTCTTATAATCACTAAATGGTTGATCTGGGTTAATGTGTTGTAAATTCTGACTTACATGTCAGATAAAAACGAATAAAAACCAAAATGTGACATAGTAATGTCAGAGTTTGTTTGTGCAAACACCTGCTTGGTACTATACCTCGGTTTTGTCCAAAAATAGGAAGTTCAGAAAATTGACATCGGCTTTAATTTTTTTAGTGATTCATGCAGAAACTAAATTTTTACCATATAATATATAACAGGAATTGTAAAATTCATTAATAATTCATAACCGTTATGACCAATAAAAATCAACTGTCCGCTGAAAGTACGGGGAGGGTTTGAAAAGGCAGCAGGGAAAGGCAGGGGTTGATGAATTATGAATAAGCCGTGAATAATCAATAGGATTAACTTTTCTAAAGATCTCTAACTGGCCTAATTAGTATGCTTAACTTTAATAAAGATGAGTCTGTAAATTTCTCTAAAGTTTATTAATCAATCACAAACAAATAAAGCGAATTGGGCGGATCACGCTCTCCATTTTGCTTGGCCACTTCACAAACGAACTTGCTCAACCAAAAGTTCAGCGTAGTTGCCGACATGTGCTCGAGTGAAACGGTCAAATCTTCAACGTCTTCGCATTTGAGACCCGGGCCACCCCAACAATTTCTAACATTGCACATTGATTTTGCCGTCGCTGCTGCCATTCCTCGAAGACTTTTCTACCACATTTATTGTGTTGCTTTCGGAGTGGCTTCCGACACTAGACTTGCCTCTTCTTCTTTACTCTTTGGAGAGCGAAACCGACCAGCCATGTTTCTACATGTACTACAAAAGCTCTATGAAAATAAATTGTTAAATTTCGTATTCCAAACTCCTATGGGACAACTCCACGCCCACGTGATTAACATGACAAACACAATCTATTGTTTCATTTCACAAGCCGAGTAAGATAAAATATTCGCGTCCGACCTTTATGGGCTTAAAGTGATATTTGTAGCTAGGCCTACCTGCGGCTCGCCGTTTCAAATGCCCAAAAGGTCTCCCGCTCATATTTAATCTATTACTAAAACAACTAACGCACTGAAAATTGTGAGTTATAAAAAATTGCAAAAACGTCAAAGACGTTTAAAAGGGCGAAAATTAAAGAGTGTTTTGTCTCGTTTGCAACAACGGATCACTTATCAAGCATGATCAAGGACTGACTGGATTTTACGAACAAATTACGAAGAGCCTAGAAAACATCTTGTATACGGTTAGTTGTATACTATCATCAAAGATTAACAATTAAAAATAATAGTTCTAAATTACTGGTAGCTAAAAAATAATCACAAAATAGCAGTGCTAATTAAAAAATTAATTTGTACTGTTATTTTGTTATTCTATTTTAGTACGAAAGCCGAGGAGGGACACTCTCCCATTTCCGACTTCACTTTTTTTTGCCATTTCCGACTTCACTTTTTTTTTGCCATTTCCGACTTCACTTTTTTTTGGCCATTTCCGACTTCACTTTTTTTTGGCCATTTCCGACTTCACTTTTTTTTTGGCCATTTCCGACTTCACTTTTTTTTTGCCATTTCCGACTTCACTTTTTTTTTGGCCATTTCCGACTTCACTTTTTTTTTGCCATTTCCGACTTCACTTTTTTTTTGGCCATTTCCGACTTCACTTTTTTTTTGCCATTTCCGACTTCACTTTTTTTCGATTTCCGACTTCACTTTTTTTTCCGATTTCTGACTTCACTTTTTTTCAATTTCCGACTTAACTTTTTTTTTCGATTTCCGACTTCACTTTTTCCGATTTCCGACTTCAGCATTTTTATTCCGACTTCCGGCACTTTTTTATTCCGACTTCCGACCTCAACATTAAATTCAAACGTCTATTTGGATAAGTATAATGTTCATTTTAAAATAAAAAGACTCGAGGGCAGCACGCAGCAACTTGTCTTGTATAACTGAGTTTATTAATCGACCGGTTTCGTCTGCTAGTGAGACTTCATCAGGATTAAACTACAAGATACATAAATGGAACTTATTTTATACCAAACCTTTGTAGAACAAATCACGTTCCTATTAGGGTGTAAACAACAAAACACCCACAAGAAATCCGCACAGGAAATAACTCAAATACTGTGCTAGATAAGAAAATGTGCAATGTTTATGGGGCTCACGGTTTTAGCGCATATTTCTTGTGGGCGTTTTTGTTGTTCACACCCTATTAGGAACGTGATTTGTACTACAAAGGTTTAGTATAAAATAAATTTTGAGTGAAACTTATAAATTTAATCAAAGTTAACGGCAGAAGTGATAATTTAGGAGGAGAGAAACAAATTTAGCCCTTTGTAATAAATTTTTTCAGTTGAGGTAAAAATGTTCAATTTGCATAATGTAAAAAGTAATTTGAAACCTTTCCAGTAACGCATAACGCAGCTATTTCACCCCGCCTATAGTATCTCGCAATCAGACACACGAAAATATGTCCAATTTTTATTCCTACCTATCCGAAACATAGAAAAGAAAATTAAATGAAAAGTGATCGCTTTAAGGTTATTTTCGCCCGAGAAACATTAACAAGGGCAATTATAAGCGAAACTCGCAAGACACGCGCATTGTTTACATCTTGTATCGGCGGTGTATTTTGCACCCGAGGCTGTTTTTCTTTCAACTTCACGAAATAAAAATTCATAAAAGGCAAACCACCGAAAGAAGTGAAATTAATTGGGATTCCTACCACGCTTATATTTCTTCCTTCGCTGTCCAGTGTTCCCTTTTTATAAAACAAGCGCTATGTATTCGTCTAAATCTGAGGTGTATGATTCCAGATCGGGAAAATAACCGACACGAAATCAAGACAAATAAATTATTTACATGTGGGAAAAATCTGAGACCTTTCGGAGTGCACAGCACGGCAGAACTGAAGGATTTTGCCCAATTCCATTTTAAAATGAACATTATATCAATCCAAATAGACGATTGAATTTGAGGTTGAAGTCGGAAGTCGGAATAAAAAAGTGCCGGAAGTCGAAATAAAAAAAGTGAAGTCGGAAATCGAAAAAAAAGTGAAGTCGGAAATCGAAAAAAAATTGAAGTCGGAAATGGCAAAAAAAAGTGAAGTCGGAAATCGAAAAAAAGTGAGGTCGGAAATGGCAAAAAAAAAGTGAAGTCGGAAATGGCCAAAAAAAAGTGAAGTCGGAAATGGCCAAAAAAAAGTGAAGTCGGAAATGGCCAAAAAAAAAGTGAAGTCGGAAATGGCAAAAAAAAGTGAAGTCGGAAATGAGAGAGTGTCCCTCCTCGGCTTTCGTAATTTTAGCTACCAGTAATTTAGAACTCTTGTTTTTAATTATTAATGTTTGTTTGAATTGTTATTCCGCCTATATAAGACTGTTTGCTCCCGTTACACAACCTATATATCGGATAATCTATATGTATATATTAGAGGGCAACAAGTTTTTTAGCAGCGCTATTAAGTCTGTTAAGTGCCACTGTTTTAAAAATAAAGAAACTATACTACTACTGCTATATAGATAAGTAATAGTAATTGGACTGAGTGGAGTACAATTCAGGGAAATTACGAGCACGATTACCCCTAAATTGTACGACGCGAAGTTCGATTACTAATTAATCGCATCAATAACGAAATTCGAGATTAAGAAGCTATGTCGACTCTTTTGTACTAAAAACGTCTTGGATATTTTATGTCAGTTTGAAAGTATAAGGAAAACAGCAAAAACGAGCCCATTCAAATGCAACTGATTGACGCGCGCGCAACGTAGGTGTCCAATTACAGCTGTCCAATAGGCCATTTGCACGATGACGTCATATGACTACAACTACCAGAATCCTTCAGTTTTTTGTTTTGTAGTGCAAATTAGGGCTATTGTTATTTAAACCGCACTGGGATTACAAAATTTAAATAAGAAAGGAAAAGCGAAATGAATTCTGGTAGTTGTAGTCACATGACGCCATCGTGCAAATGGCCTATTACAAAAAGTTGTAATTGGATAGCTGTAATTGGACACCCACGTGACCGCGCGCCAATTACGTGAGAAATAGGAGGAGGGGGAGCTTATTGTTAAGCAAAGCGATGAATTCCTGATTACAATTTTTTTACACCTGCTATATTTGCTTTTACTTGGAGACTTGTTTATAATCGATGACTGTAGCTTGTCTGCCGCTTTCTTAATTAAATGTTACGGAGCCAATGTAAAGAAAGCAGCCGGGATAAACTATATATATTAGCCAATTGGCTGGTTATTATAATGGCTTACGGATGACAACTTGTCAGCCAACCCACCAATTATTGCACCTTTAGCATACGAGAAAGCAACGCCTGCTCTTGATAAGTCAGATTAGTTTATAACAGGAACAAGAAACAACGGTAAAAATCGGGAGAACCTTTGTTTATTGCCTTATTTTTGTTGTTTCACTGGTCGGGAATTCCTGTATAGCGATGATTGTTTTCAAAACGAAAACGATGAGAAAACCGATAAACCTTTTTATCGTCAATATGGCGATGTCCGACCTGATGTATCCAATATTCTTGTTACCGAGGATTATAACAGGGCTGTACGTAGACTCCTGGCTTATCAGTGGTCCTCTTGGCCAGACCTTGTGTAAGTTGGTACCCTTCTCATCGATTGTCTCCTCCATAGTTTCCATTCAGAGCCTTCTTTTGATAGCAGTGGATCGATTTGGAGCTGTGTTATTTCCTCTCCGTTCCCCACTCTTCAGTATCAAGTTATGTGTCTTCTTCATTTTCGTCACGTGGATGGTTGCGATCGCTATTGTCTCCCCAATATTGTTTGTATACAAACTAATCGAATACCCAGGACATCTATCGTGTCAAATGCGTTGGAGTGAAATTTTTGGAGAGTCTTCGTCCAAGACAAATTTCTTCACAGCAATATATATTGTATTCTTTTATATCCCCATCGCCTCGTTGATCATAATTTACTCTGTAATCCTTGTTAAGCTTCAGGCACAGAAGACTCCAGGCGAGCAATCGGTCAACGCTGAGGAACGACGCGCGAAAAAAAACAGACACGTGCTTAAGATGGCCATTGTTGTTGTGTCAGTGTTTGTAATTTGCTGGTTGCCTTTAAGTATTTTGAACCCACTAGCTAACTTTTCATGGGATATGAGATTACCTAACTGTGACATTTTGCCCTATTGGTATATCGCCTGGTTTATGGCTGCCTCAAATTGTGCATTCAATCCTTGTGTTTGTTTGGTTTGTTGTGAGAATTATCGTCAAGGTCTGAAGAGACTCCTCAAGTGCTTTGGATAATCATACGAGTTATCCTTGCCGTGTACTTCCGTCCCTTATTTAAAACACACCTAGGAGAGCTTTCTGCTCGTGCTATCTCGATTATCACACGTGTAAAATGAAAGTTTGTGAAATATTGTTAACCTTACTGTTTAGTTTCAAGAAATTATCGATTTAAAACTTGTAAATATAAAGCAATGTTATTTCAGAAAGAACAGTTAATGTGTCTGTAATGTCGGGTAATATTATTCAGTTTGTATTTGAGAAACTTCGCTGAGCCTGTTTACATTAAGCATAAAATTAAAGAAGTAAACTTGAACGAAATTCTAGTTAACTTTATGTGGATTCAGTTAGTAGCTCTGTTTGATTGTCAAAACTTAGAAGCAAAGATTTTCAGGAGAAAATCAATACTGAAAACATACTCAAGAACTGTGTAAGGTTGCCTCTATCTTAAAACTCTTTGCAGTTTTAGCAAAAAAGTAAAATAAAAATAGTAATAATAATAAACAATAATAATAACTAGCTAATGATAATAAAAAATATACCCCGTCGAATTGCTATTTCCATCATACATTTTTATCCGGCTTTCATGAGCGCCACGTTTTATCCACATCATAATCATGTTTTGTCATCGCTTTTAATTTTTAAACTAGCAGTAATCAGAGATTATGGAGACGCATTCGAAGGAATTTCCGGCGGAAACGAGCCCCTGTAAAAAGCAATAGGGGCGGCCAAACGGTAGTCCGGACTCCAAAAAATCTCACATTTTTCTGCATGCAAGGCACAGGGAAACCAACACGAAATTACGATTGCGTTCTTCGAACTAGTTTAGTTTGAATCAAAGGAAGACTTCTTTGTAAAATCCCGTTAGGGTTTCTTAAGTCTTCCTCCCGATTGCCATTTAAATAGTAATAAGTACTTAACTATGTAAAATTGTGGGAAAGTAAACATTACATTACAATTCCCAGTATTGGACAAAAGACAAAAAAGACAAAAAAGCAAGAAAAAACACCAACACAACAGAAAATTAGATTAATGGGGAAGGGTGGATCGAAAAAAATGTAACAGCTTAGCATTTAGCTCAGGGGCAGTAAGCAGCTCTTACAAGGTCTTCACTGATTTGCCGAGAAAACAATAGAACAAACAACACAACAATGGACCCTAGTCCTGAAAACAATAGAGCTGCGTGATACCCAAGTCCAATGAAATTAGAGGTTGTTAGGTGCTGCGTGGTATCTGGTAGCTCAAAAGGAGGGATAACAGAAAAGAACTACTAGGCTGATACACTGAATATCTGATTAAAAAGATGTGGAAGGGAAAATAAGTCAGGTAGAAAGCATGCAAAAGAAACGAAAAATTGAGTACTAATTTGTAGAAAATGTATTTTTTATATGTGCAGTAAAATTTGAGATTTTTTGGTAGACGGTCTTCCAAATGCCCCCCCCCCCCCCCCCCCCCCATTGTTTTTTTTTTCAGGGGCTCATGATCATTTCCGCCGGAAATTCAATCAATTATTAACAATAAGTATTCAATTCGGAAATTCAATCAATTAATAACAATAAGTATTGAAAATTACGCGAAAAGCAACAAAAACTTTGAACTTGTTCTTTGTGCAATTTTCTATGCTGATTGTTATTATAATTGCAACCCGTGAGGTATGTTTGAGTCTTTGACGTCACTTTCTCCCATTCGCAGCCAAGCCTTGGAACAAGGTTGATTAATGGCGGCCGCAAATTCTCGGAAATAAATGTTAAAATAAAATGACTTCTGATGTTCGTAATGGATCGAAATTTGGCAAGATAAGTAAGAAAGTCTAATAGTACACGAAAATGTAAAAAAATGAAAATCAATAATTTGATCATAGGGGCACTTTAATGACGGCCGTGCAAATGCAGAAAATTAACATCGACTTTTCAGTAATTCATGCAGAAACTAGTGTAACTAAAATTTTACCATATAACATATAAAAAAGAAATTACAAAAACGTCGAAGGTGTTCAAAAAAGGGCGGAAATTAAAACGTGTTTTTCTCGTTTGTAACCGAATGGATCACTTATCAAGATGGTCAAAGACTGGTTGGATTTTACGAACAAATTTATACAAAGAACCTATAAAACATCTTGTATACGATTAGTTGTATACTACAATTAAAAAAAATAGTTCTAAATTACTGGTAGCTAAAAAATAATCACAAAATAACGGTACTAATTAAAAAGTTAATTAGTAACGTTATTTTGTTATTCTAATTTTTAGCTACCAGTAATTTAGAAGTCTTGTTTTTAATTGATAATATTTGTTTGAACTGTTATTCCGCCTATATAAGACCCAATTTTAAAAAAAAAATTATACTCCAATTATTGTTTATCCTGCACATGTTTTAAAAAAACCCGAACGGGCGAAACGTTTACAATATTAAAAGGAACTGTGAAGGCGTTCGCTGTTTGCTCCATTTACACAACCTATATATCGGATAATCTTTGTATATATTAAAGGGCCATAAGCTTATTAGCAGCGCTATTACGTGCCACCTTTTTTAAATAAGATACTATGCTACTACTACTACTACTACTACTACTACTACTACTACTACTACTACTACTACTACTATATATATATAATATAATATATATATATATATAATATTTTATGGTTGTCGTCACTTGGACAGAGAGTGCTCGATGCATATACAGGGTGTCCCAAAAGTTCGTTCCTCTACTTTACGCAGGCCTGTATTTTATTTTGTATTGACTCATGTTATAGCCTTTTAATAAAAACTTTCACAAAAACAATCTTAATGTTAAGCAAAGCGATATGTTAATGAATTCCTGATTACAATTTGTTACATCTGCTATTTTGGCTTTTTAGTTGGAGACTTGTTTGTAATCGATAACTGTGGCGTGTCTACACGCTAATTAAATGTTACGGAGCCAATGTAAAGAAAGCAGCCGGGATAAACTGTATATATTAGCCAATTGGCCGGTAATTATAATGGCTTACGGATGACAACTTGTCAGCCAACCCAGCAATTATTGCACCTTTAGCGTACGAGAAAGCAACGCCTGCTCTTGATAAGTCAGATTAGTTTATAACAGGAACAAGAAACAACGGTAAACATGAACGCAACAGTGAACGGTTCAGACTGCTCCATTTTATCGAATTCTACAGCGGCGAAAATCGGGAGAACCTTTGTTTATTGCCTTATTTTTGTTGTTTCACTGGTCGGGAATTCCTGTATAGCGATGATTGTTTTCAAAACGAAAACGACGAGAAAACCGATAAACCTTTTTATCGTCAATATGGCGATGTCCGACCTGCTGTATCCAATATTCTTGTTACCGAGGGTAATAACAGGGTTGTACGTAGACTCCTGGTTTATCAGTGGTCCTCTTGGCCAGGCCTTGTGTAAACTGGTCACCTTCTCATCATTTGTCTCCGTTGCAGTGTCCATTCAGAGCCTTCTATTGATAACAGTGGATCGATTTGCAGCTGTGTTATTTCCTCTCCGTTCCCCACTCTTCAGTTCCAAGCTGTGTCTCATCTTCATTTTCGTCACGTGGATGGCTGCGATCGCCATTTTCTCCCCACTATTGTTTGTATACAAACTTATCGAATACCCAGGGCAAGTTACATGTGAAATGCGATGGAGTGAAGTCTTTGGAGAGTCCCCATCCCAGGCGAATGTTTTCACAGCAATATATGTTGTATTTATTCATATTCCTATGGCCTCGTTAATCATAATTTACTCTGTAATCCTTTATAAGCTCCGGGTACGGAAGATCGCTTGCGAGCAATCGGTCCACAACGCTGAGGAACAACGCGAAAAAAGAAACAGGAGAGTGCTTAAGATAGCCATTGCTATTGTATCAGTGTTTTTTCTTTGTTGGTTGCCTTTAACTATTGTAAACTTAATTGCTGACTTTTCATGGGACAATATGAGATTACCTGACTGTGACATTTTGCCCTATTGGTTTATCACCTGGATTATGTCGGTTTCAAATTGTGCAATCAATCCCTGTATTTGTTTAATTTGTAATGGGAACTTTCGTCAAGGTCTCAAGAGACTCCTGAAGTGCTTTGAATAATCATAGGAGTTGCCCTTGTAAATAATTGGCTTTCAGCCCCTCATTTAAAACACGGAGAGATTTTTATGCGCGTGCTATCTCGATCATCACACGTGTCCCTCGTTTAAAACACAAAGATTTTTATGCGCGTGCTATCTCGATCATCACACGTGTCCCTCGTTTAAAACACAAAGATTTTTATGCGCGTGCTATCTCGATCATCACACTTGTAAAATAAAAGTTTCTAAAATATTGTTAATCTTACCGTTTAGTTCCAAGAAATTATCGATCTAAAACTTGTACACAGAAAACAATGTTATTTCAGAAAGAACTGTTTATGTGTCTGTAAAATGTCGTGTAATATTATTCAGTTTGTATTTGAGAAACGTCGCTAAGTCTGTTTACATTAAGCAAATAAGAACAAGACTTGAACGAAATTCAAGTTAGCTTTCTGTGGATTTTGCCTGTACAGTTGTCATGTTATAACAACGTAAGCTCTGTTTGTTTGTTAAAACTTAGAAGCAAAACTTTTCAGGAGAAAATCAATTCTAAAAACATACTCAAAAACTATGTAAGTTTGCCTCTATCTTAAAACACTTTGCTGTTTTAACAAAAAAAAACAGTAATATTAATAAACAATAATAATAACTAATGATAATAAAAAAATGTACGCCGTAGAATTCCCTTTCCCATCATATACTTTTATCCGACTTTCATGAGCGCCACATTTTCTCCACATCATAATCATGTTGTGTCATCGATTTTAGTTTTAAAAAAGAGGCCAAACAGATGCAAACATTTGTCAAAAGAAACCGCGTTGTTCTTTACATCCAGAGTCGTAAACTGATCCTTAAGGGATACGTCTTTAAAAGCCACGTGCCGTGGCTTTTTTAAGTCTTAGTTCCTTTTTTGGAAGAACAGTGACTTGTATACTTGTATATATAGTCAACAAATGGCCCTACTGAATACAAACTTACTTAGGTCCGTCGCTCCAAGTGGAGCACAAGCCATCGACAACACCTCGCCAGCGAGTCCAGGTGCATCCATCTTTCTCAATCAATCAATCAATCAATCAATCAATCAATCAATCAATCAATCAATCAATCATTTATTTAGACACATAACGCCTATGAGTTAAAAGCTTGTTACAACGCGCACGTGTAAACAAATCGATCTAAAAATTTCATCCCATGTATAAAAACGAATACAGCTAGGCATACAACAAATAAGTTAATTAAAAAGTAGGAGTTAAGTTTCCAGGAGCTGTATCAATATGGGTTAAGCTCCACTTTATTAAGCATTCATTTGAATGTCTCTTTATTAGGAGCTGCGCGAACTTACTAGATGGATAGTAATGTACGAGTTCTTTAACCAGCTTCCTCTTCCCTTGAGGATTCCAGCGAATGTTAGTTGCCACTTTCTGCACGGTGTAGCCGATTCAGATCCATTTCCACATCAGAATCTGTCTACTAACTTCTTCCATCCCATACTTTTATCCGGCTTTCATGGACGCCATATTTTGTCCATATCATTTTGTGTTATCGCTTTTTATAACAAGAGGTAACAGCGCAAACATCTGTCAAAACAGACCATGTTGTTCTTACACCCACTGAGTTGTAACCTGATCCTTGAGGGATTCGTCGGAACAAGCTATAACACATTGCTTGTTTACTGTTAGTCATTTTCTTGGATGAACAGTGACTTGTATAGTAACAAATGGTCCAGACATTTCATGTGCTTTTAGCGGCATTTGCGCGGAGGCCGTTTATTAGGCTGTTTGATATACGGTTTCCCAATGCATTGTTTTAGCAAACGATTCCACTTTCGATTCCGATTCCGTCGAGCTAACGCGTAACAGGTTTTTTAAACTAAATTTCCACAGGAACTATCACAAGTTGTTAGTTTTGGAAGGTTTTTATTATTCTTTGCAGTGGCGGGGATTACTATTTAGTAACCGGAGATTCTCCTTCGAGAGGGGGATGATATTTTAGATTCTTAAACTCTCTGAGTTATCATTTGTTGACAGCTGTGTCTATTTTAGGACTTCTCTTTTGTCTATATTCTACATGTGTGCGTGCTTTTGAATCAACAAGTTTGCCATACCTACTTGCCACGCTTCTCTACTGCCGGAACGATCGTGGAAATTCTGTTCCTTATAGTACAATGGCAATTAATATAAAGATGCTGTCACGCAGATGTAGCTCGTTTTAATCTAGCTTTCTCTTGAATATGGTCAATCCTAGTTGTTACGCTGTCAGAATAATTTTTACATTAAAGCTGATATTAAGCCAAGTTAAACCATTTGCGCGGAGGGCGTTTATCAGGTTGTTTAGTATACGGTTTCCCAATGCATTGTTTTAGCAAACGATTCCGCTTTCGATTTCGATTCCGTCGAGCTAACGCGTAACAGGTTTTTTAAACTAAATTTCCACAAGAACTATCACAAGTTGTTAGTTTTGGAAAGTTTTCATTATTCTTTGCAGCGGCGGGGATTACTATTTGGTACCCGGAGATTCTCCTTGAAACAGCGGACCTGATTCCTCCTAAGGGGAGTCCGGGGACATGCTCCCCGATGATGGTTTCGATTCTTAAACCCTCTGAGGCATCATTTGCTGACAGCTGGTTCTATTTCAGGACTTTCTCTCTTGTCTATATTCTAAATATTTGCGTGTTTTTGAATCAACAAGTTTGCTATACCTGCATGCTTCTGTTTTATTGTTCCTTATAGTACAATGGCAATTAACATAAGGCTGCTGTCACGCAGATGTAACTCGTTAAAATCTAGCTGCTCTTCCATATGGTCAATTCTAATTGTAACGCTGTCACAATAATTGTCGCAGAAGCAGTAACCGAGTTGTTTTCACATTGAGAATTAAAGTTAACCAGGAAAAACAGTTTATTGGTGATAACTTTAACAAAGGGAATGGAACTGGATCAAAATTTGGTACATGGAAAGGACTTATCGTCCTTAGCATTTTTAAGTATAATAAGCTTTCCCATAAGTCACGTGACATGTCACGAAATCCATTACTAAAATTGGCTGTTGGAATGTAAGAACGATGTATGAACCAGGAAGAGCGTTACAAGTGTCCAAGAAGATGTTGCAAAACAGGGTTGAAATCTTGGGAATGAGTGAAAGTAGATGGACAAGAAATGGCAGGTTAACACTATCTTATGGGGCCTCGGTAATATATTCAGGCCGAAAGGATGATCAAAACCATGCTGGTGTTGCCCTGCTGCTAGCTAAATGCTCCTAAATCAGCTACCAAGGCACCTCTGGAGTCGAAACCTGTGAGCAAGAGGCTTATAGTGCCAGATTCTACGCTACGCGCCCACAAAGATATAAAGTACTTACTAAATGGAACAATTCGCCATCATTTGAATTCTTACCTGGACAGGGATTCTGAGTTGGTGGACCCAGTCTGGCGTTCTCTTTCCGTGGATGATTTAGTATCTTTAAAACCTGATGGAGCCTAAAACGCAAAATGAGATTTAAAAAGGTGGATTCAACATGCGTAAGTAGATGATAAATAACGAAAATTTAGCGGACAGAATTAAATCAAAAAAATGGCAAAGGAGTGAGTCATGAAACAGCTTGAATTTCAGAAATTAGAAGATTAAATATTTTCAAAGACGCAGTTGCAAAGCCACAACAGTACAGATGACCTTCTAAAGGTGTTAACAACACAGATGTTAATAACATCTGTAATCATACAGATGACAAACTTGTGTTTACCTTCGAGAACCTCCCCAGTAACTTGGAAGAAGAAATCATTACTAAACGAGTCATTTCCAGTTCTCTTGCGAAAACACTTGACCTTCTTGGGGTACTTTCCCCGGTCTTTGTTGCTTTCAAGATACTGTAGTGTTTTAAGTGACTTGCAAGAATGAAGCTGACTGGGACAAACCGCTGGAAGGAGAGACACCGAAGCAGTCGAGATCATTGTTGCAAAACGTTTCAGATCAAGTTTTTCCATTGACATATTCTTCTTATCTGAACTGAACTCTCATAAAAATTTCCCAATTGCATGGTTTTGGTTACGCCTCAATAAGAATTTAAACCATTTGTGCAAATCCGTTGGGGAAATCCGGAAGCTTATTACCCCAGATGTATGAAGATTTGTTCCCACCAGGCAGAACCCTGCTGGCATTGCATCGCGCGGATGCAAGGTCTCAAAGCTTAAAGGGGCAATGCACAGGGATTTTGTTGTGTTTTTATCAAAACTGCACTAAATATTAAAACTAAGAAACTTTGCTTATACATGAAGTTGATGTTAGAGCATGGAGATGAAAATATCAAGTGATTACTCGAAGGAGATACAAACTATTATCATCTTGTAACGATTTTTCCAAGACACACGGGGAGAACTTAAAACAATTGGCCAATTTTTTCAAGCTGCAATCCATTTCCATCCTGTATATCCGCTGCCAAAGGCAACCAATACTAGTTACTGTTCACTTCCAGAGTAATTGTAAACAAAACTGGACCATTAGAGCAGTTTTCAATTGAGTGTCGTAAAACCAAAACCAAAGTAATTACTCTGACCAATCACAGCAGTCGTAAACAATCCAATGAACCAATCAGAGCTCGAAGCAATTACATGTCGCCGGCGCCAAGCGCGGGAAAACGCGTGCGAGCAGGTCACGATTGGTTTTGGTTTTACTTCTGATTGGTTGAAAAAGTGGCGCGAGATTTATTAGCCAATCACAAAGCGTAGCAATGCAAAACCAAAGCAATTGTGAGTACCTTATTTACCGAACTTCATGAGCATCTTCTCAACAGTGGCATTCTCGTTTACGAACTAACCGGTCCGGGTGGCTAGTTCTGACAAATGCATGGTAAACACCCTAAGTGTCGGTAAAATGGCATCGACCGTTCACCAAAGCGGAAATTTGACGCGGCAACCAGTCGGAGCGTCTAGTCGCCTAGTGTGAAACGTCGGCACTTTTTTTAAAAACAACTCATAAAGTTCACGTCGTATGTCTCATATTTGTTGGTTTCACACTACAAGCTAAGACGTATACCTCAAGCAACAACTTGTCTCAAGCGCACTTGAGATTCTCAAGTAACCGTCAGAAAATTAGCGCTCACACCTGATGAAAAAGTGTATTACTTGAAACATCAGTTGACAATCAATGTCCGCTGTATGTGTCTTTCAGTTGATTTATGTTTTGTTATTGGTCAAGTGCGTTCTCAAATGCGGTGTAGATCATACCTGTCTTCGTACTTTGACTTCTTTCAAATAGGCTCGTTTCCATGGTCATAAAGAAGGGGTCAAGTATGTGCATTTTTTTACATTCAAAGTAGGTTTCAAGTATGTGCATTTTTTTCACATTCAAGGTAGGTTTCAACTATGTTCATTTTACTCTTTCACATTCAAAGTAGGGTTCAAGTATGTGCATTTTACTCTTTCACATTTAAAGTAGGTTTCAAGTATGTACATTTTACCCATTCACATTTAAAGTAGGTTTCAAGTATGTGCATTTTACTCTTTCACATTTAAAGTAGGTTTCAAGTATGTACATTTTACTCATTCACATTCAAAGTAGGTTTCAAGTATGTGCATTTTACTCTTTCACATTTAAAATAGGTTTCAAGTATGTAAATTTTACCCATTCACATTCAAAGTAGGTTTCAAGTATGTGCATTTTACTCTTTCACATTTAAAGTAGGTTTCAAGTATGTACATTTTACTCTTTCACATTTGAAGTAGGTTTCAAGTATGTACATTTTACTCATTCACATTCAAAGTAGGTTTCAAGTATGTGCATTTTACTCTTTCACATTTAAAATAGGTTTCAAGTATGTACATTTTACCCATTCACATTCAAAGTAGGTTTCAAGTGCACTTAGGGTATACTTAGAAGCCTTGGTGTGAAACCACCAAAGGAATACACCTTATTCCAAAATGGCCGTCGCGCGGAAAATACTGGCGCGAGTTACACGAAAACGAGGTCATAAGGGCCGAACTAAGATGTCGTACTGTTTCGCGTACTTATTAATAAACGGTTGATTCAAGAGAAAGTATGGCAAACGCTTTGTATGGCCCTCATTTGTTAACTGAAGAAGATATCCCGGGAAGTGCTCTCTCCGGAAGAAATCCTTCGAGCCTTAAAAATCCAGAATTACGGTTTTGGTTAAAATGTCGCGGAGACTCGTGCAAAGGTCTGTCAACAAAGGCACAGCTCGTTAAAAGGTAAGCTTAATTAGTTCTTTTAGAACTCAACTTTCGTCAGAAAGGTCTACTCTGTGTTTTTTTTTTTGCCGAATTTTGGTTTAAATGTTTCTTAATTTTCAGGGTGGAGGAATATGTCAGCAGAAGGCTGGATCAAAATATTGTTGATCCGGATCCGGGCATGATTTACACCAGACGAAAGCTTCACCATATGCGTTCGAATTCAGGAAACTCAGTAGACGACTTTAGTTCTACGGTAACCTTATCGACGCGATCGACGGTGATTAAAGTTCCATCGGATGGCTGGGGGACATCCCTTGTCAAAGCTCCTCTTTTTACACGAGCAGAGATGGACAGACATATTGGAAAGTCTGGAAAGAATATCGGTGGGGAGAAACACGCTCACCATTCGGTCCCCACTGGTTTTAAAAAGGCTAAAACGTACTTAGAAGATGAATATTTACATGATATTCAAACCAATCATGATCAGCAGCACTTTTACTTTCGTGCTAAATGCTTCCACAGTTTTAGAAGAAATGAAAGCCCTCACAACTTAAATATTGCTTTATGTATTGTGTCTGGGGAGGTTGTTTATGCGAATTGTGGCCCTTCCTGTGCTGCCGGGAAATCCGGATTTTGCAACCACGTTTTAGCGTTAATGCTGAAAGTGTGCAAGTATACACTGTATAACTGTAAAGATACAACAGAACTACAGCATGAGGAAGATGAAAAGAGTTCAACAGCATGCACCTCAACCTTGCAAAGATGGCATCAACCCAGGGTTGAAGGTATTTCATCTTATCCTATTATGGAAGTTGCTGTTTCCAAAACACGATTACAGACAGAGCAAAAAAGTTCCGGGATTATGTGTCACCTATACGAAGCAAGAAAAGTTGACGTGCCAACTAAACTAAATGATTTTGTTGAAACTGTGAAGGATATAGATCCAGACCTTGGGTTGCTACAAACTTGTGAACTGAACACAGGTAATGGGACAGATGACTATGTTGAAACAAGGTTTGGAAAAAGTCCAGCAGGAGCATTTGGCTCTTATCAGCTTGGTTTCCAAGAGAGTAACTTCAAAGTTACAAGTAATTTACCTCCAATTCAAAGAGGTGCATCTGGTACAATACCAACTACAATACCATCTTATCCATCACTGCCATTAGATGATGTAAATGATGACTTCCTTTTGGATGTTCCCGAGGATCTGGACACCTTACAAAATAGACTTTTAGATGACCTTAAGGTAACTATGCTTGATGCAAATAAAATTGAAGAGAACACAAAAGCCCAGCACACTTGTAGTGCTTGGACTGAGGAACGAAAGTTTCGATTTACGGCATCAAATTTTGGTAGGGTATCAAGAAGAAAGAGAAATCATGAGAAGTTTTGTAATGATTTGTTGGATGCAAAACCTTTCAGATCAGCAAGCACTGACCACGGTATTAAATATGAACCTGTTGCATTGCGAGAGTACGAAAAATATATGCACAAGATTGGTCGCCCCATTAAAGTGGAAAAATCTGGGTTCTTTGTGTCACCAAAACTGTTTTATCTTGGGTGCTCCCCAGATGGGAAAGTCATTGACATTTCATCAATAGATCAATTTGGCCTTGTTGAAATAAAATGCCCAAGCTCAAAGTTCAGTGTTACTCCAACAGAGGCCTGTAGTGATCCACACTTCTTTCTAGAGGTTGTGGATGGAAAACCTAAACTAAAAAAAAACCATGTTTACTATGATCAAGTCCAGGGTCAAATGGCCATCACTGGAACTAAATGGTGTGATTTTGTTGTATACACAAAAAGAGGTCTCAGCATTGAAAGGATTCATTTTGATGAGGAGCACTGGAAGAAAATGCGTGCAATATTAAATTCAACCTATTTTCGTTACTTCTTACCAGCCGCAGCAAAAAAGAAATTTGGCATGCAAAAATAACATGATCTATCAACTGAACTACATGTATGTACACAATGGTTTGAACCTAGAAACTCTGAGTATATCACAGCCAAATACTCTATCAATTTAATATCAATATTGTCAGGTTCTAGAAAATATCCACACCCCCATGGAAGCTCTTTTAAGTTTAAATCCCCCCCCCCCCCCCCCCCCCAACACGAGCCCCTCCCCCTTGGCTTTTGAAATCACTTTCCCCTTGGAATTTTTTAAAAGACCTTTCTTGGGGTAGGTATGGTTATTTTCTGAAACCACACATTATAATGGCCGCCCATATAGGAGATTCTGGTGTCAATTTTTACAATAACTTAAGTTATTCTCGCATGCTGATTGGTCAATTTTTATCATCAGTAAGAGTACACACAGAATTTTAATTTATGCAAGAAGTCATCCTGTCAATTTTTAAGCCAATGAACATTCTTTATTGTTATCAGTTAGCCAATGAGAAAGCGAGAAAACTTATTGACAATGATTGCGTCAATTTGAATAAAACTCAGCAACTTGCCATGTTTACCGTGCATTCACTCTTCATTTCATCCGGTTTTTTACAATTTTGGTGTTTTTGTTATTGTAAAAAACAAAATGACGTCAGTTTTTTATGCGTCTGTCCTCTTATTGATGATAAAATTCGTCATAACATTGTCAAAGTTTGCTGTGGATCCACTCGCCCACGGCTCTAGATCCACAGCACTTTGACAATGTTATGATGAATTTTATCATCAATAAGAGGACAGACGCATAAAAAACTGACGTCAATTTGTTAAAGTTACATTTAAGAAAGCAATATATTTGATAAAGCAATAAATGTGTACAGGGATTAATATGTACATTGATATCATTATCTAGAGCTTGTATATCTGAGCACTGCTCTAATATGTACACAAGGACTCTTTTCCCAATGACAAGGAAATATCCAGCAGTTTGAAGTGATGTTGTAAATTTGCCAGCAAAGACCTTGAGACTCAAGAGAGCAATGCATTTGTCATGTTTTGAGTCCTGGAAGTCAATGATCGAAGTCGATGACCAAATTGAAGATGACAGGAGAACCAAGCAAGAAGAAAATATCTCTGAATTGAAAGGATAAAATAGGATTGAGGAACTTGAAATGAAAATTAAAAACCTCAGGAAGCTTTAAATGCTGAAAAGGACTCAAATTACACACTAATAATGGGCTTTTGTAAGTTACAAAATACAGCGCATACCGTCCACATTTGGTTTACAACACCAAACAAGTTTAAGGGAACAATACCATTCCATATATGAAAATTCTTGATCTTATTAATGGCTCTTTCTACATGAACTCTCAGGGATGCAATTGATTGAGTTTTGACAACATCGTCTGGACTCATCTGTCCCTGAGAGCCCAAGAAAGGTGGAATGTTCAGCCCAACTCCAGGGGGGAGCAGGTCCTGCACTGTGAACCCCTTATCTGCCATGACCGAATCTCCATTGTTAAACTTCTGCTCCAAAAAACCACTACGCAGAACAATTTCTCTGTCAGAGATGTGCCCAGTGTATAACTGGCTAACAAACGACAATGCTCCACCAGGTGTAATGCCCACAAGGGCTTTCAATGTAGTATGATTTTTATAAGAACTAAAAAGCTCGCTGTTTAAGCGAAGGCTGCTAGGCATCTGACATTTCACTTCAGTGCAATCAATTATTACCCTGGTAGAGGGATACTTTTCTTTGAACTGCTCAGGCATGTGCTTATTAATCAGTTCTCTTGATGGCCACATGGGCACATCCTTAAATTTTAAATATAAAAAGTTGACCCAGGTAATTATAACCCTGCTTATTGTAGCTTGGGATACACCGTAAAGATGAGCAAGATGTTCCTCTCCAAAACCCTGCCTTAATCTACACAAAGTAATAAAAAATTCTTCCTTGGGATGCAACAGCCTACGTCTACCAGGTTTTGGAACAGATTCACTGGGTTCACACACAACTGTTGTGTTTTGATTTGTGGAGGATGAGTGCCAATAGCGAATATTTTCACCATCCTCACCTGGGTCACAAAAATCGTACACAGCATCAAACAACTCTACACTGGGGAATCCCGTATAAAAGGCCATCGACTTGCTGTCCTTGAATTTATTTGAACAGAAAGTTTTTTTCTCGTACTCTTGGCAACGGGTCGTCAGATCGATTACTACTTTTTGCGCATCTCGGAGTTTAATGTCCAGTGCCTTCGTCTTGTCCTTTTCTGCCTCCAAAGCTTCACGAAATTCTTTAAGTTTCTTCTCGAGTTTCTCGATTCGTTCTTTCAATTCCAATTCTGAGATGTTTTCCTCTTGCTTGGTTGTCCTGTCGTTTTCAATATGGTCATCGGCTTCGGTCTCCACTTCAATAACACGGAATGCATTGTCAAAATTGTTGCTCTCTTGAGTTTCAAGCTCTTCGTTGGCAAGGTTAGCGCCTGCATGCCGGGATTTTGGTGGCTTTCTCTTCTTAGGGGAATCTTTCCTCCACGAAAAAATCGAAGGAACAGCTGTAGAACACAGTTTTCTTCTGCCAGCGAGAGTCCTTTGGAAATCAGCCTTATTGAAGTGTCTGGAGCAAACCCTGGTGTGCTCAGTAATCTTAAAATGGCGACCAACATCCCTTCGAATTGCTCGAATCCACGCTGTTGATACTTTCTTATCGTCCGGAAATTTGTGAAAAGATATCCTCTTGCCTTTCTCCTGATAAAGCTTTTTTGTGCAGTTCGGAACACAACAGTTTTGAGGCATTTTGTACGGATTTCGACCAAATAGATACCTCAACGCAAGAATGTTACGAAGGAAAGAAAACAAGCGGCCCTTATGACCTCGTTTTCGTGCAACTCGCGCCAGTGTTTTCCGCGCGACGGCCATTTTGGAATAAGGTGTATTATCTCGCTGTTGTGTTCAACGGGCATTGTTATGTAAATTAAGGAAGATATCGGCAGAATGCGGGGTTCCGTGATACCACTATACACATGCAAGCCCCACACATGAACTCTACTAATTACCAAATAGTTGATATGGGTTAACTTATGGTAAATTATGACTTGTGTATCAGTGTATAAAATCCAAAATGTGGTATGGTAATTCAAGAGCTTGTTAGTGCAAACACCTGATTGATACTATACCTCAGTTTTGTACAAAAGTAGCAAGTTCAGAAGTTCAGGAAACTGAGATCGACGTTTCAGTGATTGATGCAGAAACTACATTTTTAACATACGATATATAATATATAGGAATGACACACTTTTACTACTACTACTACTACTACTACTTCTACTGCTGCTGCTGCTGCTGCTGCTGCTACTACTACTACCTACTACCACCACCACCACTACTACTACTACTACTACTACTACTACTACTACTACTACTACTACTACTACGACTACTACTACTACTACTACTACTACTACTACTACTACTACTACTACG